>CM065747.1:31206823-31216823 GCA_033310375.1 Conus canariensis
CATCTCACACAGACAGACACATAGACACACACGCGCGCACACACACACACACAAAACACACACACCACAACACAACGTGCGCGCGCGCGCGCACGCACGCACGCACAGACACACACACGCGCGCGCGTGTGCGCGCGCAGACATGCACACACGTGCGCGCGCGCGTCCGCACATATATTCATATATTCACCCTGCGCGCGCGCACACACACACACATACACACATTTCAGATGCAATAATATTTTAAGAACTTAATAAATAATGATAAATTGACTTGAATAAGAACTTGGTAGTAATTTGGGGGTGGTGACTTAATTATGATCTTGGGGTGACTTAAGTTAAGAACTTACTTGATTAAGAACTTGGGGTGACTTGAGTAGGAACTTAGAGGTTACTTGATTAAGAACTTGGGGGCTACTTAATGGCGGCTTGATTAAGAACTTGCGGTGACTTGGGGTGGGTGGAGGGGGCGGAGGGTAAGGTGTCAAGTGTAGAAGGGGTATCAAGAGTGTCAAAGTGGAAGGGGGTGTCAGGAAATGTCAAGTGGAACTGGTAGGACCACTTGACATCTGTTATTATTTCAGCTCTTGGCTGTGCCGAGTCGTTAGACCCTAGCATAGAAGAACACAAATTAAGTAAAGTGATAAGGTGTCAGTCTAATGTTGAGTCTCTGTAGCCCCGCCGTTGCCTCGTGTTTGTCTGTCTGTTGTGCAAAGTTTTGCCAAATTATAAAGATAAATGTGGATACTTTTTAAGCGACATTTGACGAGTTTTATATAGCGTTTTTTTTCTTAATTTATTAATTTTAAGAAAACCTTTGTCAGAAACAGGCTTTCAGTGGAAAACATGCTGGGATATACTGGTTGAAAAGAACAAAGAAAGTTCCTTTTTTGTGTGTGCAGCAGTTCTATTAGAACTGTAAAAAAAAAAATAAAAGGGGGGGTTGTAGTATTCTTTTTTTTGGGGGGGGGGGGGGGGCAGGATTAAGTGAGTTTGAATTGGCATTTTATAGTTCTCTACTGCTTTCAGGTGTGCCTCAGTCAGCAACTGTTTCACTTCAGGAAGCATCAGCAGCAGTACTCCCCGGATTATCGTCTCAAGGTGTGCACTGAGGGTTAAGAGTCTGTTACCATAGGTTCAATCTTGGAGGTCTAATCCTTTCTTTCCAACTATTTGTGACCTTACAGCCTTACTATTTGCTGTGCCATGATATTCAGACGAGCAAATACTTCAGATTTTGTTGTTGTTGACAAAAAATGTTTTAACCCTGCCTGATGTATCCAAGACTGTCTGGCGGTTACTTTTGCTGTATAAAACATATGTTTTCTAGATAACTGTGTGCGTGTATGTACGTTCCTGTGTGTGTGTGTCTGTGTGAACTGAGACCATATTGTTGTACCTACTTTTGACCCCTCTGGCTTTTAGGTTTCAAGCAGAATGCTGTCCCAGAAAAAGGCTGGTGTGCAACAGCATAGTATGTTTGTTGAATTTTCAAAAAAACAAAAAAAAAACCACCAAACGTCCCACTTAAGAAGCAAAAGAAAACTATGAAACAACAAAACAAGCTACATTTTCTTATGAAAAGTAGCAAATATAAAAAGATAACATCTTAGACACAAGTGCTGAGGGCCAGTTCTTGGATTAAATCCGCAAGGGACTGAACTATAATAAACTAATGAACTCCAAGGGTGAGCACATTAAGAGCAAGCTTTGTTTATATTTCAATATTTCTTGCAGTCAATGCAACACCAAGCTGCTCTGAAAATTGCTTGAATGGTGCTCAGTTACTTACCCTTGGAATTTATTAGTTCATCACACACACA
Source organism: Conus canariensis (assembly GCA_033310375.1). Lineage (NCBI taxonomy): Eukaryota > Metazoa > Mollusca > Gastropoda > Neogastropoda > Conidae > Conus > Conus canariensis. The sequence continues at coordinate 31,208,647 of CM065747.1, forward strand.
CACACACACACACACACACACACACACACACACACACACACACACAAAGCGCTTGCGCACGTACACACTCATACACAACTATGCGCGCGCGCACACACTAACATATACTTATACAACCATGCGCGCCAGCACCCAAAGCACATCTCAAACACACAGGCACATACAAACACACACGCGCGTGCGTCCGCACACAATATATATATATATATATTATATATATATATATATATAAACCGTGCGCGTGCGCGCTCGTACACACACACACACACACACACACACACACACACACACACACCACACACACACAGGCGCGCGCGCGCGCGCGCGTGCGAGCGCTGTCCTCAGTGGAAGCCAGTACAGAGTTTTAGGCAGTTCACTGGCACATCAGCGCTTGCTCTTGGCTCGTGTTGCAGCATGATTTTGAAGTGGTTGGATTTCATGAAGTAGGGAAAAAAAAATGCTAACCTTTTTTTTCTTTAAGCTTACCATCTTATGTGCATCAACCTTTTTTTTTAACGGGTCTGATGTATTATGACTATCTTTATTTTTACAGAGGCTTTTTAAAACGACCTTCTGCCATTTTCTAGCAACAAATAAAATTCCATTTTACGCGAAAACTAAGATTTCAAATAGTTATTAAATTCCTTGTATGTAATAGAAGAATTTGCTTTTAATTAGATCTAGTCTCATCTTTCTCTCTTAAACTACTGATATGAGAAGAGAGGCGTGACGATAGATTGTTCTCCAAGAATGTCTTTCAAACGCCTGTGCTTTGTCAAAAGATCTCATGGCAACAATGCTTCCTAATTTAGCAGCATGCAATGGTAGTTTATAATTACGCTTAATTTCTTTGACATTTTTCACACGTTGTGCACGTTTTTGGATTCGGATGTTTCAAAATGACGAAAGTCAGAAAATAATACAATTCTGGATTTAGCAACAACTCTGTTGCTATGATTTCACGTCAAAATGATGAATGACAACAACAACAACAAAAGAGGAGAATGTGAAAATAATGAATAACTGACGGGAGATGAGCGTGAAAAAGAACAACTGTCGACAGAAGAGCGTGAACATGATGAACGACTGGCGGGAGAAGAATGAGGAAACGATGAATGACTGAGTGGAGATGAACGTGGAAAGGATGGATGAATGACTGTAGAAGAATGTTGAAATGATGAGTGACTAACTGGAGAACATGAAAATGATGACAGACCGACAAGAGAAGAAGCTGAAAACAACGAATGACTGACTGTGAAGAACATGAAAAGGATTTTTTTTTTAATTGGAAAGAGAGGGGGTTAATTACCGCCAAGGACACAGACAAACAGAGTCCCTAGTCCTGTACTCTGTGTCCTTGGTGGTAACTAACCTCCTCTCTTTCCAAATGTTGCTTCATTTTCTGCCTTCAGTCACTCCGTTTTGAAACTTAAGTGAAAAGGATAAAATTTGTACTGACTGGAGAACAGTGTTAAAATGATAAGTGACTAATTGGAGAACCTGGATATGATGAATGACCGACAGGAGAAGAATCTGAAAAGACGAATGACTGACCGAGAAGAATCTGAAAAGACGAATGACTGACCGAGAAGAATCTGAAAAGACGAATGACTGACTGAGAAGAACTTAAAAACGATGAAGGACTGAGTGGTGAAGAACGCCAAAGCCATGGATGACCGATGTCAGAGAGGTGAAAATGACTGACTGACTGACTGGAGGAGAATGTGAACACACTGTATTATGACTGACTGACTGGAGGAGAATGTGAACACACTATATGACTGACTGACTGGAGGAGAATGTGAACACACTGTATTATGACTGACTGACTGGAGGAGAATGTGAACACACTATATGACTGACTGACTGGAGGAGAATGTGAACACACCATATGAATGACTGACTGGAGGAGAATGTGAACACACCATATGAATGACTGACTGGAGGAGAATGTGAACACACTATATGAATGACTGACTGGAGGAGAATGTGAACACACCGTGTGACTGACTGACTGGAGGAGAATGTGAACACACTATATGAATGACTGACTGGAGGAGAATGTGAACACACTGTATTATGAATGACTGACTGGAGGAGAATATGAACACACTGTATTATGACTGACTGACTGGAGGAGAATATTAATACACTGTATTATGACTGACTGACTGGAGGAGAATGTGAACACACTGTATTATGACTGACTGACTGGAGGAGAATGTGAACACACTGTATTATGACTGACTGACTGGAGGAGAATGTGAACACACTATATGACTGACTGACTGGAGGAGAATGTGAACACACTGTATTATGACTGACTGACTGGAGGAGAATGTGAACACACTGTATTATGACTGACTGACTGGAGGAGAATATGAACACACTATATGACTGACTGACTGGAGGAGAATATGAACACACTGTATTATGACTGACTGACTGGAGGAGAATGTGAACACACTGTATTATGACTGACTGACTGGAGGAGAATATTAACACACTGTATTATGACTGACTGACTGGAGGAGAATGTGAACACACTGTATTATGACTGACTGACTGGAGGAGAATGTGAACACACTGTATTATGACTGACTGACTGGAGGAGAATATGAACACACTATATGACTGACTGACGGGAGGAGAATGTGAACACACTGTATTATGACTGACTGACTGGAGGAGAATGTGAACACACTGTATTATGACTGACTGACTGGAGGAGAATGTGAGCACACTGTATTATGACTGACTGACTGGAGGAGAATGTGAACACACTGTATTATGACTGACTGGAGGAGAATGTGAGCACACTGTATTATGACTGACTGACTGGAGGAGAATGTGAACACACTGTATTATGACTGACTGACTGGAGGAGAATGTGAACACACTGTATTATGACTTGATGGAACCAGAGAGAGAGAACACCGAATGAGGAAGGGGACGTGAAGACGACGTGAGAATGATCAGAAAAGGGACAGTGATGAAGAAATGACGGAAGAAGAAAGCGGGATGGGAGAAGAAAGAGACAAGGATGAAAAATCCTCCGGACGAGATAATGAAAACGTCAGAATAACGTATAATGGGAGGGACAAAAACGTCAGAATAACGTATAATGGGAGGGACAAAAACGTCAGAATAACGTATAATGGGCGGGACAAAAACGGAAAGTAAGAATAGTGAAGGAAGTATGAAAGGAGTTAACGTGAATGATGAATAACAGGCAATTATAAATGATAGATGAGATGAGATGGCATTACATCCATGAAGGACAGGCAAAGAGGAGAAAGTGAAAATGACGTACAGGTGGACAGGACGGCAGCATGTGACTGACAAAAGAAGGGTTTATGTGAGGGACAAGGCGAGAGCAGCATGATGACAGATGACATGACAGTAAAACAGCGTGAGAATGATTCAGTGATGGACACAAACTGGGGGGAAATGACACAAGACAACAACACATTGTTCACGAGGTGAAAAGAAGAAAGGGCGAAAATGGAGAACAGGGGACGGGACAAGAAAAGAGGAAGAAAGAACAGAGCGTCAAACTGACTGGACTACACAAAAGTAAGATATCGTCAGAATGATTCAATAAAGGAAGAAGTAGATGAAGTGATGACCAGAATGATGACGGATGGACGCAGTGATCAGTTGAAAACGCGAAATGGACGAGATGAATAGAGAGGAACGTGAAAATGTATCACGGACGGCGAAGAACCTGAAAACTTTCGGTAATAGGACTAGAAATAGCGAATGGGGGGGAGGGGGGGGGCGTAAGAATACTGTATGTAGGACCGGCAAAAAAACTTGAAGATGATCAGTGTTGGACTAAGGAAATGCGAGAATGATGAATGCTGAGGTGGGGGAAATATAATGATGAATGTTTGAACAGGGGAAAACATGAATGGTGAACAGGTGGGTGGAGGGGGGGGTGGACGTGACAATTAATAATGGTGGACTGAGGAACACGTACGACTTACGGAAATTGGACTGCACGAAAAGGTGAGAAGGATGAATGATGAATGTTGGACTGGGGGGAAAGAGAAGAATGATGAATGTTGGACTGGGGGGAAAGAGAAGAATGATGAATGTTGGACTGGGGGGAAAAGGGAAGAATGATGAATGTTGGACTGGGGAAAAGGGAAGAATGACGAATGTTGGACTGGGGGGGGAAGGGAAGAATGATGAATGTTGGACTGGGGGGGAAAGGGAAGAATGATGAATGTTGGACTGGGGGGAAAAGGGAAGAATGATGAATGTTGGACTGGGGGAAAATGGAAGAATGACGAATGTTGGACTGGGGGGAAAAGGGAAGAATGATGAATGTTGGACTGGGGGGAAAAGGGAAGAATGATGAATGTTGGACTGGGGGAAAAAGGGAAGAATGACGAATGTTGGACTGGGGGGGAAAGGGAAGAATGATGAATGTTGGACTGGGGGGAAAAGGGAAGAATGATGAATGTTGGACTGGGGGGAAAAGGGAAGAATGATGAATGTTGGACTGGGGGAAAAAGGGAAGAATGACGAATGTTGGACTGGGGGGAAAAGGGAAGAATGATGAATGTTGGACTGGGAAAAAGGGAAGAATGATGAATGTTGGACTGGGGGAAAAAGGGAAGAATGATGAATGTTGGACTGGGGGGAAAGGGAAGAATGATGAATGTTGGACTGGGGGGAAAAGGGAAGAATGATGAATGTTGGACTGGGGAAAAAAGGGAAGAATGATGAATGTTGGACTGGGGGGGAAAGGGAAGAATGATGAATGTTGGACTGGGGGGAAAAGGGAAGAATGATGAATGTTGGACTGGGGGGGAAAGGGAAGAATGATGAATGTTGGACTGGGGGAAAAGAGAAGAATGATGAATGTTGGACTGGGGGGGAAGGGAAGAATGATGAATGTTGGACTGGGGGGGGGGGGGGAGAGAAGAATGATGAATGTTGGACTGGGGGGGAAAGAGAAGAATGATGAATGTTGGACTGGGAAAAAGAGAAGAATGATGAATGTTGGACTGGGGGGGGAAGGGAAGAATGATGAATGTTGGACTGGGGGGAAAAGGGAAGAATGATGAATGTTGGACTGGGAAAAAGAGAAGAATGATGAATGTTGGACTGGGAAAAAGGGAAGAATGATGAATGTTGGACTGGGAAAAAGGGAAGAATGATGAATGTTGGACTGGGGGAAAAGGGAAGAATGATGAATGTTGGACTGGGGGGAAAAGGGAAGAATGATGAATGTTGGACTGGGAAAAAGAGAAGAATGATGAATGTTGGACTGGGGGAAAAGAGAAGAATGATGAATGTTGGACTGGGGGAAAAGGGAAGAATGATGAATGTTGGATTCGGGGGACTTGAGGGGAGGGGGGGGGAGGGGTGAAACGCTGTAATTTTGAATGCTTGATGTGAGGAAACTGAGATAATGATGAATGTTGCATGAAGAGGGGGGGGGAGAATTAAGTAAAGATGAATAATAGATGGAAGGCTGATGCGACGCTGATGAATGAAAGAGGGATGAGGACAGCGAAGGAAAGACAAGAGCGTGAGAATGGTAAGAATAGGACAGCGACAGAGTAGTAGTGGGCACAATCAGCACAGAATGATGAAAACAGGATAGCGTCAGAGTAGAAGTGGGCACAATCAGCACAGACTGATGAAAACAGGATAGCCACAGGGTAGTAGTGGGCACAATCAGCACAGAATGATAAAAACAGGATAGCGTCAGAGTAGTAGTGGGCACAATCAGCACAGAATGATGAAAACAGGATAGCCACAGAGTAGTAGTGGGCACAATCAGCACAGAATGATGAAAACAGGATAGCCACAGGGTAGTAGTGGGCACAATCAGCACAGAATGATGAAAACAGGATAGCGTCAGAGTAGTAGTGGGCACAATCAGCACAGAATGATGAAAACAGGATAGCGTCAGAGTAGTAGTGGGCACAATCAGCACAGAATGATGAAAACAGGATAGCGTCAGAGTAGTAGTGGGCACAATCAGCACAGAATGATGAAAACAGGATAGCGTCAGAGTAGTAGTGGGCACAATCAGCACAGACTGATGAAAACAGGATAGCCACAGGGTAGTAGTGGGCACAATCAGCACAGAATGATGAAAACAGGATAGCCAGAGTAGTAGTGGGTACAATCAGCACAGAATGATGAAAACAGGATAGCCACAGAGTAGTAGTGGGCACAATCAGCACAGAATGATGAAAACAGGATAGCCGTCAGAGTAGTAGTGGGCACAATCAGCACAGAATGATGAAAACAGGACAGCGTCAGAGTAGTAGTGGGCACAATCAGCACAGAATGATGAAAACAGGATAGCGCAGAGTAGTAGTGGGCACAATCAGCACAGAATGATGAAAACAGGATAGCCACAGAGTAGTAGTGGGCACAATCAGCACAGAATGATGAAAACAGGATAGCCACAGAGTAGTAGTGGGCACAATCAGCACAGAATGATGAAAACAGGATAGCCACAGAGTAGTAGTGGGCACAATCAGCACAGAATGATGAAAACAGGATAGCGTCAGAGTAGTAGTGGGCACAATCAGCACAGAATGATGAAAACAGGATAGCGTCAGAGTAGTAGTGGGCACAATCAGCACAGAATGATGGAAACAGGCGGTGGTTTGTCCGATCCTTTCAGTATGTCCACAACATGTTGATGCCATAAAGTGAAGGGTCTCTGGAGAACATCAAGCAGTGAACTTGAAAAGTAGAGAGCGGAGAATAAACTGGACTGAAAAGTACAAAACCCTTTTGTGAAAGAATGCACGTGAGAAGCACGTGAAAGGAAGTTTTAAAAAGGTGTTGTGATGAGCATCAGAAAATCCTCTGTGAATGGGAATTGGGGAAAAGTGGGATATTTAAAGTCATAACCATCATCTATCTGAACTGTATGTTTTGGGTGATCAGACGTAAAGCATATCAGGGCCGTAAGCATTAATAAAACAATGTCAGTAAATATCAAGTCACCAGACAGAATCAAAAGACGCATAGATCAACATTTAGAAAAAAAACAACCAAGGTTTCTTTAATAAACGTGATTCAACATAGTTGCTTCAGGAACCCCACCCCCATCCTTTCCCATTAACACCCATACCCACCCCGTTAAATAGTAAGCTCAGGGTAAAGCACCCAGGCCGTTGTAAGACGAATGTACATATTGATGTATTGATGTTCTGATGACATCGGTGTAGTGTTGCACAAACCCTCTTCCATTCCTCTCTTCCCCTCCATCCCCCACCCCACCCACCACCCCCACCACCCACCGACCGGCCTTCCTGTTGCGGTTATCACGTCTGCCCTACCACCTTGGTCAGTGTCGACGCTCAACCTGAACATGACCTCACACCGAACGTGGTTCGGGTGTCACTTCTCTGCACCGGGTCTATTCTAAATCAGCTTTGATACTTGTTTGACGGATGCGCAAGAAATCTCAGCAACAAAATATTGTTGGATACTACCAGTGGTATCACAAATTAAATCGCAGCAAAGATGCTCTGTTGAATACTATGAGTGGTATCACACCCCAAGTGTTTCACAGAACGGGCACGAAATAACTTCGAACTGCAATTTTGGTTCCATTCAGAAAGTGTGAACAGCATACAGCCTGGAGAACTCAGAAACAAAGGCTAACTCAGCCAGATGCAAAAACCTGGTCACTGTAAAAGAAAAGAAAAGCATACGGTGTTTTACTACCTCCAGACAGGAAACGGTGGATCAGGAGGGCACTTTTATGGCAGCCTCTTTGTTGATCTATAGTACTGGGAGCTAAAGGGAAGTTAACCCTCAAGCAAAAATGGCAGGCAAGAAGTGAACATAGCACGTACAACGTACAACGGAGAAAACGGTCAGGACTCTGTGTGTGTGTGTGTGTGTGTGTGTGTGTGTGTGTGTGTGTGTGTGTGTGTGTGTGTGTGTGTGTGATGAATTTCAGTTTAAGAGGAAGCGTCTTTTACAAACGTTAATTAACAATATCAGACATCATTGGACTTTGGATGGCTGGTTACAAACGAAGGAAGGTCTTGTCAGACCGAGCTCGTCTGGACATGTGCTGAAAAACAACCAAGTTTTGGAACACCGGCTCTACAGTCACCAAGAGAAGACTGTGAGGAGAAATACATTACTCAAAGCTGAAAGCATTATCAGAAACAAAACTGGCA
>CM065747.1:31221823-31224323 GCA_033310375.1 Conus canariensis
TCAACTTTTTCTTTAGTCCACCTAACACAGCATTCACGAGTCATTAGGCGTGTTTAATACCATCTGACTGCGCCACTGGCCTTGTTAGCTGTTGGGATCCCCCCCCCCCCGTTCGATAATTGCTTTAACTTTTTTTTTTTTAGTCCACGTAACTGAGCATTCACGAGTCATTAGGCGTATTTAATACTGACTGCGCCATTGGCCCCGTAAGGGTGGAGTCGAAAGGGGGGGGGGGGGGGCGGGGGGGGGGAGGGCCTTCAGGAGGGAAGGAGCTTGGAACCACCGTTTGATGGCACTGGGGCTGATCCCGGTGCTGACGGTTTGGGCGGATGGTCTTCAATACGCCTAATGACTCGTGAATGCCCCGTTAAGTAGACAAGGCTAATGTTACCATAACATTAAAAATAAGAAAAAGCATGCAACTCTTGGAAGCACACGTGTGGGTCAGATGACTATCACCAGCTCAGGTCGGGTCACAGACTTCTAGAACCTTGGAGAGCTGGCACTCTCTGTTGGTCCCAAGAGGAGGGGCGAGCCAAAGAGCCCAGAGAGGGCGGGTCGGTGGAACCGCCGTTTGATGGCGGGTGGGGTTGGGCAGGGGGGTGATCTTTGGTGCTGAGTGTTCGGGCGAACGTCCACCAAGGGCGGGTGGATTGTTGAAACTTGTCTCAAAGGGCAGGAAGTCGGGTTTGAAGATGGATCGTGAGAATAAGTGAGGAAAGTGCCGTGACGGGCTGACATAGAATCTCTCTCTCTCTCTCTCCTCTCTCTCCTCCCCCCCCCCCCCCCCCCACCACCCCCGTCCGTCCATCCGTCCATGCGTCAATCCGTCCGTCCATCCGTCGGTCTCTCTCTCTCTCTCTCTCTCTCTCTCTCTCTCTCTCTCCCATCCACACACCTACCCACCCCCGTCCGTCCGTCCATGCGTCAATCCGTCCGTCCGTTGGTCTCTCTCTCTCTCTCTCTCTCTCTCTCGCTCTCTCCCCCACCCACCACCCCCGTCCGTCCGTCCATGCGTCAATCCGTCCGTCCGTCGGTCTCTCTCTCTCTCTCTCCCACCCACCCCCGTCCGTCCGTCCATGCGTCAATCCGTCCGTCTCTCTCCCTCTCTCTCTCTCTCTCTCTCTCTCTCTCCCCACCCACTCACCCCCGTCCGTCCGTCCATACGTCAATCCGTCCGTCCGTCCGTCTCTCTCTCTCTCTCCCCCACCCACCCACACCCGTCCGTCCGTCCATGCGTCAATCCGTCCGTCCGTCGGTCTCTCTCTCTCTCTCTCTCTCTCTCTCTCTCTCTCTCTCTCTCTCTCTCTCTCTCTCTCTCTCTCTCCGTCGCTATACGTCTGTCTATCCCTGTCTCCCCCCCCCCTTCCCCCGTCTGTAAGTGTCTGTCTGACTGGTTGAGTCAATCAGTCAGCCTCTCGCTCTCTCTCTTTCTCTCTCTCTCTCTCTTTGTCCGAGTGCGTGCGTGCGTGCGTTTTTGTCTCGTTGGCGTATTTGTGTGTGTGTGTTTGTGTTTGTGTGTGTGTGTGTGTGTGTGTGTGTGTGTGTGTGTGTGTGTGTGTTGTGCGTGCGTGCGTACGTGCGTGGGTGTGTGTGTGCGCGCGCGCGCGCGCAAGTGTGTATATGTATGTGTTTTTGTGTGTGCGCGTGACTGCGTGCGCGCGCGCGCGCGCGCGCGCGCGCGCGCGCGTGTGTGTGTGTGTGTGTGTGTGTGTGTGTGTTGTGTGTGTGTTTTTGTGTGTTAGTTACTACTCAATTCCCCTAACTCATTCAAAATTTCACTTAGCACGAATCACGTTGAAGCTTGTAAGAATATATGTCAATCTCCGCCCGCCCCCCCCCCCCCCCCCCCCCCCCCCTCCCTCGACCTCGTGTAAATATTTTGTTTCATGTTAATCATAACTTGTCAGTAATGTCGTCACTATTTCGTACTCTTGACTTCACTAGAAAAGACCTTTTCTATCAATCGTTCTAAACTTCCAAAGCTGCAACATTAATGCAAATATTGCCTTAGAATCGCACGGAACAACCAGTAAAAACGGCAGTATATATCTGTTAGAATGTAGTCACAATCTAATTCTACTGACCTCCCGTCAAAGTTCATTTCATGTAAATCATATAAAAACCCTCTCAGAATCGAATCTGAAACTCTTCAAACAAACAGAAATGGGTAAAATTAACCATGAAATCGACCTTACTATTTTTTGTTGAATAAAAAGCGTTTACATATGCTTGTTCACACTGCTGAATAACCCATTCCATGCCCCATACCTGCTTTACATTTTGTGAAAAAGACAAAGAGGCAGATAGACATGTTTCCCACTTAGTGCTGTTCTGTTGAAGAGGACGACGAGGGCAGAAAAAGGAGAGAGCGGGAGGGGGGGGGGGGGGAGAGAGGGATCCATTAAAAAAGCGAATTTCATCGTGAGTCACAGCACAGAGTGACAGGACAAGAAACTGAAACTGACTACAGTGGCAGTAATTACTAGCAGCACTATAG
>CM065747.1:31234323-31254323 GCA_033310375.1 Conus canariensis
AGAAAAAAAAATTGACATTAATCTGTACAAGAGAGGCGTTGAATGAAAACGAGGCTGTCAGGAAGGAGACAATGTGTGAGTCGACATAGTAATGGTGATAATAATAATACTGATAGGAATAATGATAATGGTAATGATGATGATCAAAATATTGAACAAAAAATAAATTCTTCTCTTCCTGACAGTCTCGTTTTCGTTCAACGCCCATCTTGCGCCAAACTGGATGAAGCTAAGTGACTGCTCGTTCATTTTCGTTGTCCTGAGTGCTGTGTATCTTGTCTGAAGAAGACCTAAGAGGTCGAAACGCGTCGTGTTTTGCCTTGTGGTTCGTTTGTCTACATTTTGTGCCAGTGCGTTATCCATAACTTTTCAAATTTGTTTAGATATCCGCCTGCAGTCGCCTCACTTTGCAACTAAATCTAAGTTGTATTGAATTTTGCATTGCTGACATTTCAAAATTTGAAATTAATCTCTGCATGTGTAAAGCCCTGAGATAAGGCTGCCGCCTATTTGTAGTCATCCCTAGTAGTTGCCAAGCAGACCCTGGTCACCATGCACCCCCCCCCTCCCCGGACTTAACCTAAGTGAATCCACAATGTACCTTAGGGACCACTGAACACGTTTCTGGTTGTTTCCAAGAAAATAACTAATTTGGACTATGAGTTATGACCCTTGACTTAAGGGTATCCCTCATGTATCCTGACCACAATCATCAATTTAAGTCAAATGTAGCTCATGTGAATGATCAGAAATCCACGTTTCTGTTACTGTTGTAACTAAATCAATGACTTGCTGTCTTAAAAAAGCCTTTTGTGTAGTCCAGTATAGTACATCTTGGCTTCAGGGATGCGCTATCTGCTGAAACCGTCATTTTTACAATACGGACTCTATCTCATCTGCGATACATTGAAAATAACTTGTTTACACAGGATAGATACTAAACTGGTTTCATATGACAAATAATCCTAATAATCAAAGTGTTTTATTGCTATTGCATTGAAAGTTTAAAATCTCTGCCTTTGTCTGATGGCGTAAAAAATATACTTGGAAACTAAAACAGAAAGTGTTTTCCATTCACCATCCAATAGTTTCTCCAGTGGAACATTGATTCCATTAGCAAAATACCTTCTTCTCAGCTCTGAATACAAAGGACAATTATACAAAAAGTGCTGTTCATCCTCGAAACTGTTTTTACACTTAGGACAATATGATTGTGTTTGATCTAAACCGTATCTGTTCATAGTTTTATTAATTGGCAACACCCCACATCTAATCTGAGTTAAAGCCACACGGAAGCAAAAAAACATCGATTTCGTTTAAATAGCTACAGAGAGTGATATTGTTTTAACCAAACTGTACAAGCTGTATCTTTCCTTATCCCTGGTGGTACCGGACCACTCTTGAAAGAATATGTCTATCAAACGTTGTTTAGATTAACTTAAAAATACCCTAATATTCACAACACCTTGATTCAACCAAACGTGGTAGAAACCTGCATTTGAAAGCATTTCTCTTACTTCAGTTACCCAGCACCTTTTACCATTACTATCCATTGACATCCTCAACAAATAAATTTGTTTAGGTAATCTATCATTATCCATATGCAACAGTCCAAACCAGTATCTAATGCATCGTGTACCTGAATTTACAAACAGTGGGTATCTACCTAACTCTCCATAAATCATTGTATTTGGCGTTTTTAATGGTAATCCCAGAAATCTCTTGCAAGCTAATAAATGTACTTTCTCAATACTTTCTAACCTTTTAAACCCCCAAATTTCTAAACAATACAATAAAACAGATTGAACTTTAGTATCAAATATTCTGAAAAATATTTTTGGTGACATTTCTTTACATTTTCTGATGTTTGACAAAGCCAGTATAATGCCTTCTTTCCTTTGGCAGCTTAGTGATTGGTACCAAGTCTTCAACTCATCATAGTTGTCAAAGAGAAACCTAAATAACAATAAATGTTAACAATGTCTAACTCTTCACCCTTGTAAAACCACCTTTCCCGATGCCCCAAGTAACCTCCCTTCCTGAACACTGATACTTTGCTCGTATCTTTGTTAACTGTTAATTTCAAATTGTCACAACAAGTTAAAAGTGAATTTAACTGGGATTGTAAGCCCCCTGGTGTCGGCGATATCAAAACCACATCGTCTGCAAACAACAGTATGAAGAGTTCAAGCAAAGTAGGTAACAGTTGTACACCATGGGAACCTGTGTTGTTTATGTGATTTACTAACTGATTAATAAAATGTTGTGACTGCAGGGGGTCACACGGAAATCGTTCTTCCTCTTGGTTGGAAATATAGGGGACTGCATGTGATTGATTCTGGCTTGGGTTAGACCCTGAAGGGGCACAGTGAGCCTGGGAAACATAGGGGACTGCATGTGATTGATTCTGGCTTGGGTTAGACCCTAAAGGGCACAGTGAGCCTGGGAAACATAGGGGACTGCATGTGATTGATTCTGGCTTGGGTTGGACCCTAAAGGGGCACAGTGAGCCTGGGAAACATAGGGGACTACATGTGACTGATTCTGGCTGGGGTTAGACCCTGAAGGGGCACAGTGATCCCGCAGCTCTTCTTCTTCGTGTCCGCTAGAGGAGAATTGTCTGTTGTTGGATGAGAGAGAGAGAGAGAGAGAGAGGAGAGAGAGAGAGAGGAGAGAGAGAGAGAATGATTGAGAACGACAGAAAGAGCCCGTGTTCCGTGTTTCATCCTGTTACACTCTAAAAGGGAGACAAGAGAGGGGGAACTTTTGTGAAAGACGTCATAGCAATAATGACGCGTTGCAAGCCTCCTTTTATTTATCGTTTTTAGATCTTTGTGTTTTCGGTCAGTGTAGTGCTATTGTTGATTTGTTTAAAAGGTTTGGAAAGTGAATGTATGCCTTATTGTTCAGTATTGTTTTTGGATCGATTGGTAATGCGATTGGTAATGCTATTGGAATATTCAAGCGGCAAAAGAAACAAACTGCAGCGTTACTGGAACACGACAAAAAAGCAGAAGAGCACACAAAACAAAGTGTGAAGTAACGCAGTTTTAATGCACGACACAAAACAGGACAAGAAATTTTCGGCAATATGCCTTCCTCAGCGACAAAAAAATACAGACATAAACATGCACAATACTCCCCTTGTGAAGCCAGCTTCACAAGGGGAGTATTGTGCATGTTTATGTCTGTATTTTTTTGTCGCTGAGCTTCACAAGGGGAGTATTGTGCATGTTTATGTCTGTATTTTTTTGTCGCTGAGGAAGGCATATTGCCGAAAATTTCTTGTCCTGTTTTGTGTCGTGCATTAAAACTGCGTTACTTCACACTTTGTTTTGTGTGCTCTTCTGCTTTTTTGTCGTGGAATATTCAAGATTATATTAGAATGTTCACCAGGTTTCCGTAAGTTGCTAGGTTCGAGACTATTGTAGAAGCTGACCGAGTTACATTCGCATACGGTCGTCGCGACTTCATTGGTTAAGCTTACTGATATGCAGAATTTTCTAGAAAAGAATAATCGTGTATGTTTGAGAATATTCTTTAGATAACGTATAAAGAATGAGTTGTGCGAGAGAGAAGAGAAGAGTGAGAGAGAGAGAGAAGAGAGAGAGAGAGGAGAGAGAGAGAGATTTGTTGAAGAGTTCTAGTCATTGTCGAGCATAGAAGTGTTCGAGTCTTCATTGAGTTTGGGTCTAGTCGACGAGAAGCTGCCAATAGTAGAATATTCGCTGCTGCATGTACGATTGAGTTTCTGTACGACTTATTGAACCTGAAGGTCAGTGGAATGTTTTTGTTCCTATATTCTTCAACGTTCGTAAATAAAAGGATCCTCTTCGTTTCAATACCGCCTGGTGTGTTTTGTCGTCTGCAAGCCGAACACCTACCACAGGATCTCCAACCAACTCTTACAAGCTAGGCTACTGCACTTACCTTGTACTGAGGAAGTCATCGCTTTAGCATGTAACACATCCCCATTGTCATTTAAGGATTAGTCTATGTCAGTATGGAGTATTGACTATTATGCAATCTGGCCCAGACATTAGACTGCCAGTATACAGTATGCCTCAGACTGGTTGTTTATCAGTGTTTCCATCGGTGTGTTTGATTTGTAGGTCTTACATGGCCTGTCCTCTTCCTGTGTACGGACCAAACTGTGATATCATTATGTTGAGCATGGAGTCAAGAATTGTGGATGCTCAGTGCATTAACCTGGTGGTCATCAGTGGGTCCGTCTATGCCCTACACAGGACGTCTCTGTTTGAACCTCTTCTGTCGGCATTTCAGGACCAGCGTGTTCCAAAAAATGATAAACAACAAGTCTGGGCCATACAAGAAACAACACATTATGTTTCATGCATCGAAGTGTTCATACCAGTGTGTCCCGAGATGTGGTCAATGATTAGGTCAGCACGTCTTTGTTTTGGGCTTCTCCCATTTCCGTTTATGAACCGATTCACAACAAATTGAGTATACACTGTTTTGACGTATCCACTAAACTGCCATGCATGTTTCATGCATCATGCTCGTTTTTGTTTGTTTCTTTGTTTTTTTCTTTTTAACCAGTGTCCGTCGGTATGATTCTAAGCTATGTGTTTGCACAAGCAATCGTGTGTGTGTGTGTGTGTGTGTGTGTGTGTGTGTGTGTGTGTGTGTGTGTCGAGTGTGTGTGTGTGTGTGTGTGTGTGTGTGTGTGTGTGTGTGTGTGTGTGTGTGTGGAGGGGGAGCTCTGTGTGTGTGAGTGGCGGAGGTGGGGGGGGGGGGTCTGCAGGTTCAGTTTGGAGGAGAGACGTTCTAATTTAGCTTGATTATTGAACACATCGATAGACACAGTGATGAAAAACGGCTTTGGTACATAAACCATCAATGGTTGTTCTGTGTATGCCTCACACATGTTGACACTAATTGTTAGTTGTTAAACCATCAATGGTTGTTTGTGTATGCCCCACACTGTTGACACTAATTGTTAGTTGTTAAACCATCAATGGTTGTTTGTGTATGCCCACACATGTTGACACTAATTGTTAGTTGTTAAAACATCAATGGTTGTATTGTGTATGCCTCACACATGTTGACACTAATGTTTAGTTGTTAAACCATCAATGGTTGTTTTGTGTATGCCCACACATGTTGACACTAATTGTTAGTTGTTAAACCATCAATGGTTGTTTGTGTATGCCCACACATGTTGACACTAATTGTTAGTTGTATAAACCATAATGGTTGTTTGTGTATGCCCTCACACATGTTGACACTAATTGTTAGTTGTTAAACCATGAATGGTTGTTGTTGTATGCTCACACATGTTGACACTAATTGGGTTAGTTGTTAAACCATCAATGGTTGTTTTGTGTATGCCCACACAGTTGACACTAATTGTTAGTTGTTTAAACCATAATGGTTGTTTGTGTATGCTCACACATGTTGACACTAATTGTTAGTTGTAAACCATCAATGGTTGTTTGTGTATGCCTCAACATGTTGACACTAATGTTAGTTGTTAAACCATCAATGTTGTTTGTGTATGCCCACACATGTTGACACTAATTGTTAGTTGTTAAACCATCAATGGTTGTTTGTGTATGCCCTACACATGTTGACACTAATGTTAGTTGTTAAACCATCAATGGTTGTTTTGTGTATGCCTCACACATGTTGACACTAATGTTAGTTGTTAAACCATCAATGGTTGTTTGTGTATGCCCACACACATGTTGACACTAATTGTTAGTTGTTAAACCATGAATGGTTGTTTGTGTATGCCTCACACATGTTGACACTAATTTAGTTGTTAAACCATCAATGGTTGTATTGTGTATGCCCACACATGTTGACACTAATTGTTAGTTGTTAAACCATCAATGTTGTTGTTATTGTGTATGCTACCACACATGGTTGACCACTAATGTTAGTTGTTATAACCATCAATGGTTGTATTGTGTATGCCTCACACATGTTGACACTAATTGTTAGTTGTTAAACCATCAATGGTTGTTCTGTGTATGCCCACACATGTTGACACTAATTGTTAGTTGTTAAACCATCAATGGTTGTTTTGTGTATGCCCTACACATGTTGACATAATGTTAGTTGTTAACCATCAATGGTTGTATGGTATGCCTCACCATGTGACACTAATGTTAGTTGTTAAACCATCAATGGTTGTTTGTGTTATGCCCACACATGTTGACACTAATTGTTAGTTGTTAAACCATCAATGGTTGTTTGTGTATGCCTCACACATGTTGACACTAATTGTTAGTTGTTAAACCATCAATGGTTGTTATTGTGTATGCCTCACACATGTTGACACTAACTGTTAGTTGTTAAACCATCAATGGTTGTTTTGTGTATGCCCTACACATGTTACACTAATTGTTAGTTGTTAAACCATGAATGGTTGTTTTGTGTATGCCTACACATGTTGACACTAATGTTAGTTTTAAACCATGAATATTGCTTTGTGTATGCCCTACACATGTTGACACTAATTGTTAGTTGTTAAACCATGATATTGTTTTGTGTATGCCTACACTTTGACACTAATTGTTAGTTGTTAAACCACATGTGTGTTCTGTGTATGCCCCACACATGTTGACACTAATTGTTAGTTGTTAAACCATCAATGGTTGTTTGTGTATGCCCTACACATGTTGACACTAATTGTTAGTTGTTAAACCATCAATGGTTGTATTGTGTATGCCTCACACATGTTGACACTAACTGTAGTAGTTTTAAACCATCAATGGTTGTTTGTGTATGCCCACACATGTTGACACTAACTGTTAGTTGTTAAACCATCAATGGTTGTTTGTGTATGCCTCACACATGTTGACACTAACTGTTAGTTGTTAAACCATCAATGGTTGTTTGTGTATGCCTCACACATGTTGACACTAATTGTTAGTTGTTAAACCATGAATGGTTGTTTTGTGTATGCCCACACATGTTGACACTAATTGTTAGTTGTTAAACCATAATGGTTGTTCTGTGTATGCCCACACATGTTGACACTAATTGTTAGTTGTTAAACCATGAATGGTTGTTTTGTGTATGCCCTACACATGTTGACCTAATTGTTAGTTGTTAAACCATCAATGGTTGTATTGTGTATGCCTCACACATGTTGACACTAATTGTTAGTTGTTAAACCATCAATGGTTGTTCTGTGTATGCCCACACATGTTGACACTAATTGTTAGTTGTTAAACCATCAATGGTTGTTTTGTGTATGCCCTACACATGTTGACACTAATTGTTAGTTGTTAAACCATCAATGGTTGTTTTGTGTATGCCTCACACATGTTGACACTAACTGTTAGTTGTTAAACCATCAATGGTTGTTCTGTGTATGCCCCACACATGTTGACACTAACTGTTAGTTGTTAAACCATCAATGGTTGTATTGTGTATGCCTCACACATGTTGACACTAATTGTTAGTTGTTAAACCATCAATGGTTGTATTGTGTATGCCTCACACATGTTGACACTAACTGTTAGTTGTTAAACCATCAATGGTGTATTGTGTATGCCCTACACATGTTGACACTAATTGTTAGTTGTTAAACCATCAATGGTTGTTTTGTGTATGCCTCACACATGTTGACACTAACTGTTAGTTGTTAAACCATCAATGGTTGTTCTGTGTATGCCCACACATGTTGACACTAACTGTTAGTTGTTAAACCATCAATGGTTGTATTGTGTATGCCTCACACATGTTGACACTAACTGTTAGTTGTTAAACCATCAATGGTTGTATTGTGTATGCCTCACACATGTTGACACTAACTGTTAGTTGTTAAACCATCAATGGTTGTATTGTGTATGCCTCACACATGTTGACACTAACTGTTAGTTGTTAAACCATCAATGGTTGTATTGTGTGTGCCCCACACATGTTGACACTAACTGTTAGTTGTTAAACCATCAATGGTTGTATTGTGTATGCCTCACACACGTTGACACTAATTGTTAGTTGTTAAACCATCAATGGTTGTATTGTGTATGCCTCACACATGTTGACACTAACTGTTAGTTGTTAAACCATCAATGGTTGTATTGTGTATGCCCTACACATGTTGACACTAATTGTTAGTTGTTAAACCATAATGGTTGTTTGTGTATGCCTCACACATGTTGACACTAATTGTTAGTTGTTAAACCATGAATGGTTGTTTTGTGTATGCCCTACACATGTTGACACTAATTGTTAGTTGTTAAACCATGAATGGTTGTTTTGTGTATGCCCTACACATGTTGACACTAATTGTTAGTTGTTAAACCATGAATGGTTGTTTTGTGTATGCCCTACACATGTTGACACTAATTGTTAGTTGTTAAACCATGAATGGTTGTTTTGTGTATGCCCTACACATGTTGACACTAATTGTTAGTTGTTAAACCATCAATGGTTGTTTTGTGTATGCCCTACACAGTTGACACTAATTGTTAGTTGTTAAACCATGAATATTGCTTTGTGTATGCCCTACACATGTTGACACTAATTGTTAGTTGTTAAACCATGAATATTGTTTTGTGTATGCCCTACACATGTTGACACTAATTGTTAGTTGTTAAACCATGAATGGTTGTTTTGTGTATGCCTCACACATGTTGACACTAACTGTTAGTTGTTAAACCATCAATGGTTGTTCTGTGTATGCCTCACACATGTTGACACTAACTGTTAGTTGTTTAAACCATGAATGGTTGTTTTGTGTATGCCTCACACATGTTGACACTAATTGTTAGTTGTTAAACCATGAATGGTTGTATTGTGTATGCCTCACACATGTTGACACTAACTGTTAGTTGTTAAACCATCAATGGTTGTATTGTGTATGCCTCACACATGTTGACACTAACTGTTAGTTGTTAAACCATCAATGGTTGTATTGTGTATGCCTCACACATGTTGACACTAACTGTTAGTTGTTAAACCATGAATGGTTGTTTTGTGTATGCCTCACACATGTTGACACTAATTGTTAGTTGTTAAACCATGAATGGTTGTTTTGTGTATGCCTCACACATGTTGACACTAACTGTTAGTTGTTAAACCATGAATGTTGTTTTGTGTATGCCTCACACATGTTGACACTAACTGTTAGTTGTTAAACCATCAATGGTTGTTTTGTGTATGCCTCACACATGTTGACACTAACTGTTAGTTGTTAAACCATCAATGGTGTTGTTTGTGTATGCCTCACACATGTTGACACTAACTGTTAGTTGTTAAACCATCAATGGTTGTTTTGTGTATGCCTCACACATGTTGACACTAACTGTTAGTTGTTAAACCATGGATGGTTGTTTCTGTGTATGCCTCACACATGTTGACACTAATTGTTAGTTGTTAAACCATGGATGGTTGTTTTGTGTATGCCTCACACATGTTGACACTAATTTGTTAGTTGTTAAACCATGAATGGTTGTATTGTGTATGCCTCACACATGTTGACACTAATTGTTAGTTGTTAAACCATGAATGGTTGTTCTGTGTATGCCTCACACATGTTGACACTAATTGTTAGTTGTTAAACCATGAATGGTTGTTCTGTGTATGCCTCACACATGTTGACACTAATTGTTAGTTGTTAAACCATGAATGGTTGTTCTGTGTATGCCTCACACATGTTGACACTAATTGTTAGTTGTTAAACCATGAATGGTTGTTCTGTGTATGCCTCACACATGTTGACACTAATTGTTAGTTGTTAAACCATGAATGGTTGTTCTGTGTATGCCTCACACATGTTGACACTAATTGTTAGTTGTTAAACCATGAATGGTTGTTCTGTGTATGCCTCACACATGTTGACACTAATTGTTAGTTGTTAAACGCATGGGTCTTTTTATGTGGCCTGTTCATTGAACGGATTGACAGACACACTGGCTACAACCAGTTTGGTGCATACAACATCCAAGGCTCTGTAGTTCATACCCCAGTATAGTCAGTGTGGGGCGCTGTGGTCTCTATATAGGAAGAGGACTGGCCAGACGCAGACGTAATACACATGGCCTATTACGCAATCATATCGTTGGACACATTGATAAAAAAAAACAAAAAAAACCTACCTTGATGCACAAAACATACATGTGTTTCAGCAAATGTTGTCGCACCAGCACAGAATGGCGTCGGCGACAAATTTTTGCCGGATTGAAACGCAGTTACCTCTAGTACATATTATTTATTACCTGGTTGATGATTTATACCGGGAGTATACGCACGCGCACACACACACACACACACATACACACACACACACACACACACACACACACACACACACACACACACACACTCTCTCTCTCTCTCTCTCTCTCTCTCTCTCTCTCTCTCTCTCTCTCTCTCTAACACATACTCTCACACACATGTATGTGGAGAGAGAGAGAGAGAGAGAGAGAGAGAGAGAGAGAGAGAGAGAGAGAGAGAGAGAGAGAGGGGGTAATTGATTGATGATTGATCTTTAATACGCAAGGATGGAATTTTTAAGGCCAAAGCCTAGTCTTACAGTCTGTCGTTATCATGCATACATTATTTCAACACATATCATTCATACTGACAATTCAACATAGCAACACTAATCTAATTCTACACTGACAAGCAGACTACATTTGTTACATTTGTACTACGAAGCACTGCCGCTATTTGCCTGTACAATCTATGACGAATCAGTTTTCTCAGGTGTTTATATATTTTTTTCTTATTATATTGTATTTCTTAATCTTGAGTTTAACCGAACAACAGCAATGTAAAGGTTAGCAGTCTGACAACTTTCCCTTTTCTCCAGAACCTATGTCTTCGTTCTTTGTCAATTTAACTGACCTTTTTTTTTAATTAGTGACCTCTAGAAAAAACGTACTTGTTTAAAAATTCAATGATCTGTTTGGTATTTTGTGTTCTATATGCATCACATCGCTGTCTGATCAGTGTATCTATTTGTAATAGAGCTTGTGGTTTGAAAGATGGCAGTCTGTTTCAGGCTCTTTTGCTCAAGGGTCTCAACACAATTGTTTTCAGCTCCTTTTCCAAAACCAGTTGATGTTTTATTTTGAATTACAAGTGCCGCCCCAAAGGCACACACGCATGCGACCACACAGCGTACATACATACACACGCACGCGCGCGCACACACACATGCACAAACATGTATAGTATGTGTGTGTCTGTGTGTGCATGTGCGTGCGTGCGCATGAGTGCCTGCTTGCTTGCAGGCACGCGCGAGTGTGTATATGTGCGTGTGATCTAAATTGTATGCTATAAGAAAGGGGAAGGAATGGCGGTGGCGGTGGTGAGGGCATTCACCATCTAAATTATTGTTCAAATGTGGGAAGGGGTGGGGAGACTCATGTTCTACACTTTTCCTGTAATAAAGGTGGCAGAGGGGAGGGGTAGTGTGGGATGGGGTGGGGGAGACTCATGTTCTTAACCTTTTGTAATAAAGGTGGCAGAGGGGAGGGGGTAGTGTGGGATGGGGTGGGGGAGACTCATGTTCTTAACCTTTTGTAATAAAGATGGCAGAGGGGAGGAGGTAGTGTGGGATGGGGGATAGCGGCGATGATTCTCATTTTCCGACTTCTTTTAACAGCAAGAGTGGGCGGGAAGGTGGGGGGGGGGAGTGGAAGGGGAAGGGAGGGGATAATTCTCATCTTTATATATTTTCTTTTTCAAAAGCGGGGAAGGGGAGGAATGGGGGAGGGCAGTGACGATTCTCGATTTCCAAATTCTTGTAGAACTCGGAGACCGGGTGGGGGTGGGGGTGGGTTCCACTATCATCTCCCAAATTCTAATCAAAGCAGGGAGAGGGGGGATATAGTAAGGGGGGGGGGGGGGGCTCCATTTGTCAATTTTTTTTTATACAAGTTTGGAGTGGGGGAGGTGGAAAGGGTCTCAAGCGCCATATTCTTTTTTTTTTTTCTTTTTTTTTTCCTTGCTGAGAAGGTTCTTTTGTTTGGAACAAAACGTTTTACAATCAGCATGACATGTACAGAATCATTACACCATACGCAATACAAGCCACAACCAATATGAGAAAGGAAATAAAAGAGCGACAAATAACATGGTATTCACTGTATGTTGTGCATAAACAGCGCTATTAGAATGAATACAGCGCCATTAATGTAAGAAAGAAAAATAATAAAGTAAGGTAAACAGACAAACAAGCTCCATATTCTTATAATGCTGGAGGGGAGGTGGTACCACACCATACCACGACGCCCATATTTTTCATCTAAACAAGCAAAATGGCGCCACCTCAGCTCTGATGATACCCATAACACGTCTCAGCAAAATGCAGTTCAGGATGACGCAAACGACTGTACTGACTTAAGTATGTTAAAAACACTTTTCTTTAATGCCTCCTTATGCCTTCTTAAAAAAACAAAACAAAAAAACTTCATTTAGTTGACTCTTCAAGGGGAGGGGGAGGGAGGAAGGGAAGGGGGGAGGGGGTGGGGAGTGTTAGTCTGGATTCCCCATTAGAGAGGGGCGAAGGGGGAGGTACCCTCCCGGGGTAGGGGGTGGTGAGTGCTAGTCTGGACTCCCCAGTACAGAGGTATGAAGGGTGAGGTGCCCTCCCGGGGTAGGGGGTGGTGAGTGCTAGTCTGGACTCCCCAGTACAGAGGTATGAAGGGTGAGGTGCCCTCCCGGGGTAAAGGGTGGGGAGTGTTAGTCTGGACTCCCCAGTAGAGAGGGGTGAAGGGGGAGGTGCCCTCCCGGGATAAAGGGTGGGGAGTGTTAGTCTGGACTCCCCAGTAGAGAGGGGTGAAGGGGGAGGTACCCTCCCGGGATAAAGGGTGGGGAGTGTTAGTCTGGACTCCCCAGTAGAGAGGGGTGAAGGGGGAGGTGCCCTCCCGGGATAAAGGGTGGGGAGTGTTAGTCTGGACTCCCCAGTAGAGAGGGGTGAAGGGGGAGGTACCCTCCCGGGATAAAGGGTGGGGAGTGTTAGTCTGGACTCCCCAGTAGAGAGGGGTGAAGGGGGAGGTGCCCTCCCGGGGTAAGGGGTGGGGAGTGTTAGTCTGAATTCTCCGGTAGAGAGGGGTGAAGGGGAGGTGCCGTCCCGGTTGTGGTTCCATTGTGTATTAAACTGACGGTTGAGCGGACGAAAGGCCACGGAGCAGGCGCTATGAATGGTTCTGTCTTCAAGATGGGTTACCATGGTTCCTATGTGCTGTCAGTGAAGGATTTCATGCTCATGATGAATATTTCCCCTGAGTTTCCATTCTCCCTTTCCTTCTTCCCCTGTCTCTCCCCCACCCCACCGTTAGCGTACACTTGTTTCCCCCCACTACTAAATTGTTCAACAAGTTATTGCATGGGCAATCAATGGGACACTGCATGTCTTAGGAGATCCAAGTTAAGGCTGTTCTGTACAGTTCCTAGCTGCGGTCAGCACTTGCATGACTGACAACGCTTGGGTCAGTAAACAGTAACATTGACCACTTTGACTGTTGACACCCACTGATCTCCCTTGCATCCTGAAATGGATCCTCAGGCAAAGGCTCACAGATTCTCCCCAACGTGTATACTGTTTAGGTAATGGTTGTAGTTTTTCAGCAGCTTCTTTCCTGACCACACTGTCTTTATTCTTCCTTCTCTACCTGTCGTTGGCTGCTCTGGGGTACTGTTGGATTCTGTTTTTTTTTTTGAGTCATTTGTGGTGAGAATACCACAGAATTTTACAGTGTGGTACATCGCTATTTGGTGTGAGCTGCTAATTGCTTCCTGTAATCTTTTGCAGCGGAAATCTTTGTAGTTAGTTACACGCATTTGCAGTCTGACATCAACGTGAGTGAGGAACACAGTCATGAGATACTCATATCGCTAATCGTAAATATTAAAATTAACATTCAATAATAATCAAATCGCGTGAAAACACACGTTCGAGCGGATCATCATCGGATTGATATAAAATATAGATGGCAATGGGTATTTTCAAGCGCTACTTCTCCTAGTTGCCTGTCTGTGGTTTCCTCACCCACAGAACTGGATCGCCGTCGCCTGGCGTAAGGTGAATTTAAAGACTAGGTGGTTGCCTAAACTTATTTTCATATTTCTTCTACACAAAATTGATGCAGAACAACATACATTTTCATATTATGGTATAATGGAAAATAAAACAACAATGCATGATTTAAATCGGTAATCACAAAAATTCAGGGATTCAGACGCTTATTCCTAGGCTTACGGCGCATAACAACGAATAGGTTCGAAGGTCTGCAAATAGCACCCTTTTTCCTGCGCTCATTTTTGTTTTGCACATTGGATTTATTTTTCTAACTCCGCTTCCCTTTCTAGCTTTTCAAATGCTTCTCAGGAGTTTTAGCTCAACGTCTCTCCTACTTCTGCTAACAGGAGATAATGGACAATCAATACCAAGAAAACACAGTCAACTTTGGCTTTGAATATACTTTGTAAACTGAAATGTAGTCGTGTGGAATCAACATGAACCACATACACCTGTGAACCATTTGCAAAGTGTTTTTTTTTTTAAATAAAAAAAACAAACAGTTAATGACATCATCCTTCTTTGCTCTGGCATCTTCAATGTCCTCACGATAACATGATTCCCATACGACTCAGTCCACGTCACTTTATACAGTGACACTCTCACAATAACATGATTCCCATACGACTCAATACACGTCACTTTATACAGTGACACTCTCACAATAACATGATTCCCATACGACTCATCCCACGTCACTTTATACAGTGACACTCTCACAATAACATGATTCCCATACGACTCAGTCCACGTCACTTTATACAGTGACACTCTCACAATAACATGATTCCCATACGACTCATCCCACGTCACTTTATACAGTGACACTCTCACAATAACATGATTCCCATACCACTCATCCCACGTCACTTTATACAGTGACACTCTCACAATAACATGATTCCCATACGACTCATCCCACGTCACTTTATACAGTGACACTCTCACAATAACATGATTCCCAAACGACTCATCCCACGTCACTTTATACAGTGACACTCTCACAATAACATGATTCCCATACGACTCATCCCACGTCACTTTATACAGTGACACTCTCACAATAACATGATTCCCATACGACTCAATCCACGTCACTTTATACAGTGACACTCTCACAATAACATGATTCCCATACGACTCATCCCACGTCACTTTATACAGTGACACTCTCACAATAACATGATTCCCATACGACTCATCCCACGTCACTTTATACAGTGACACTCTCACAATAATATGATTCCCGTACGACTCAATCCACGTCACTTTATACAGTGACACTCTCACAATAACATGATTCCCATACGACTCATCCCACGTCACTTTATACAGTGACACTCTCACAATAATATGATTCCCATACGACTCAATCCACGTCACTTTATACAGTGACACTCTCACAATAACATGATTCCCATACGACTCATCCCACGTCACTTTATACAGTGACACTCTCATAATAACATGATTCCCATACGACTCAATCCACGTCACTTTATACAGTGACACTCTCACAATAACATGATTCCCATACGACTCATCCCACGTCACTTTATACAGTGACACTCTCACAATAACATGATTCCCATACGACTCATCCACGTCACTTTATACAGTGACACTCTCACAATAACATGATTCCCATACGACTCATCCCACGTCACTTTATACAGTGACACTCTCACAATAACATGATTCCCATACGACTCATCCCACGTCACTTTATACAGTGACACTCTCACAATAACATGATTCCCATACGACTCATCCCACGTCACTTTATACAGTGACACTCTCACAATAACATGATTCCCATACGACTCAATCCACGTCACTTTATACAGTGACACTCTCACAATAACATGATTCCCATACGACTCATCCCACGTCACTTTATACAGTGACACTCTCACAATAACATGATTCCCATACGACTCATCCACGTCACTTTATACAGTGACACTCTCACAATAACATGATTCCCATACGACTCATCCACGTCACTTTATACAGTGACACTCTCACAATAACATGATTCCATACCACTCATCCCACGTCACTTTATACAGTGACACTCTCACAATAACATGATTCCCTATACGACTCATCCCACGTCACTTTATACAGTGACACTCTCACAATAACATGATTCCATACGACTCATCCCACGTCACTTTATACAGTGACACTCTCACAATAACATGATTCCCATACGACTCATCCACGTCACTTTATACAGTGACACTCTCACAATAACATGATTCCCATACGACTCATCCCACGTCACTTTATACAGTGACACTCTCACAATAACATGATTCCCATACGACTCAGTCCACGTCACTTTATACAGTGACACTCTCACAATAACATGATTCCCATACGACTCATCCACGTCACTTTATACAGTGACACTCTCACAATAACATGATTCCCATACGACTCATCCCACGTCACTTTATACAGTGACACTCTCACAATAACATGATTCCCATACGACTCATCCCACGTCACTTTATAACAGTGACACTCTACCACAATAACATGATTCCCATACGACTCATCCCACGTCACTTTATACAGTGACACTCTCACAAATAACATGATTCCATACGACTCATCCCACGTCACTTTATACAGTGACACTCTCACAATAACATGATTCCCATACGACTCATCCCACGTCACTTTATACAGTGACACTCTCACAATAACATGATTCCCATACGACTCATCCCACGTCACTTTATACAGTGACACTCTCACAATAACATGATTCCCATACGACTCATCCCACGTCACTTTATACAGTGACACTCTCACAATAACATGATTCCCATACGACTCATCCACGTCACTTTATACAGTGACACTCTCACAATAACATGATTCCCATACGACTCATCCCACGTCACTTTATACAGTGACACTCTCACAATAATATGATTCCCATACGACTCAATCCACGTCACTTTATACAGTGACACTCTCACAATAACATGATTCCCATACGACTCATCCCACGTCACTTTATACAGTGACACTCTCACAATAACTATGATTCCCATAACGACTCAATCCACGTCACTTTATACAGTGACACTCTCACAATAACATGATTCCCATACGACTCATCCACGTCACTTTATACAGTGACACTCTCACAATAACATGATTCCCATACGACTCATCCACGTCACTTTATACAGTGACACTCTCACAATAACATGATTCCCATACGACTCATCCCACGTCACTTTATACAGTGACACTCTCACAATAACATGATTCCCATACACTCATCCCACGTCACTTTATACAGTGACACTCTCACAATAACATGATTCCCATACGACTCATCCCACGTCACTTTATACAGTGACACTCTCACAATAACATGATTCCCATACGACTCATCCCACGTCACTTTATACAGTGACACTCTCACAATAACATGATTCCCATACGACTCATCCCACGTCACTTTAATACAGTGACACTCTCACAATAACATGATTCCCATACGACTCATCCCACGTCACTTTAATACAGTGACACTCTCACAATAACATGATTCCCTACGACTCATCCACGTCACTTTATACAGTGACACTCTCACAATAACATGATTCCCATACGACTCATCCCACGTCACTTTATACAGTGACACTCTCACAATAATATGATTCCCTACGACTCAATCCACGTCACTTTATACAGTGACACTCTCACAATAACATGATTCCCATACGACTCAGTCCACGTCACTTTATACAGTGACACTCTCACAATAAATGATTCCCATACGACTCAATCCACGTCACTTTATACAGTGACACTCTCACAATAACATGATTCCCATACGACTCATCCCACGTCACTTTATACAGTGACACTCTCACAATACATGATTCCCATACGACTCATCCACGTCACTTTATACAGTGACACTCTCACAATAACATGATTCCCATACGACTCATCCCACGTCACTTTATACAGTGACACTCTCACAATAACATGATTCCCATACGACTCATCCACGTCACTTTATACAGTGACACTCTCACAATAACATGATTCCCATACGACTCATCCCACGTCACTTTATACAGTGACACTCTCACAAAACATGATTCCCACGATCATCCACGTCAATTAACAGTGCACTCTCACAATAACATGATTCCAACATCATCCCACGTCACTTTATAGTGCACTCCAAATGCCCTGTCCACACTGGACAACAATTACGCCCACACACTGATGGTCAACATTCAGGTCCATGATGGTCAACATTTAGGTCCATGATGGTCAACATTCAGGTCCATGATGGTCAACATTCAGGTCCATGATGGTCAACATTTAGGTCCATGATGGTCAACATTCAGGTCCATGATGGTCAACATTCAGGTCCATGATGGTCAACATTTAGGTCCATGATGGTCAACATTTAGGTCCATGATGGTCAACATTCAGGTCCTACTGGCCGGAGGCCCTTAAGGATGGGACGTACTCGCAGACTGAAAGTCTGCCAACTTTGTGACAGTTGTCCTAGGCAATAGTGGGCGAGTTCCGTGTGGGGTCGTCGTCTGTCAAACTTTGTGGCAGTTGTCCTAGGCAATAGTGGGCGAGTTCCGTGTGGGGGTCGTCGTCTGTCAAACTTTGTGGCAGTTGTCCTGGCAATAGTGGGCGAGTTCCGTGGGGGGTCGTCGTCTGTCAAACTTTGGGGCAGTTGTCCTAGGCAATAGTGGGCGAGTTCCGTGTGGGGGTCGTCGTCTGTCAAACTTTGTGGCAGTTGTCATGGGCAATAGTGGGCGAGTTCCGTGTGGGGGTCGTCGTCTGTCACTCTCTCAGCTCTTGTTCCTTTGTGAAATTGGGTTCACATGCGGGTGTTGGATGACCAACGATGGGCGTCGGTATACTCTGCCTCTTTGCCCCGCAAAAAAGGCCGGTCTCCAGGGCCACCAGGCGGCCTTCTTCATGCTCAGGTGGCGAGGCTGCTGTGCCACCAGGCGGCCTTCTTCATGCTCAGGTGGGAAGGCTGTTGTGCCACCAGGCGGCCTTCTTCATGCTCAGGTGGAAAGGATCCTGTGCCACCAGGCGGCCTTCTTCATGCTCAGGTGGCGAGGATCCTGTGCCACAAGGCGGCCTTCTTCATTGTCAGGTGGCGAGGCTCCTGTGCCGCATGAGGCCACATGAACATGGGAGCAGGACGAAAGTGCTGGGGTGCTGCGTGAGACCCTTGTATTCTGCGGTCCTTGCAGACTGCAGCTGAGAGGGCAGTTCTTCAGCACAAACCCATGAGGGGTGCCCCCATGCCTGGCCAGAAAGTATGCTATCCCAGGCCACAGTAATCGTAGTCTTGCAGTGCTCCATGCCTGGCCACAAAGCATGGTATCCCAGGCCACAGTAATTGCAGCCTTGCAGTGCTCCATGGCTGGCCAGAAAGCATGCTATCCCAGGCCACAGTCATCGTAGTCTTGCAGTGCCCCCATGCCTGGCCAGAAAGCATGGTATCCCAGGCCACAGTCATCGTAGTCTTGCAGTGCCCCCATGCCTGGCCAGAAAGCATGGTATCCCAGCACAGTAATCGTAGTCTTGCAGTGCCCATGCTGGCCACAAAGCATGTATCCCAGGCCATAGTAATCGTAGTCTTGCAGTGCTCCATGCCATGGCCACAAACAGTCTGGTATGCTCCAGAACCCATGTTCAATATCGTAGTCTTGCAGTGCCCATGCCTGGCCACAAAGCATGCTATCCCAGGCCACAGTATCGTAGTCTTGCAGTGCTCCATGCCTGGCCACAAAGCATGCTATCCCAGGCCACAGTCATCCTAGTCTTGCAGTGCTCCATGCCTGGCCACAAAGCATGCTATCCCAGGCACAGTCATCCTAGTCTTGCAGTGCTCCATACCGATCTCCCCACATCTCGAGTACGCGTCCCCCGGTGACACAGGCTGGACCCGCAGTCACCAAGACGGCTG
>CM065747.1:31264323-31269323 GCA_033310375.1 Conus canariensis
AATCCCGTGCGCGATATCTGTGTTGGATGTGTGTACACGGCAGTGTCGGATCACGTGGATAATGTTGAATTTGTTGATGTGTTGCATGAAACTAATGTCAAGAATAAAACTGTTGATGTTGTGAATTGCCATGTTGATTGTCCTGTGACAGAAACTGCAAAGGATGATTATTTGTTGTCCGTGCCGAATAATGATTTAAATTCACTTGACAGTGATGTTAATAGAACACAATTTTCTTTTTCGAAGGATAAACATTGTGCTGATGACGACATGTTTTTTGATACATGTAATCATAGTGACAGATATCTGAATTTAAATGGAAAAGATACTGATGACGTGTGCCTGGATTTACATCAAAATGATTGTGGTCATTGCGGTCCAACAGAATCAGGAAGACAGAGGGACGATGGTTGTATATATGGGGTCATAACAAGTAGCTGTGGTGATTTTAAGACTGGGATAAAAGTGGCCAGTGTGTATACAACTAAAACAGTCAGTGGTGATAACAGTGTGACAAATAATGAAGCTGTCCGTGGCGTGGACAGTGAAATAAACAATTGTGGTGACAGTGCAACGATGAATGAAGCAGACAGATGTGTTGACAGTGTGACAGTGAATGAACCCGTCATACGTCAGTGATAGTGTCAGAGTGATGACGAACGAAATAGAGAGTGGTACTGACAAGAGGAGTGACACTATGATGTCAAATGACACAGGCTGTGGTGGTGACGGTAGTGGTGAAAGTGTTATAGAGAATGAATCACATCGTGGTGGCGACAGTGTGACAGCGAGTGAATTGGACGGAAATAGAAACAGTGTGGCAGCGAGTGAATTGGACGACAATGGAGATAGTGTGACGGCGAATGGATCAGACAGTGATAGTGACAGTGTGACGACGTGTCAATCAGTTAGGGACGGTGATAGAATGTCGGCGAGTGGTACAGACACTGAAAAAGATACGGAGTGGGCGAATGATTGTGACGGAAGTGTTAACAGTGACAGCTCGTATTGCCGTGATTTTGGTACTACGAATAAATTTGTAAATAGTTTTTCCTTCCTCCATTGGAATGTATGTGGGTTGTTTAATAAATTAGACAATTCACACTTCATTTAATTTATTTCTTCTTTTGATTTTGCTTGTTTGGTTGAAACGTTTGTTGAAAATTTTGAATCAAGTTTATTTAAAGATTATAAAATATTCGTTAAACCAGCTGTTAAACTTACAAGGCAAGGGAGAAGTTCAGGAGGAATAATTTGTTTGATACGGAAATATCTTCTTCCATATGTGCATGAGGTTGATTGTGAGAGTCCTTATTCTATGACATTTATACTTGATAAAGGATTTTTTGGTCTACATAAAAATGTTTTACTTGTATGTGCGTATGTTCCTCCTGAAAATTCGCCATATTATACTATCAATGGTTTCGACAATGGCATTGACCTGTTGGAAAATTGTGTTGTGAATACGTTGTTGTCTTTGGAAGACACTGAAATACTGTTATGTGGTGATATGAATGCCAGAACGTCTGATAAATTCCCAATACTTTTAGATGAGCTTGAATTACATGTTGTTCATAATAAGAATGATAATTGTATAAAACGAACTTCTCAAGATAAAATCTTAAATGCATATGGAAAGAAATTTTTGGATATGTGCACTGTTTTGGGACTGTACATTTTAAATGGAATGTGCAATGGCGACCTTGAAGGTCGTTTTACATATATTTCTGATGCAGGATGCAGTGTAAATGACTATTTTTTGTTGTCAAGAAACGGTTTTGAGCTTCTTTGTGAACAGTTAACTCTTACTGTTGTGGAAAGATTTGAATCCGATCACATGCCCCTTGTATTACGTATTGCCAAACAAAAGGAAGAGAAATGCACAAATAATGACTCGAATGATCAAAATAACCAGTTTATTGTTAAGTATTTCTGGAACAAGGATTATGCCCTAGTATTCAATCGTTCCATGTGCTCTCAAGATGTTAAAGAGAAGATGACAACAGCAGAAGGTCTTATACATAGTGATGTAAATGAAGCAATACGCAGATTTGAGGTGATCATGAAAGATCAAGCTGAAATTATGAAGAAAAAGGCAGTTTTAAATAAAAGTATTCCTAGTGATGATAGTTGGTATGATAAGGACTGTAAAACATCAAAACGTAAAATGCTTAGTTTGTGGAGAAATTTTTGTATAACTTTGGATAAAGATGATCGAGTCGCGTTCTGTGGTGCAAGACGTGAATATAAAAATCTAAATAAAAGGAAAAAGAAAGAACACAATGATTCATTGCTAAATGTATTGATTAATTCTGTGAAGAGTCAACAGGAATTTTGGGAAACTGTACACAAGATTGCAAGGAGAAGATTTCAATTGTCAAATAATATCTCTGTTACTGAATGGTTCGATCATTTTAGAAGCTTGTTGGAGAAAAATGAAGAAAATAATATTACAGAGAACATAGTTCACGAATATGAGGAGGGGGAATTTCCGTACGAAAGAGCAATATCTCGAGAAGAAGTGTTGGTCGCAATCAGAAAATTGAAAAATGGAAAATTTGCTGGCCCTGATGGTTTAATTGGTGAATTTTTTAAATATTCTGGCGAGTCCGTCTTGAATTTCTTAGTGAAGTTGTTTAACTTCCTCTTCGATAGTGGCGCTTACCCTGACAGCTGGAAAGAATCTATAATTGTACCCCTGTTCAAGAAGGGTGATGTTAACAATGTAAATAATTATAGAGGTATTTCATTATGCAATATTTGTAGCAAACTTTACAGCTCGGTTATTAATAGTAGGTTGTATGAATGGGTAATTCAACACAATATAACTGGAGAGCATCAGGCGGGGTTTAAAAGAGGTTATTCTACAATTGATCATATATTTACCCTGCTTGCTGCTGTTCAAAAACAACTCGTAAAGAATCAGAAGTTATATGTTGCCTTTGTGGATTTTGAAAAGGCTTTTGATTCCATTTCTCGAAAATTGTTATGGCCTGTTTTGTTAAAAACTGGAATCAGGGGTAAGTTGTACAGTACAATAAAGAGTATGTATTGTGAGGTAAAGGCAAAAATACGATCAGGCGCAAAATTATCGGAATTCATCAAGTGTACAAGTGGGGTTAAACAAGGAGATGTCTGTAGTCCGATTTTATTTTCCTTATTTATTAATGAGTTAGCCTTAGAAATAATTGAAAATGGCCGTCATGGAGTAACTTTTGATCTTTTAGAATTGTTTGTGCTGCTTTTTGCCGATGATATTATTTTAATTTCAGTATCAGTGGTTGGTCTCCAGAGACAACTAAATAATTTGTATTCTGCAGCAGGTAGACTAGAACTAAATGTTAATATGAATAAGACCAATATTGTTGTATTTCGTAAAGGAGGATATTTAGCCCGCACTGAAAAATGGACCTATGGAGGTGAGAGAATACATGTGATTAATGCTTACAAATACCTTGGTATTTATTTTACAACGAAACTTATTTTGGTTTTGCTTGTCAAGATATAGTCAATAGAGCCAAGAAGGCGGTCAATAGTATTTTTCATATTTTGTACAAGTTAGAGTGTAACTCGTTCAGTGTTTTTACAAAATTGTTTGATTCACAGGTACAGCCAATTTTACAATATGGTGCAGAAGTATGGGCTTTTGACAAAGGTGCCTTAATTGAAAAAGTTCACCTGTATGCGCTGAAGCGCTTTTTGAATGTAGACAGTAGAACGCCCAATGATCTGGTTTATGGTGAACTTGGACAATATCCAATTTATTTAAATTCCTATTTGAAATGTATAAAATATTGGCTCAAGTTAACAAGAATGAATGACAATAGGATACCCTTTAAAGGTTACAGGGTACTGTTGAGTTTAGATGATAACGGTAAAAGAACATGGGCTTCCCATGTTCGACTGTGTTTGAATTCATATGGATATGGTTTTGTTTGGGATAACCAAGGTGTAGAAAATATATCAGAATTTCTGAATTGTTTTAAACAGAGGATTATAGATTGCAGGTGGCAGGACTGGCATGACCATATGTATAATAGCGATAGATTTGCTCAGTATAAACTCTTTAAATCGACATATAGCTTAGAACCTTACATTGGGATAAAAATGAATAGATTTATCAAATGTGCACTGACAAAATTTAGATTTGGCGTGTCTGATATCGCATGCCATCGCCTCAGGTATAGAAATGTTGCTGAAAATGAACAGATGTGTCGACTTTGTAACAGAGCAAGAGAAGATGAAATACATTTTTTGTTTTGCTGTCCTGCTCTGAGTGATCTTAGAATAAAATTTATTCAACCCAAATATTACACCGAACCATGTAATTTCAGACTAATTCTCTTGCTGTCAACAAGGAATGAGAATACACTTTGGAAATTAGCCATGTATATTTACGAAGCAAATAAGAGAATTCAGACAGTAATGGCTTAATGTACTCT
Organism: Conus canariensis; assembly: GCA_033310375.1. NCBI lineage: Eukaryota > Metazoa > Mollusca > Gastropoda > Neogastropoda > Conidae > Conus > Conus canariensis. Next base: position 31,268,766 of record CM065747.1, read on the forward strand.
GCGTTTTGTAACATATCTACATTTTTTCATGATTTCATTGTGTTATGTATTAGGAATGTTGTATGATCAATGTATGAATACCCCTTCAGTATGGGGCTGTGGCCTTAAACTGAATAAAACATTCGCATTCGCATTCGCATTCGCATTCTCTTTCTCTCTCTCGCTCTCGCTCTCTCACGTTGCATATGTCAAGATCGTGGTCTGTGGTGGCAATCAAAATTATGGTCAACCTATTGTCAATCCGCACCCTTTGGTCCCCTCACCCTTCACTCCCATCCTAATTTTATGTTTCCTGTTGATGAAATGTTTTATACTCAACGTTTTATTTTAAAGTTAAAAACATTTTAATTAAGGTGCCTTTTCCCTACTGTATATATTCGTGATTCGTGTTCAGGATCTGAGGGTGGAGAATGCGAGCTTTTTACTGGCACAGTCTGTACCCCCTGACGAAGGCAAATAAAGCCGAAAATTTGGGATATTTTAATCTTGTTTGTTTGGATTTTTATCTACTTTGATTGTATATATATATATATATATATATATATATATTACCGTAAC
>CM065747.1:31276823-31284323 GCA_033310375.1 Conus canariensis
ATTCCAGACCCTGCTACGCACCAGAACAATGGCGATTATCATTATCGTGGTCAGTGTCGTGATGACGGGTCTCTTCTTCATCGTGGTTTTCCGATACCGTGTTGGGTGTGTTTATGACCCTGTATCAGGCGTAGTGAAGATAACAAGTGTCCAGGGGACGTTTTACAAAGCTCATAAAGAACTGATCAACATTCTGCATAGTTTCGTGTTTGGTGTTGGTCTGGCTGGGATCGAAATGATTGTGGTGACGACAACAACGATAATGACGATCGTGAAATTACGTCAGGCAGTGACGTGGAGATCTGAAACCTCCTCTTTAATCTCACCCAAGGAACTGGCTCTCACAAAAATACTTGTGGGAAACTCCATTTTCTTTATTTTCTGTATTTCTCCCGTGGCTGTCATTCGTTTCAGCTGGCTGCTCCTGCCAGACATCAACTCTGGTCGCCGTCATCACAACTTTTTTCTCGTGGGTCTCTGGCATATCGAAATGTGTCAAACCATCAACTCCACCTTCAATTTCTTCGTCTATTACATCATGGGGTCTCGCTACAGAGAAACATTCTGGTCGTTGTTCAGCAGAAAAGTTAAGGCAGCAGAACTAAGAGCACAAGTGCAAAAAATACCAGAAAGTTCAAAACAAATTCTGGAAAAAAAGAAAACTGAACAAAACAAATAACAGACAGGTATTGCATTGAAAAAAATTCTGTATCTGGGCGTATGTCTGCTTGGAGTATAATTTCTTTCTGAACTGATGGCGAATGCTTAATTCAGCATAAATATTTAAGCCCAAGTTTCACAAAGTGTATATAAAAGATTTGATAATACAAAACCAACAAAGTACAACATGTGCATGGCTTGCAGGTGCTCTCAATCCAACTATGTAGTGAACAGTTGGAACTGATTTTTGTCATTGGACGAACTCGTTCTCTGCTTTCATGTCCAGATCACAAGATGTATGTAGAGAAACTGTGGACTGTTAGCATAACAAACTTTTGGCTTTGAAATGATCAGAAATTAAAAGTTTGCTGATGAAAGTTAAATGGTTATAAAGCCACTACTTTACCAACTCAGCTTTTGAATTAAGCGACGATTACGTGATTAGCTCTGCTTTCGGTAAATACACACACACACACACAAACAAACGAACAAACACACACACACACACACACACACACACACACACACACACACACACACACATATATATATATATATATATATATATATATATATATATATATATATTAATTACACACACACACACACACACACACACACACACACACACACACAGTGTGTGTGTGTGTGTGTGTGTGTGTGTGTGTGTGTGTGTGTGTGTGTGTGTGTGTAAATATATATATATATATATATATATATATATATTTTACATGTCGATAAAATATATATACAGAGAGAGAGAGAGAGAGAGAGAGAGAGAGAGAGAGAGAGAGAGAGAGAGAGAGATTCAAACATCTCAGCTCCGTTGGTTTGGGTACGTGTAAAGTCAATCATGGCAATGTGTCGCCACAGCCGGAGAACAGGTTGCAGTTTGCTCAAAGACCTTAAAATGTCAGGCAGCACAAGACGTGTTCACATCGATGGAAGGTGCCAAACAGCTGTCACACGTCAAAGTCCTTCTTCTGCCAGCAGTTCACCGGAGTATACAGCTCGCAGAATACTGCAGTGAACCGGGTGGGAGGACCCGCTCTGCAATAACAGTCAGTAGTGTGATGCAGAATGCCTTTCATGTGAAAATTCAAAATGGCTTACAATCCCTTTTTCATCGGACAAGGTAGGTGTAGATGTTCCTTAATTCTCTTTCTTTCTCAGATCCACCTGAGTCACACCAATAGTGGAGAGAGTGAAATAAAACTATTTCATTAAAGTGGATTTTTTTTTTTAATTCAAGACAAGTCCAGGCAGTTTTCCTGTGCTTTGATGTTGGCTGTTCTGGTATGATAATGTGTGGTGTGATGGTGTTCAAGATCATTTTGGCTGATCTGGAATGAGAATGTGTGGTGTGATGGTGTTCAAGATCATTTTGGCTGTTCTGGAATGGGAATGTGTGGTGTGACACTATTCAAGATCATTTTGGCTTTTCTGGAATGAGAATGTGTGGTGTGACAGTATTCAAAATCAAAGACTTTCCAGATGGGAATAAACGTTCACTTACGCTGGCACATTTTAGCTGCTGTTGTTGGTGTATGTCTGTATCAGCCTGGGGTGCATGGACGAACTTTGAAACGTTCTTTTAAAAGACGTTTCTCTGCTTGTTCCGTGGGCCTCTCGTGTGCGTGTGTCCAAGACGGATGGGTTCTACAGACAACATTACGTGAGAGAAATGGGCAAACACCTTTCCTGTTTGATATTCACATAATCATGACCTCTTGTTTACGTCCTGTTTCTTGCTTACCTAGCCGTACTTCAGTTTAAGATTTCCTTCTACGTTTTTTTAAATTCAAAATTCTAGTCTGTGGATCAGAATACAATGCCAAACCACAAATGTCATTTGAAAGTCTATGATTCGTAAGAGAGACCTGCCCAGTCTCTGTTTACAGATCACACGTTAGAGTGAGTGTGGAGTTGAATTTTGGCTTCCTTAAACTCTTAAGTGTGTGTGTGTGTGTGTGTGTGTGTGTGTGTGTGTGTGTGTGTGTGTGTGTGTGTGTGTGTGTGTTTAATTGAATGTATGGGCTTTAGATGATTTTCAAAAGTTGCGAAACTCAATGCACTGACCATTGGATGTTGAGAAGCTGACGCCATTGATTCCCATCTTCTGCTGGATTTCATGCAAGCGTGACAGGAGCTGGCACAACGTGCTATGATAGGGAATCCCGATCTCCTGATCATTGAGAGTGAAACCAATGGAGTCGGCACGAACTTGGGAAGTTCTATTACCCAGAAAGTTGTGAATGAGGATATGTATGTGATCACGGACATCGTTTTACACACTGAGTTAGGACACTAGGGGGTATACCGCGAGATTAGGTATCAGTTATCTCCCTTTGACTGAAAAAAAGATACATGCCAGCAATGAAGAGAACGAAAAGCTAAATGAATCTGTTATTCATGTATATTCTTTGGGAGATTTTTCTATTTATTTATTTATTTGTTTATTTATTTATTTATTAAACTTTATATACGTATGCATTTTTCTCCACAGATTTATGTTCTCAATATCATTTTTTATGCACATATTTATGGATGCTTTTTCTACTTTTTGGTTTTTCTTTTTCCTTGACATGTAGGGTATTTCCCTTAAGGGATTACATGTTTTCTCAAATATTTGGCTGCTAAGGGTGGTCACACACTAACCATCCCATCCACCCTCTCTCTCTCTCTCTCTCTCTCTCTCTCTCTCTCTCTCTCTCTCTCTTATGATACTCAAGCATTAAACAATCTGGTAAATGTAACTGTCTCCATTATTCCTTTTAGCATGGTATATGAACTTTTCTTATTTCATTTACGTTCTTCTTTTTTTTTTTTTTTTTTTTTTGAAGGGGATGGGGTGTGGCTGTCTCTTTCTTCGTTCGTTTGTTTGTTTGTTTTTTGCTTTTGCTCCTGTCATATGAATTATTGCTGTTTGCCGGTAGTGTTCTCCCTCACATCACCTCTCTCTCTCTGTGTCTCTGTCTGTCTGTCTGTCCGTCCGTCTATCTGTCTGTCTGTCTGTCCGTCTCTCTCTTCTCTCTCTCTCTCTCTCTCTCTCTCTCTCTCTCTCTCCTCTCTCTCTCTCAAAGAGCAAACTGGTTTTAGACATGGCTTTAGCCCAGCTGACCATATATTTACATTGTATGCTACAGTGCAGAAATTGTTGCTTAAGAATACCAAATTTATGCTGCCTTTGCTGATTTTAGAAAAGCGTTTGATTCGGTGAATAGAAATGCACTATCGAAAGTCCTGAGAAAAACTGGTGTAACTGGGAAATTATGTTGTACTCTTAGAGGTGTTTATGGCTGTACTGGCCTGTGCGCATGATAAATGCTGTTATTCAAATTATTTTGAGAGTCCTTGAGGTGTGAAACAAGGTTATCTGTTGAGCCCTTTACTTTTCTCATTTTTTTTATCAATGAGCTGGCTATTGATTTATCAAGACGAGGTAAGCATGGTCAGCTTATTCCATGTGCTATAGAAATATTTTGATTACTGTTTGCTGATGATATTAATCTATGTCTGACTCAGTTATTGGTCCTCAGAATCAACTCAATAACTTTGAAATTGAAGCAGATTGTTTATGCTTGGCAGTCAATCTTAAAAAAAAAACCATATATGGTATTTAGAAAAGGAGGATGTAGAAGACAGCAGTCGCCCAGAACGTCTTTCCGCACTTGCTGCACGTGAACTGTCCACACTGAATGTTGACATCACTGCTCTCAGCGAAGTCCGCTTCCCAGTGGAAAGCAGTCTCCAAGAACACAGCGCTGGATACACCTTCTGCTGGTCAGGCAAACCAGCAACAGAGAGACACCTTTCAGGCGTCTGTTTCATGGTCAGAAACTCCATTGTTTCCAAGCTGGAAAACCTGCCAACAGGTCATCCTGACCGCATCATCACGATGCGCCTCCCACTTAGAAACCAGCAATACGTCACACTCTTCAGTGTGCAGTCCACGACTCTTCATGCAGCTTCTGCAGAAAAAAAAACCAAGTTCTACTTTGATCTGCGCAGTCTTCTACTAAGCACCCTTGCAGGCAACAAGGTCATAATCTTTGGCGATTTCAACGCCAGTGTGGGCCAGGATTCAGAAGGTTGGGAAGGAGAACATGGGAAACACGGTGTTGGAAACTGAAACGGCAATGAGCGCTTGCTGTTTGAATTCTGCACGGAATAACAATTCATCATCACGAACAGTATCTTCCAGGAAAAAGACAGTCTGAAGACAACCTGAATGCAATCCAGTCCAAACACTGGCACTTCAGCTCGACCTGGAAGACGTCATGCACACCTCAGTGATTCCCAATGCAGAGTGCCACACCAACCATCACCTGGAAGACGTCATGCACACCTCAGTGATTCCCAATGCAGAGTGCCACACCAACCATCACCTGGAAGACGTCATGCACACCTCAGTGATTCCCAATGCAGAGTGCCACACCAACCATCACCTGGAAGACGTCATGCACACCTCAGTGATTCCCAATGCAGAGTGCCACACCAACCATCACGTCGCTCGCTGCAGTCTCAAGCTCCACTTCAGACCCGAGCTAAAGAAAAGAGGGGACCCCAGGAAACAGCTCAAGGTTAACAGATTCCATTCATCTGATATGAGAGCCGACTTCTAGGCAGGCACACAGTTGAGGCCTGAAGTAGTAAGACACCCCACAGATCCCTCTCCTTAAACGCTTTGCGAACAACTGGAACTGCCCTTCTGTATACATCTGAGGGTGTTTTTGGCTTCACCACACGGAAGAACAAAGACTCGTTCGACGTAAACAACAAGGAAATTTAAGACCTGCAGGTGAAGAAGAGATCCACTGATCATGATCACTTAGCTCAGCTGTCTTGTCCTGAGAAGAAAGCTGCCTTCTGTCAAGTGCGCAGCAACATCCACAGCAAGCTTCGAGAGATCCAGAACGAGTGGTGGATCAGCCTCACAGAGAACACTCAGCTGTGTGCAGACATCAATGAAATCAGGGTGTTCTATAAAGCCTTGATGGCGGTGTACGGTCCTACACATCAGGTCCAGAGTCCCCTGCGCAGCCCAGATGGCCAGGCACTTCCCACGTACGAAGCGTCAATCCTGAACTGTTGGACGGAGCACTTCCAGGCTGTCTTTAGTCCTTACCGTTCTGTCCATGAATCAGAAATTCTCCTCATTCCCCACCAGCCAGTCAGAGCAGAACTGGATGGGCTGCCCACCATCCAAGAGACCACCAATGCCATAGAGCAGCTGAAGTATGGCAAGGCTGCAGGAGTCGATGAAATTCGACCAGAGATTTGGGAGAATGGGGGTCCAGCACTGCATGCAAAACTGCATGAGCTCCTGCAATACAGTCGTCATCGCCTTATACAAGAACAAAGAGGAAAAGTCAGACTGCTCTAACTACCAGGGGATTACTCTGCTCTCCATCGCAGGAAAAATCCCCATCGCTAATTACCGCCTCTCAGGGAGCCAGTGTGGCTTCAGAGCCAACAGGAGCACCACAGACATGAGTTTGTTCTCAGACAACTACAAGAGAAGTGCCGGGAGCAAAACAAACTTCTGTATATAACATTCGTTAACCTAACCGAAACGTTCAACACTGCCAACAGAAAAGGAATATGGCAGATCATGGAACGACTCAGCTGTCTTCCAAAGTTTCTCGGCACATCTGCCTGCATGAACATCAGCGTGACTCAGTCAAATTCAACAGTGACCTCTCAGAGCTCTTCCCTATCAACAACAGAGTGAAGCAGGGTTGCGTCCTAGCACCAACTCTCTTTACCGTATACTTCGGCATGACACTCACCGAAGACCTTGATGATGAAGATGGAGTCTGCACCAAATATCGTCTTGATGGCAGGCCTCAGACGACTACAGGCCCACATGGGGACCCTGGAGCAGCTGATCCAAGACCTCCTCTTTGCTGACAATGCCACCCTTGCTGCTGATTCAGAAAGAGCCTTGCAGTGCATCTCATCTTGCTTTGCAGAGGCTGTCCAGCTCTTCGGGCTAGAGGTCAGCTTGAAGATGACGGTGGTCCTCTACCCGCCAGCCCCTCAGGACGAGTATCATCCTCCCCACATCAACCTTAGAGATTCTGAACTTGAAACAGTCGCTCAGGTCACCTACCTGGGTTGCATCATCTCATCTGACGCCAAGATTCACAGGGAAAACGACAACAGACTGCAAAATCGAACAGAGCTTTTGGCGGGTTGTACAAACAGGTGTGGAACAACAAATGTCTGAATAAGGGCGCGTAGATCAGCCATCAGATTTACCATCCTGTATGCCTCTGAGTCCTGGGTTGCCTCCCGTCACTACCTGAGACTCCTTGGGTGCTTCCATCATCGCTGCCTTTGCTCCGCTTTGAATATTCATCGGAGTGACCAACGTTGAAGTCCTTGAACAGACGCAGCTCACCAGCATCAAGGCCATGTGACTGAAGCCCCAGCTACGCTAGGCAGGACACGTCTCCAGGATGGAGGATCAATTCCTGCCAAAGATCGCCCTGCATGGCAAACTCTTCACAGGCTATCGCGACAGAGGGACGCCGAAGAAGTGACACAAAGGCTGTTTGGAAAAATAAAACCTCGATGCCTGTCATATCAACCATCGCCATGGTCTTCCCTAGCTGCGGATCGCATCGCCCAGCGTCACGCCATTAACAAAACTGTCTCTTCCTTCCAAAACTCCGGCAGGGCCATACTTGAGGACAAAAGGCGCCAGAGGATGAACCGTGATGCTGCGACATCGAATCTTGATCAGACCTTCACCTGCAGCCGTTGTGGCCAGGCCCACATATCCTACACTGGCCTTGTCAGCAACTATGGCCGGGCCTACATATCCTGCATTGG
>CM065747.1:31299323-31300527 GCA_033310375.1 Conus canariensis
AACTATTTATTTGCGAGCGCTTGTACGCTACACACCGTGGGCAAGACTGACATCCCAGTGAATCATTTTCCACAAAATTAGAAAGAACATATCTACTCTGTGGCAATATTTTATTTATGTTATAAATGGCCAGTTCTCTGTTCGAAGCAAACCAGTTTGTCAGGTTACTGCTCATTCCTATTTTCTCAAGCCATGGTTGAGCCTTTCCCCAAGCTGAGTATTACTCAGCGTTATGAGGATTCCACTGATGAGGACCGTGTAGCCTTTCCCTGCATGTAGCATCAGAGATCAGAGCATCAACAGTTCACCTGCAAATGTCAACGGAGCCTTGGCCACGTTTTTTTTCTTTTGTACTCCCAGTTCTTATAGAACAGGGATTACTTTACAATGGGAACGAAGAAATGCTGTCTGTCAGTCTGTCTGTCTGTCTGTCCGTGGTCAAAATGGGTTCAACTTGTTCCAGACAAAACTTCTGGGCCGATCTTTCTGAAAATTTGTAGGTATGTTCATTATGGATCGCGGATGATGTCCGATGTTTCATTTTAGTGGAATAGCCGTTACTAACGGCTGTAACGGCCCTCATAAGCCGAAGTGACGAAATACATTATGACGCATGTTTGATTGTGACGTCATATTCAAGATAAACTGGGAGTACGTTTATATGCTTTGCATCTTGTTTTTATTTTACTAGCGCCAAGTGATTGCAATGTGCACCACACAGTTGATGGCAAATGTTTAGGTACCCTGACACTCCTGGCGCCATTCTTTCTCTTTTCTTTTCCTTTCTTCTCTTTCCTCTTTACCTGAGCTTTGTGGGTTTAGTGTTGGTGTTGTTTTCTCTTCTCACTGAAGTGGTGTCTTTTCCCTGAAAGATATCTACTACTTCAAGAGTTGCGTCAATAAGATGTTCAGCAATTGATACATTTCCATACCATTTGCCTTCCCTATCCTCAACAGTTTTTTCCTTAATCAAACAAATGCCATTGAAGGGGGGAGGGGGGGGGGGGGGGATTGGGCCGTAAGATGTGACTCACAAAGGTGATCTTGTTTGATTTACACTGTTGTGTCTTTTCTCTAAAGATATCTACTACTTGAAGACTTGCGTCTATAAGATGTTCAGCAATTGATACATTTCGATACCATTTGCCTTCCCTATCCTCAACTGTTAGGGTTTTTTTTAATTAAACAAATGTCATTGAAGGGG
>CM065747.1:31305627-31315220 GCA_033310375.1 Conus canariensis
CTCAAATAGCAAACAAGTCACACACACACACACACACACACACACACACACACACACACACACACACACACGCCTTCTTCCTTGCGCTGAACCCTGCGAAGTGATCTGAAGCGATCAAAGCTAAGTGAATTTTCGTTGTTTTATTCGTTTATGTCTGACCTGATGAAGACCTAAGAGGTCGAAACGCGTTGTGTTTCGTCTTGTGACTCGTTTGTCCACGTTCTCTGGGCGGTTCGCTAACATTTATTTAAGATTTGTGTAGATTTAAGGAAAGACTGAAGGTTATTCGAGAGAAAAGAATAGAAGGGGTACTGTTAGGATCGAGAGCCAGGTGGATAGCTGAAGGGGAAACAGTGACGAACTATTTCTGTAACCTAGAAAAAAAGACATTTTATAAGTAAGAGTATGGCTAGATTAATTGATAAACATGGACATATTCCAAATGACCAAGCAGAGATTCTTCACGAGGTTCACGGATTTTATGAAGCACTGTATAAAAAATACGGAGTTGACGACTGTGATTTGGATTAACTCATTGAAAATATTCCACATTTAGACCGTGACGAAGCAAATAATTCAGACGGCGAAATCACACTGGAGGAGGCATTAAAGAATATGAAAAACAACAAAAGTCCTGGCACTGATGGTTTCACAACAGAATGTTTTAAGTGTTTTTGGAGCAGAATTGGTGTTTTTGTTGTCAGAGATTTAAATGCCGGATTTCGAAGGGGGGAACTTTCTTGTGTTCAAAGACAGGGACTAATCGAATGCATACCAAAAGGAGATAAACCAAGACACTTCGTGAAGAACCGGAGACCAATCTCGTTGTTAAATGGTGTATACAAAATAGGGTCATCATTTATAGCCAATCGTTTAAAAGATATGTTAGCTGGTCTCATCAGTGAGGATCAAACAGGTTTTTATTAAGAATAGATGTGTAGGGGATAACATTAGGCTCATTTACGACACAATTGCCTATTTAGAAGAACACAACTTACCAGGGCTTTTGTTAAACATTGACTTCGAAAAAGCATTCGACTCAGTGAGCTGGGATTTTATGTTTAAAGTATTGAAACCGTTTGGCTTTCAACAGGGCTTCTGAAAATGGGTTGAAACATTCTATAAAAATATTAACTCATGTGTCCTTGTTAATGGTCAAGTTTCTAGTTGGTTTGAGATAGACCGCGGATGCAGACAGGTGACCCACTGTCTCCATATTTATTCATATTATGTGTCGAAATTCTAGCATTAATGATTCGGGAAAGTGTAAACATACGTGGAATAGTTATAGATACAGTCGAACATAAGCTTTCTCAATATGCAGATGATACGGAATTTCTTTTAGCAGGTGACAAAAAAAATCATTTGAAACATGTATAAACGTACTGGAAATGTATGGTCTTATCTCAGGGTTATATATGAATCCTGGGAAAACTAGCGCTGTTTGGTTGGGGAGCTGTAAAAAGTCTGCTGTTCGTTACATGGACCATTTAGGTATGGAGTGGAACCCACAAAAATTCAAAATTCTTTGAATCTGGTTTACCAACGATTTACAAAACTGTACAGATATTAATTATTCTGAAAAATTAACGGATGTGAAGCATTTGTTCAAGATTTGGGTGAGAAGACAACTAACTTCTTTGGGTAGAGTGGCAGTTTTAAAGTCGCTTATTTTATCAAAACTCATCCATTTGTGGATATTACTACCTAACCCACTTGACACTTTTTTTCAGACTCTACAAAGTTACTGTTACAGATTTGTGTGGAATAAAAAAAAAAAAAAACCAGACAAAATAAATAGAAAAACTGCACATAAAAGTATCCAAAACGGTGGTCTCGGATTACCAGAATTAAAAACGTTTGCTTCTTCACTAAAATTGACATGGGTCAAAGAAGTTCAGAATACGCACCACAAATGGAAAACTATTACAACATCTTACTTTCCACTTTTAAGCGATATTGAGAAATATGGACAAGAAATACTTTCTTCCTTCTGTAAATCAAACGCATTTTGGACAGAGGTATTTATGGCATACAAACAATTTTTTCTACAAAGTAAACTGTAAGAATTCTTATGAACTCCTTGCAGAACCAGTCTTTTATACAAACAGAATACAAGTTGGGGAAAAGGCTATTTTGGGAAAAGCATGGATCAACAAGGGCATATACTGCATTGCTCATTTTTTGCTTCACAATGGCCAGTTTATTTCTTATGAACAATTTAAACAAAGGTATGACGTAAACATTAATTTTGTCACTTTTTCTGGCTTTAAAGCACCTATAATTGAATACATTAAAAAAAAAATCAAAGTTGAAAATACTAATAAATGTTTAAATATGCACATATGTTACAAAAAGTTCACCTCAATTTGTAAAGGATCAAGATTATATTATGACATTTTTATATATAATCATACACACCCAAACATTTGTACGAACTGGGATATAAAACTGAACGTTGAAAATGACTCGAAAAACTGTTTTCTCTGAGTAAAATTTCTGACATAAAAATGAAATGATTACAGTTACAAATAATACACAGATGTCTTGGTACTAATGTGGTGCTGAAAAAATGGGTATATTGAACAGTGATGTCTGTACTTTCTTTACCTCTGTTAAGGACAGTATTACACATATGTTTTGGTACTGTACGGTCACACAACGTTTTTGGGAAACGCTGGTAGATTTGATGAATGAAATATGTATGTGTGCATTTAATTTGCAGATAACTGAACCATTAGCCATAGTTGGGTTTCATAAAAAATATACATATAGATCGTGTATTTTATTTTATTTTATATTATTTGCGAAACAGTATATATATATATATATATATATATATATATATATATATATATATATATATATATATATATATCAACTATATAAGAGGGGGCTTCTCTTCTGAGGACTCTCTGCTGCCACGCTCTCCACGAGTTTCTTTCTACTGATGCATGGGTAAACCATTGACTTCCGGGAATAGGCCGGAGGACGTCCGGGAAAGACCGGAGGACACTGGGAAAGACCAGAACCAAGGGCTCTGTGGGCTGGCTCCCCACTTTGCCTTAAACATGTGGCTACTAAAAATAAAAGGAAAAGATGCTCCCAGGATTCACCGAAAGGGGAGAGAATGATGAATCCATCGGTGCTCAACCAATCATGACTGCAAATCCCAAACGGACTATGAACATGGACCAAATGGAATATCCATGTGTCTGTGGAAAGCGTTTCGCTACCACCCGTGGCATGAAGATCCACAGAACAAAGATGGGATGTGTGAAGACTCATCTGAATGAGCAGCAGCGCACTGCATCAGCAGATAAGACGTCGGAAGACCAAGGCCGGATTTAAACCACAGTGCCAAGGACATCCACGCTGTTGGTTCGGATGAGGAATTTGCACAGGCCCTCGATGCCAGGCGCCTGAAACTCAACCTGCCACGAGCAAACGAAACTGAAGATTGGGAGAAACTGGATGCAAAAATCGTCCAAAGACTCGATGCACTGATAGGGAAAAGCACCCTGGAACACAAACTAGCCACATATGGGGACATTGTGTATGCCACATGTAGAGACGCCTATGGAGCAAAACTACCCAAAGAGAAAACACCTCCAAAGAAATCCAGACGCCAAGAAAAGATGGACAAGATCAGGGTCCAAAAGAAAAACCTCAAGATGCAAATGAAGACCGCACTGCCAGCTGAAAAACAAGGCTTGGAAAAACTGTGGAAAGACCTGAAAGAAAAACACAGTGCCCTCAGCAAAGCGGAATCTGCGAGGAAGAGGAAGAGCAAAAAGAAGAAGACACAAGAGCGCTTCTTCAGAGACCCCTTCCAGTTTGCCAGAACACTGTTTGAGCAGCCAAAATCTGGGACCCTAAGTGTGGACAAAGGAGTTCTTGAGCAGCATCTGAGGAAAACATACTCTGACCCACAGAGCAAAGCACCACTCGACATTCAAGGTCTGGTGTGGCCAACCAACCCTGAGGAACAGTTCAATGGCAAGCCTCCAACGTTGGCGGAAATCAAGAAGGTGGTCGACAAAGCCAGAGCCAAATCATCACCAGGGCCAAACGGAATACCTTACCAGCTTTACAAGAAATGTCCCAAGGTGCTGGAGTGGCTCCACAGGCTGCTGCGATCGGCTTGGAGAAACCAGAAGATCAGCGGCCAGTGGATGACGGCAGATGGTGTGTACATCCCCAAAGAGCAAAACTCAAGTGACATTAGCCAGTTCAGGCCAATATCACTACTGAACGTCGAAGGGAAAATCTTCTTCTCTGTCATGGCAGCAAGGCTGACCAAGTACCTGATGGAAAACAAGTACTTGGATGTGTCAGTCCAGAAAGGTGGCATCCCAGGCGTGGCGGGCTGTGTAGAACACGCCACAATGATCTGGGACGCAATCCAAAAAGCAAAAACAGAAAAGAGAGACCTGGACGTAGTGTGGCTTGATCTGGCAAACGCATATGGATCTGTGCCCCATGAGATGATACAGTTGGCTCTTGAGATGTACCATGTGCCAAAGAACATCCGCGACATGCTCAAGAAGTACTTCAATGGCTTCTCAATGCGGTTCTCTACCAAGGAGTACACAACAGACTGGATCAACTTGGAAGTGGGTATTGCAATGGGCTGTGCAATTTCCCCAATACTGTTCGTGCTGGCAATGGAACTCATCTTGAAAGCAGCAACAAACAACGCGAGACAAACAGACCTTGGCGATGGATACAAGATGCCTCCTCTCAAGGCCTTCATGGATGACACTACAGTGATTTCATCCAGAGAAGACGAGACACGTCATGTGCTGGAGAGGCTGGACGACATAGTTGCCTCATCCAGAATGAAGTTCAAGCCAAAGAAATCACGGAGTCTCTCACTGAGGAAAGGAAAAGTGGCCGGATCTGTGGTCTTCAGTGTTGCCAACCAGGCCATTCCAACAGTCACAGAAGAACCAGTCAAGAGCCTTGGAAGATGGTATGATGATACGCTGAAAGACACACAAAGAGCAAAAGAAACCAAGCAGATGGCGGAGGAAGGCTTGGAGACCATTGACCAGTGTGGGCTCCCTGGCAAATACAAGGTCTGGTGTCTGCAGTTCATGCTGATACCAAAGCTGCTATGGCCTCTGATGATATACGACATCTGCACCAGCATAGTGGAGGCAATGGAAGCCAAAATCAACAAGTTCACAAGGAAATGGCTTGGTGTCCCACCCTGTCTGACTGACATAGCGCTGTACTGTCGCCAAGCAAAGCTGAAACTACCCCTGAAATCCATCCTGGAGGAATACAAAGCAGGGAAGATCAGACTTCAAAGCATGCTGGAGGACTCAGGAGACAAGGTGGTAGAAGCAATTAAGCCCCAGCTGAAGACAGGCAGAAAATGGAAAGTTCAAGAGGCGATGGATTCTGCAAAAGAAAGTCTCAAGATCAGAGAAATAACAGGACACACACAGACCAACAGACAGGGACTGGGGGTGACCAAAACTGAATGGTGGTCAAAGGCCAAAGGAAAAGCCAAAAGAGACATGATGATTCAGGAGATGAGAAAAGAAGAAGACCAAAAAAGACTCCAAAAAGCAGTCCAGCAGAGCCAGCAAGGGCAATGGACAACGTGGGAGAATGCACTCCAAAGAAGTCTCACTTGGAATGACATTTGGCACACGGCCCCTCTCAGGATCAGCTTCATTCTCAGATCTGCATATGACCTTCTGCCCTCAAATGCAAACCTGGTGAAGTGGGGGAAAACAGACGATCCTGCATGCCCCCTCTGCCATGAAAAACAAACAGTGGAGCATGTCCTAAGCTCATGTAAAGTAGCCCTGGCTCAAGGAAGGTACACATGGAGGCACAACCAAGTGCTCAAAGAAATTGTACAAGTAGTCTGGGCTAGTACCAACACCACAAAAGGGAAAATCAGGACTCCAAAAGCACCCGCAACATTCTTCACGGCAGGAGGCAGCAAATCATGGCCAAGAACAACAGTGCCACTCGAAACATGCAGGCAGAGTCTGCTGGACGGGGCAGATGACTGGGAGTGCACTGCAGACCTCCCAGAATGGAAGAGTCACCCAGAGATCATCAGCAAGAGTGGCATGAGACCAGACATAGTAGTCCACTCTAAGTCAACCAAGCAGCTGATCATGATCGAGCTCACGGTGCCATATGAGAACAGAATGGAGGCAGCTCAAATCTACAAGACTGAAAAGTATGCTGATCTGGCAAACAGCCTGAGGAGAGAAGGCTATCAGGTCAAAGTCCTCACTGCAGAAATTGGAGCTAGGGGGTTTGTAGGAACGTCTGCATACAGCCTCATGAAACAGCTCTCAGTTGCAGGGAAGGAAAAAACCAGAGCCCTGAAAGCAATGGCAGAAGCGGCAGAGAGGTGTTCAAGCTGGATCTGGTCAAGGAGGAACAAAAGTGAACTTCATAAGGCTTAATTTCCCTACAAATATCAGGTGTCCCTGTGGCTCAGTGGTTAAAGCGCGAGTCATTAAGTGGAAAATGAGCATGTCCAGAGGGTCATGGGTTCGAATCCCAGCCATGGCTCGTCCCAAGATGGGAAAAAAAGGGGCAGCAGAGGGACATCCGGAGTCATGAACCGGGTGTGGCCCAACCCCCCTAGAGTGTCAGGAGATAAGGGCCGAAACACTTGCTTGAAGGGGGCTTCTCTTCTGAGGACTCTCTGCTGCCACGCTCTCCACGAGTTTCTTTCTACATATATATATATATATATATATATATATATATATATATATATATATATCAGTGTAGAACAGAGCAAAAATCACCCAGACTGCAAGTGTTTCTTAATAAACCAAAATACAGGTATAAAACTGAAGAATACATCGCTCGAAAAAATTTTGTATATAACGATTTTCTTTCTAAATGGCACCCATATATGCCCATGTTAGCAGACCCAGAATGAATTATGAATGAATATGACATTGTACATTTTACTAGTATAAGTATGATTGTAGGACCCTAGAACTGTTGCATCGCCTAAAACAGCCCCATTGGACATTATGAGAGGCCTTAAAAAAATTAAAAAACGAACAAACAAATATGTAAACTTTCATAATACACTAGGCTTGCCTTATGCGCTCTCTCTCTCTCTCTCTCTCTCTCTCTCTCTCTCTCTCTCTCTCTCTCTCTCTCTCTCTCTCTCTTTACCACGTAATTATCATTATGTCTGATATGTCAGCTTCTTCTTTATTCATCGTTTGTTTGGTCTTTGTTTGTTTTTTTTATCTTCCATTATGTTGTGTTATATGAACTTATTGAAATTTAAAAAAAAAATTGAACTTAGAATGGAAAAAAAAAGGGGGGGGGGGGGTTGAAGATGAAGAAAAAAAAAATGTGTGTGTGTGTGTGTGTGTGTGTGTGTGTGTGTGTGTGTGTGTGTGTGTTTCTTCGTCTGAATCATCTCCCGATACATCCGTCGAGATGTGAAGAAATGATGTGGGTACGTCATTTCCTGTCAACCGAGGACAAGTCTTGGTGGTGTGTGCTCTGAGTATTGTGTTCCAGTGTGTCGCCACTGTGCCATGTCTCCATCTAAAAGTTGTGGACCTGCCTGCTGTGTGTACAGCCTGTCCGATGGAAGCGGCGTTTTGGCAACCGTTGCAAGGTCTTTCATTTTGCGTCTTGTGCGGGACAGTCTTCATCTTGCCGTGGCCTTGAGGTGATGGTGGCCTGGCGCTGCTGGCTGTAGTCCCATTCAGACTGTCTACCGTGCCAGCACTGTTCTATCAGGATTGCGGGGGTCTCTGGTGATCAGTTTCTGTGCCATCGTTGCTACTTTGCTGTGGTTTGTCCAGGGTCATCTGCGTTTTCTTCGAAAGTGGCTGGACTGGCGTTGTGTTACCTTGGTAACACCGTCCGTCCAGCTGATAGAAGAAGAATCGCCCTCATCCCCTTCCGCCGTTGAGATAACCGCACCGTTCGGTATCCTGCCCTAACTACTACACCTTGTGCAAGGGGGCCTTGTGTGGCTTGTGACCACGTAGGGCCTTCTGAAACTTTGCCTGCAGTTCCAAATCCTGCTTCTCGTTTATGACGTCTTTTTGTACTCCCAGTTCTTATAGAACAGGGAGTACTCTACAATGCAAATGAAAAAATGCTGTCTGTCTCTGTCTGTCCGTGGTCAAGATGTGTTCCACTCGCTCCAGACAAAACTTCTGGGCCGATCTTCCTGAAAATATGTAGGTATGTTCATTATGGGTCACGGATGATGCCCGATGTTTATTTTACCAGAATAGCCGTTACTAACGGCTATAATGGCCCAAAACGGTTTTTCTTCTTTATGGAATATCTCAGAAAGTACTTGGCCAGTGACGAAATACATTATGACGCATGTTTGATCGTGACTTTTTTTTTTTTTCATTATGACGCATGTTTGATTTTTACGGGGTTTTTTTGCATGCGTATTCAAGAAAAACTGGGAGTACGTTCATATGCTCTGCATCTTGTTTCGTTTCCTCCTCGTACCACAGATCGTGACGTCATTCACATAGCAAAATCCGCGTGTGCCGGCGTGTGAGCTTTCTTTTTCCTTGACATGCTGGATCAGCTCTTGGATTCTCCAGTCTACAATCAAGACCGTGCGTGGTGCTGCCTAACTCCTTCCACCTCTTCTACTTCCTAAAATCCAAATTGTGTCTCGCTCTGATGCCAGAACTAGATTCGCTGACGCCTCCCAGGCCTGTTAAATTGGCTTGAACATTTCTGTATTGACTACAGACAGGAAGGTGCTGCGCAATCAACTTGCCTAATTAATTCTTTTTTTTTTATGTGAACAGTATTTACTTTAAAGGCGGACAGTCTGGGACTGGATGATTTGGAAAGATAGGTCTTTGTTTAAAAAAATCCTTGACAAACGTTGTTGTTGTTGTTGTTGTTGTTGTTGTTGTTGTTGTGTGTGTGTGTGTGTGTGTGTGTGTGTGTGTGTGTGTGTGTGTGTGTGTCAGTACAACCATGAGCTAATCTTACAATAAATTTTAGTTTCAGCCCAGTGGGGTGTGTGTGGTGTGTGTGTGTGTGTGTGTGTGTGTGGGTGTGTTTGCAGTTGTAGTATCTTTTCCTATTCAAATTTCACACCATGAGTGCCATTCATAATTAGTAAAAGGGTTAACCGAAAATACAGTTACTGTAGTTTTTGGTGCCGGGTTTCATTTGCTTGTTTGCTTGAGTGTGTAAGTGTTGCTGTTGCCGTTGGCTTTGTGTTTTGTGTGTGTGTGTGTGGGGGTGTTTTGGGGTGTGTGTGTGTGGGGTGCGTGCGTGCGTGCGTGCGCGCGTGCGTGCGTGCGGGGCGTGTGTGTGTGTGTGGGGTTGTGTTTTTAAAAAGGGACCAGGGATGGCTTCATTTCCACCCTGGTCCCCCGTTTAAGTCAAATCCTGATCTGTTAAATAAAACCAGTTCCCCCCATTTGACAAAATTTTTTTATCTCAGAACGGCCTCCCGAAACAAAGGAAAGAAAAATCTCTTGTCAACAATTAAAAAAAATGTGTGGGGTGTGTGAAACCAAAAAAAAAAAAGGAAAAAAAAGAAAAAAGATAAAAACCCCATTGCCTCAGCCCCGCTCTTCACTGTC
>CM065747.1:31322820-31385320 GCA_033310375.1 Conus canariensis
CCAGCGGGGTAACACTCACACACAAACCGCAGCCAGCGGGGAAACACTCATACACAAACCGCAGCCAGCGGGGAAACACTCATACACAAACCGCAGCCAGCGGGGAAACACTCACACACAAACCGCAGCCAGCGGGGAAACACTCATACACAAACCGCAGCCAGCGGGGAAACACTCATACACAAACCGCAGCCAGTGGGGAAACACTCATACACAAACCGCAGCCAGCGGGGAAACACTCATACACAAACCGCAGCCAGCGGGGAAACACTCACACACAAACCGCAGCCAGCGGGGTAACACTCATACACAAACCGCAGCCAGCGGGGAAACACTCATACACAAACCGCAGCCAGCGGGGTAACACTCATACACAAACCGCAGCCAGCGGGGAAACACTCACACACAAACCGCAGCCACGGGGGTAACACTCATACACAAACCGCAGCCAGCGGGGAAACACTCATACACAAACCGCAGCCAGCGGGGTAGCACTCATACACAAACCGCAGCCAGCGGGGAAACACTCATACACAAACCGCAGCCAGCGGGGAAACACTCATACACAAACCGCAGCCAGCGGGGAAACACTCATACACAAACCGCAGCCAGCGGGGTAACACTCATACACAAACCGCAGCCAGCGGGGAAACACTCATACACAAACCGCAGCCAGCGGGGAAACACTCATACACAAACCGCAGCCAGCGGGGAAACACTCATACACAAACCGCAGCCAGCGGGGTAACACTCATACACAAACCGCAGCCAGCGGGGTAACACTCATACACAAACCGCAGCCAGCGGGGAAACACTCATACAAAAACCGCAGCCAGCGGGGAAACACTCATACACAAACCGCAGCCAGCGGGGAAACACTCATACAAAAACCGCAGCCATCGGGGTAACACTTATACACACACTGCAGCCAGCGGAGTAACACTTATACACACACTGCAGCCAGCGGAGTAAACACTTATACACACACTGCAGCCAGCTGAGTAACACTTATACACACACTGCAGCCAGCGGAGTTACACTTATACACACACTGCAGCCAGCTGAGTAACACTTATACACACACTGCAGCCAGCTGGGAAACACTCATACACAAACCGCAGCCAGCGGGGTAACACTCATATACACACTGCAGCCAGCGGGGAAACACTCATACACAAACCGCAGCCTGCGGGGGTAACACTCATACACACACTGCAGCCAGCGGGGTAACACTCATATACACACTGCAGCCAGCTGGGAAACAGTCATACACAAACCGCAGCCATCGGGGTAACACTCATAGACACACTGCAGCCAGCGGAGTAACACTCATACACACACTGCAGCCAGCGGGGAAACACTCAAACACAAACTGCAGCCTGCGGGGGTAACACTCATACACACACACTGCAGCCAGCGGGGTAACACTCATACACACACTGCAGCGCAGGGAGTAACACTCATACACACACTGCAGCCAGCGGAGTAACACTCATACACACACTGCAGCCATCGGGGTAACACTCATACACACACTGCAGCGAGCGGAGTGACACTTATACACACACACTGCAGCCAGCGGGGTAACACTCATACACACACTGCAGCCAGCGGAGTAACACTCATACACACACTGCAGCCAGCGGAGTAATACTCATACACACACTGCAGCCATCGGGGTAACACTCATACACACACTGCAGCGAGCGGAGTGACACTCATACACACACACTGCA
Source organism: Conus canariensis (assembly GCA_033310375.1). Taxonomy (NCBI): domain Eukaryota; kingdom Metazoa; phylum Mollusca; class Gastropoda; order Neogastropoda; family Conidae; genus Conus; species Conus canariensis. The sequence continues at coordinate 31,324,557 of CM065747.1, forward strand.
GCCAGCGGGGTAACACTCATACACACACTGCAGCCAGCGGAGTAACACTCATACACACACTGCAGCCAGCGGAGTAACACTCATACACACACTGCAGCCAGCGGAGTAATACTCATACACACACTGCAGCCATCGGGGTAACACTCATACACACACTGCAGCGAGCGGAGTGACACTCATACACACACACTGCAGCCAGCGGGGTAACACTCATACACACACTGCAGCCAGCGGGGAAACACTCATACACACTGCAGCCAGCGGAGTAACACTCATGCACACACTGCAACCCGTGGAGTAACACTCATACACGCACTGCAGCCCATATTCTTAGTTTTTTGCTAAAGCCCTCTTCAGGTAAATGAAAACTAGTTCAAAAATTTTGGTGTATTTACTTTTTAAAACGTTCCGACCTAATGAAACTAATGCCACCACAGCTCTTGATATTAATAATGATGGACTGATTCTCTTTGGGTCTGTTTGAAAAGGAAAACCATACATTCTTCCATTTAAGAAAGCAGGGCTTAAGGACATAAACAACGCAAGCTTCTCGATATTGTATGTGAGCACTCTTTTCTTTTGATTCCACTGTATTTCACTTCTGTTTCAAAAATGTTAAACCAGTCAATGACGATTGCCACTCGATTAAGAAGTGAACAGCAAGTGAATGAAATGAGTAATTGTGCAACTATTTTGCTTTGAATGGATACTTACTCAGTGGTAGAGCGCCGGACTCGTAATCTTGGTGATCCCAGGGTTGCGGGTTCAAATCTCCGCCGGGCCGTTTCGGTACAGGGGGGATTTTTCCCTCGGAGTTAACATTGGTTCTGTCTCCATTTTCCATACAGTCCTTCGAATGAGACTATAAACCGAGATTCTGTATGTGAACACACGCATAACATCTTGCACACACGTAAAATCCCATCACCAACTTTCGGAAGAGAAGGCCAGTCTGGCCACTGGTATGGATGACACGTTACAATAGCATGCACCCTGTGTGAGAAATGGAAAAAATAAAGGAAGTAAGGAAACTGAGTGAACGATATTGAACGATATTGACTGGATGACACGGGAAACGACTGAATGAAGCGCCCGCTGGCAGCTCTTCAGTCGGCACTACCCAGGTAGGCAGCCAGTTGTGTAAACGTGTGTGCAGTGTAAAGCGCTTAGAGCTCGGTCTCTAGCCGAGGATAGGCGCTATGTAAGTATTCATAATAATAATAATAACAATAAGAATAACAATGATATTGATAACAATAATAACAATGATAATAATAATAATAATAATAATAATAAAGATAACAATGATAATAACAACAATAATAACAATAATGGTAACAATAATAATAACAATAACAATAATAATACCAATCATAGTAATAACAATAATAATAATGACAATAACAATAATACGAATGACAATAATAACAATAATGATAATAATAATAACAATGATAATACCATTGGCAATAACAACAATAATGGTAACAATAATAATAACGATAATAATAATAATAATAATAATAATAATACCAATGACAATAATAACAATGATGATAATAATGATAATAGATAATTGATATGGACAGTGTACACTGATGAACAGCCCAATCAACAATGGACAGCACACGTCAGAATTGAAGAGGTTGTTGAGACAGGGATATGGCATTTATGCACAAACGCGCGCGCACGCGCACGCTCGCGCGCACACACATACACACACAAGCGCCCGCGCCCGGCCACAAACACAGAGAGAGAGAGAGAGAGAGAGAGAGAGAGAGAGAGAGAGAGAGAGAGAGAGAGAGAGAGAGGCTAATACCGCTTTGTGTGAAAAGACGTGAAACAAAAGAATGCACGCACGCACGCACACGCGCACAGAGATATGCATCCACACACACACACACACACACACACACACACACACACACACACACACACACACAGAGTTTATTCATTATGCCATAGCCCCTTATGAAGGGGGTGAGTACACACAAGAAATCAACAATGAACTTGTTCATAAAATAGGATATTTGAAATACACGATTACGAGGTCATAATTTCTCTTAACTTAAAAAGCTTTATACAAGATAAGCGATAAATTCCTAACATCACTGTGTTTAGAGGATGCCATCAACAAGCAGAGTTTAAAGACACAAGGGCATTTATAATATTTGCTGGGAATAAACTTTTCTCTAATTTTACTAAGAGCTGGGCAGCATAAAACAAAATGTACCTCATCTTCCTTAGAATGTTTGCATAAACAACATAACAGATTTGCTTCATTGTATTTTCTGTATCTATAATGATGCACCGCAATCTCTGAAATCCCCAGCCTGAATCTCGTTGTTATATATTTCAAATGACTATCCATATTCAACAAAAGGTGTGTTTTTATTTCATGTGTATTACAAAACATCCTAAACATATTAACTCTTTCACTGTTTTGAACATGATCATGCCATTTTTGCCATCTACAATCAATTAGACGTTGACGAAAAACACATATAAATCCCTTAACATTGCCAACGCCCAGATTCATCCACACTTCTCCCAAACCATATTCGTATAAACATGTGCGTACATCCGAAACCCAATTTTGCTTTCCTTTCTTATCTAATTCAAACAACATATTATATGCTTTATGGGGTAACCACACTCATCCATTTGAAGCAAATTAAACCAATAACGAATACACTGAACAGCAGAATATAAATATAAGGGATATCTACTGGTTTCACCATAAACTAAATCATTGGGTGTGCACATGCTTACACCCAAAAATTTCTTTAAAGCAAACAAGTGCACAGATTCAGAAAATAAAGCAGCTCTGTTGAGTCCCCACAGTTCCGAGCCATACTGTACAACAAGTTGCACATGACAATCAAATATTTTAACAAATAATGTCAACGAATTGTTATTGATTGACGACAATGTTTTCATGATGCCAAGCAGACCCCTCTTTGCTCTGCTAGCAAGATCCTTGCAAGCAGCAGTAAAGCTTAAACGAGTGGAAAACAAAATCCCTAAGTAGTTATACGCGTTTACTACCGGCATTAAAACACCATTATATGTCCATCTTTCTCTCGCACCCAAAAAAAAACACCTTTCCGAAACACCATGATGTTACTTTTTTCCATATTAACGTTCAACTGAAGTGCCAGTGCTGAATTTCTTAAGTTATTAAGCTGGGTCTGAAGGCCAATGATGGTTTCAGATAAAAGAACAAAATCATATGCCAGTAATAGAATAAAGAACTCAAATGCATCATAAGAAAACTTGGCACTGTGCCTACCATTATCCAATACTTCTAGGGCCAGTTCATTTACAAACAATGAGAATAATATGGGGCTGCACACATCGCCCTGTTTCACACCAGCAGTACAGTTAATATATTCAGTCACTTGAGAGCCACACCTAACCCTACATTTAACGTTATCCTAATATACTTATACAATTTACCTCTTACACCATTTTTTTATCAAGATTGGCCAAAGCAAATTTCTATTTATAGAATCAAATGCCTTCTCAAAATCTATGAATGCTACATACAGTTTGCGATTAAATGAAAATTGTTTTTGTATCAAGGCTAACAAAGTAAACAAGGCTAACAAAGTAAACATGTGATCTGTAGTTGAATATCCCTTTTTAAAACCAGCTTGATGCTCACCTGTGATATTATGTTCATTTACCCATTCCTGCAATCTAACATTAATAATTGTACTATATAATTTACTACTAATATCACTAAGGGATATACCTCTGTAATTGTTGGGATTATTCACATCACCTTTGTTAAACAGTGGTAAAACTATATATTCACTCCAATCTCGAGGAAAGATACCCATATCAAACAGTGTGTTAAATAATTTTAAGAAGAACTGGAGCACATGATCACAAGAATTCTTATATAATTCACTAATAATACCATCAGGTCCAGCTGCTTTGCGACTTTTCAACTTTCTGAAAGCGTATAACACTTCTTCCACCGAAATTGGACGATTCATGAAACCATCAACATCATCATGCTCACCTAAGCTTTCGTTCGTATTACAATCCAATGTTTCTTTTTCTAATAATGATTTAAAATGATTAAACCAGGTCTCAACATTAATGCTATTTCTTGGTTGTTTTCTTTTAAACGACAGTTTATGTACATTATCCCAGAATTCTCTTTGATTACGTATGGATCTCTCAAGTCTCTCCAACAGCACCTTATTAAAGAGCTTTGCTTTTCTTTTCAACAAGTTTTTATATTCACGCCTTGCTATTGTATATTCAGAGCAGGCTGTATTGTCTGCTGGACGTCTGTTATAATGACGTAGCAATTTTCGGACTTTTCTTTTACTTGCTTTACATTCCTGGTCAAACCAGTCATCATTTTTATCAGTTTTATTAACATAAATACGTTTTTTCATACATTCCACACATCCTGTCATACATTCATTAAACTCATCCAGCGCTCTGTTTATGTCAACATCAATCAAAGTCATAGCTATATTAAATCTTATACTAGCAGTTTCTAACAACAAATTATCTTGAAATAATTGGCTATTATCACTGTTCCACACAAACTTTTCAATGACCTGATTGTTAATAGTGTTATCTTCAACCATATTTACATTAGGAAAACAACAGAAAATACAACAGGCATGTGGTCAGAATCAATACAAAGTTTACAGGAATCACACACGACAGAGAACAGATCATTCGACAAAATAAAATAATCAGTCACACTACTACCTGTCTCAGAAATGTATGTGTAGTGACCTTCCAGGTCACCATTACACACCCCATTTAAAATATTCAAACTCAGAGCAGTGCACATGTTTAATAATGCTTTTCCAAAACCATTTATATGACAGTCTTCTGAACATCGACCATAACCAAGTGAGTGACTTTTATATTGTATATCTATGGCAGGGTCTGAAAAATGAATCTGAGAAAATTTAGCTATCTTACTGTTTAAGTCACCACATATGCGCATCCCGTTCCATTAGACAATCCTGTAAACTTTCTTCCAACAGAAGTATTCCATTTTCAAGATCAAAGTAAGAATAAAAAGGTGATCCTTCTGGAGGAACATATGTACAAAAATAGATTATATCTTTTGTAGTGCCAAAACAGTTGCTGATCAATCAAAAACACACAAACGTTTACAAATTTCACATTAATTATTTGTATAAATGGGGCAAAGTACTCTTTAACAAACAAACAACCCCTCCTGATCGTCTCCCCTGTTTGGACAGTTTAAAGGCAGGCTTAAAGAAGGCTGTGTAATCAGAAAATAAGTCGTTGTCAAAACTCTCCCAAAAAGTTTCCACCAAGCACACGAAATCAAATTTACAAACATATGTTACAAAGTCCCGATCTTTGATTTTAGATGATAATCCGTTAACATTCCATAACAGGAAGGAGAAGGGGCGTTTATTTACAGTTACAGGCGACGCTTCAAAGGGGGGACGTGCTACTGACATTTCTGGTAATGTGTCACAAAACTCATATTCATCAGACACAGATGCGCTACCCCATTGACTGTGTGACGTCGATCCGAACTGCACGTGCTCACACACCTCTGGCAACTCAAGGCTGTCACTCTGACCGGACAAGTTCTCACGTGCGACATCGACAAATAAACATTGTTCCGGTGACAGTTTAACTTTATACCCCCTCCCATTTGTACCAGGATCGTGTGCAGGGTTTTTACGGGAAGAAATGGGCCGGTCAGAACATTATTTTGAATTTTGCAGTTTATCATTGCCATCCAGATAAAACTTCTGCCCATCAATAATGAGATGATCATAGACCATGACACACCTCTGTCCTTTACTTCTGGCAGCTTTCAAATGTGGTGCCAACTTTCGTCTTATGTCACGAACACTTGATGGAAAGTCCTCTCCAATAAATACATCACTCCCTTTAAGTTTTCTTTTTTCCTTCAGAATTCGAACTTTATCCTTATAAAAGCAACATCGGACTATTACAGGAGAGTCGGGTTTACCATTCAGGCAATGGACACGGTCAAATTCAATATCTTTTGCTATTTCTAACCAGTCAGTAATCAACTCTTTAACAGTGTTCTCACAGTCTTCAATCGTTTCGTCCGCACGTCTTTTTAAACCATGGAGGATCAAATTGTTGCGTTTCGATCTCCCTTCTAAATCGCCAGTCATTTTTTCAAGCGCATCAATTTTATCCAAAAGATCAGCATTGGTCTTCATCAGCTCCTGGTTCTTTTGGTGGAGACAATCCAACACCTCCCTCAGTCCCCCCAACTCTCCCTGGAGGTCCGCAAACTGGTCTTTGAGTTCATTAACACTGTGCTCCACGTTGTCCAACTTACTGTTCATGTTGCTGTCCATGGAGTCCAGTCTGGCCATCACGTCCTTCAGAGTAGGGGGATCCTGAGAAGGAACAGGGAAGGAGGCCGACTGCCCGCTGCCTGCTGCACCACCAGTCTTCCCCGCGCTGGTCCTGCGTCCACTGCTGCTGGAGGTCCTGGGCTGCTTACTGTCTGATCTCAGAGGTCCGGGGTTCCGCTCCACGTCACCACATCTCAGCAACAGCCCGCCCCAAAACATCAGGGTGAGGAGCCAGCCCAGGGTGACACCGTCCGCTCGACAGCGCGGTGTCAACATGGCGATGTGCATAGCTGCTTTTGCCCTGGCCCGCTTCAACATAAACGCCTGATATATCGGCTCGAAACAGCCACAAATGCCCTAAAAACCAACGGAGCCAATGGCATGGTACTCGACTCAGCTACCTGCAAAGTACTATGCTAGTACACCTCCACAATCCCCTCTTCTTCGCGAAATACCACGGAAGATGTGAAATACGACCTGCCTGTGCAAGACCTTCGTTCACTCCCCCAGAGAGAGAGAGAGAGAGAGAGAGAGAGAGAGATCTGCCACATATGTTTTGATCACAGAAACCTTTGTCACAACAGGGGAGAAAGAAAGAATACACAGTACTAACAGAGAAGGGGAATGGGGAAGGAGATGGAGGGAGGGCGGTGGGCGGAGAGGGTGGGGGAGGTACATGGAGAGAGAGTGAAGAACTCTTGATACAGGTCTTTCGTTCTGACATGTCGTTGTCACTTCAGGGGGAAAAGAGAGTAATCACAACGTACAAAAGGATGACAGAGTAGAGGATGGAAGTGTGTGTGTGTGTGTGTGTGTGGGGGGGGGGGGGGGGGGAGCGTGAGCAGAAGGGGTGGGATGGGGGGTGTGGATGATGAGGGTGGTGGAGGAGAATCGTGTCGCCTTCTTTTCGATCAGAGAAGCCGTGATCGTGGTAAGGGTTGAAGATTGGCAACAGCTTGATCGTGGAGAGAAACAGGTGTTATTATCACATCAGGGGAGATAAGAGAGTATTCAGAACCTACACAAACGAACGGTGTGTGTGTGTGTGTGTGTGTGTGTGTGTGTGTGTGTGTGTGTGTGTGTGTGTGTGTGTGGTGGGGGCGGAGAGAGAGAGAGAGAGACAGAGAGAGACAGAGAACCAGAGAGAATTAAAGCTAAACAACGGTCCGCACAAAGCAAGTTTAAAATGGTCGAAAATGTTTGGCTTTGTTGTGTTCTTCAAGAGTAGGGTAGGGTTGAGGGGGGGGGGGGGGGGTAGTTTAAAGTAGCAAGAACGCTTCCATTCTCGACTCTCACACCTGCGACTTGGAAAAAAACAACTCAAATCTTATATAGGCCTGGAGGTGGTGAACTCTCTAAAGTTCGCCCTGTCCAGGGTAGGGCATTATAGAAGGCGGAGCCGATCTCTCTGCTTCCGCCGCCTTTAACCTTCCCTGATCTGATTCACGTACCCATTGACTTCTGGATGGACAGAGCGGGCCGTCAGGCGTTAACTATCCGGCATCACCAGTGCTTGGAACACACCACCGTCACTTCTTTCCACAAACGTTAAGTATCTGGCATCACCAGTGCTTGGAACATACCACCGTCACTTCGGGACAATGACACAAAGCGCTCGGTGGTGACGGGTTCTTTCTCCTGTCCCTATTAGCTTGATGACCTGTTCGTAGAGAAAGTTTGGGACAATGACACAAAGCACTCGTTGGTGACGGGTTCTTTCTCCTGTCCCTATTAGCTTGATGACCTGTTCGTAGAGAAAGTTTGGGACAATGACACAAAGCACTCGTTGGTGACGGGTTCTTTCTCCTGTCCCTATTAGCTTGATGACCTGTTCGTAGAGAAAGTTTGGGACAATGACACAAAGCACTCGGTGGTGACGGGTTCTTTCTCCTGTCCCTTTCTCCTGTAGCACAGGATGGTGACTGAAGGTGTTCCAGTGATAACAGGAGTTGGAGGGTTGCTCCACTGTCGTTTGGCTGTCCCCTGTTTGTTGGTCCGTTTGTTTGTTTGTTTGTTTGTTTTCGTGTAAGGCGTCAGGACCCGTACTTATTATTAGTATTTCTACTTGGCATATTTTGAATCACCTGGTGAGGTCTTCTGACTTGTGGAATAGTGCAAGTGATTTAGTATTGGGACTCGGAGAGAGAGAGAGAGAGAGAATACGAATACGAATACGAAATTTAATGATTAGGCCTGCAGCCCATATCATGGGAGTTGAGTTCCAAGTACAATATGACAACAATTATAGTGTAACATGTCGAACATTAGACACACTATCAGAACATGTTCACCAATGGGAAAGCAAAAGTACATGCTGGAATACCAGATGAATTGAAACTGGTTTGCAATTCTTTTAAATCAGGAAAAGCCGTCTCAATTGCAATGATTTGAATATAAATGTTGCTAGATTATTTATTACGATACTATTCTGGTTTGCCAAAAGCATTGATAATCTAAAACATGATGGGTATTTATAGAACTTAGCGGGAATATACTGTTCCCTTAGTTCCTTATATTTCGGACATACTAAAATGAAGTGTATTTCCGTTTCTCTAACAAAACAAAATGGGCAGTTCAAATTTTCTCCTGAAACATTTTGACAATGTCGTAAACGATGAGGTCTCAATGATGAGACACCAAGTCTTAATCTAGTCAAAGCATTTCGCACAGGAACATGTTTTACTGTAGTTAGATGAAAACTAATAGATAACGCCGAATTGAATGAACAATAAAAAGAGAATCTATCTCTTGTTGTTATGTCAAAATGCCATTCCTGCTTATAACACTCTATTAATCTATTTTTGAAGGTTGATATGAACAAATTGCAGTTTCCGACACCTTGGCTTTCCCAAACGTGTCCAAAACCATAACGATATAAAAGATTCCGCATGGAGGACACCCAAGTTTCTTTATCTTGATTCTGCAGAGTTAGTAACATGCTATATGCTTTAAGTGGTAACCTATTCAGTGGCATTCTCAGAATGCGTAACCAATATTTCAGGCATTTAACATAAACATTTACAAAAAGTGGATATCGTCCAGTTTCACCATAAGCTAGCATATTTGAAGAATGTATTTTTATATTGAGAAACCTTTTAAAGAAAAAAGATGAACAGATTCAATTGGCTGAAGATTTGTTCTTATACCCCATATCTCAGCCCCATACGTCAGCATGGGCTGTATTTGGCCATCAAACAGTTTGAAAAATACTGCAGGAGACGAATTACCAATTGACCATAAAATACGAAATATTGCAATTACCCCTTTTTTTGCACGACTGGACAAATCCAAAGAGAATGTGTATATGACAGACGGGTAGAAAGGAATATACCTAAATATTTATACATATTTACTATCGAAAGTGTTTCATTTCCATATTTCCACCTTTCACGAATAGAAACATAACCACCATTTCTAAATATAACAATATTAGATTTCTCAAGGTTCACAATTAGTCCTAATCGCTTGGACACATTCCACAAGATATTTAGTTGAGTTTGTAATCCGTTTATAGTATCTGAAACTAGCACAACGTCGTCTGCAAAGAGGAGGATTAAAATTTCTATGAAATCGGGATTAAGTTGAACACCATGCTTTCCTGTTCGTGTAATTTCTTCAGCTAAATGATTAATAAAAAGAGAAAACAAAACAGGACTACATATTTCTCCTTGTTTAAGGCCAAGAGGGCACATAAATGTTTCTGAAACATCTCCTCCTACTCTAACCCTAGCTTTTACAACATTATACATGCTCTTTATTGCATTGAACATTTTACCCCTGATCTTATTTTTCTTCAAAACAATCCAAAGCCTTTCCCTTATCACCGAATCGAACGCCTTCTTAAAATCTATGAAAGCAACATACAATTTCTTGCGTTTAACTAACTGCTTTTGAACTAACGCTGTTAAAGTAAAGATCTGATCAATAGTACTGTAATGTTTTCGAAAGCCGGCTTGGGTTTCATGAATTAATTCTTTTTGTTCTACCCAGTTTGAGAGTCTTTTATTTAAAATAAAACTATAAATTTTACTACTTATATTTAGCAAAGATATACCTCTATAATTATCTGGGACAGCAGTATCACCTTTTTTATGTAATGGTTGGATTAAAGACTCCATCCATACATCAGGGTATGAACCAGACGTGAAAAGAAAATTGAAGTATTTAACAAGAAATTGTATTATTTGTGTTGACGGGTTTTTGAAAAATTCACCAATTATACCATCTGGTCCCGAAGCCTTACCCTTTTTTTAGTGCTGTTATAGCTTCCAAAACTTCATCATTATTTATGTCTCGCTCAAGGATATCTATATTATCATCTTCTAAAGCTTCAATAATATCATCATCAACCTGTTCCCCACCATGGAAACCAACATCATCATTACTACCATAGCCATCAATGTCAAAGGAATCAATATCGTTACCATCAACAGGCAGTGAATTGAATACATTGTTGAAATGATTATACCACTCCTCTTTAGTAATTTCATTTGAAGCGGAAGATTTTGAAACATAAGACTTCACAGTAGCCCAGAAAACTTTCGGATCATTCATTTTTTCTTGTAGCGTCAACAGCACCCTCTCCCTGTGTCCAGCTGCTTTATCTCTTAACAAGTACTTATATTGTTTTCTTTTCTCACAATATGCCAGTCTATCCGTGTCATCGTGTGTCCTATTAAAAACTCTCAGCTTTCTCCTTAGAAATAATCTACTTTGTCTACATTCCAGATCGTACCAAACCTGCTTTTTGTCCCTACCTGTTGTTACAGTCTTCTTCATACACCGTCCAGCTATATATAAACCTTCATTAAACTTTGTCAAAGCGGCGTTAATATCATAATCAACGAGTTCAATTGCTTCATTGATGTGGTTTTTAACCTCATCAGAATCTAAACACAAATAAAAGTCTTGACTAAAATCTTCATTCCAAACATACTTAGAATAAGATTTACCTTTAGGCTGAACTCTTTCTGGAATCTCAGCAATAGCGGTAGTCAACAACTCCAAAACTACTGGCATATGTTTAGACTCAATTCTGCTCTGAACTTTCAGCGACGAACACAAGGACAAAAGGCTGCTCGACATCAAGAAATAATCAATAACACTACAACCAGATGAAGCCACATATGTAAAATTCCCATGTGCATCACCCACTACAGTTCCATTTAGTATTGAAAAACTAAACTGTTCACAGACATTAATGAGATACCTTCCAAAACTGTTCACGACATGATCCATAGAATGTCGACTAGGATAGCTTGAATTAACATGGGTCACAGAAAAGTTATCAAAAAAGTCATCAGGGATAATGTCATCATGAGGGTATTCGGTACCAGTCCTAGCATTAAAATCACCAAACAAAATAAATTGAACATCGCCAAGCAGTTCAAGAACATCCAAAATACACTGTTCAATTAGTGCAACACCATTAGTTATCTCCGTATCTTTGTAGTATGCCGAGTCAGTCGGAGGGAGATATGCACCCAATAAAATAATGTCAGAGTGTGAATTAAATAAACGTTTAGATAACTTCAAAATAACTACATTATCATATTCCATTTCTATACATTCAATATAAGCAGTTAGTTCCTTTCTGACTAATAGCACAACGCCGCCCGAGAGGCGGGCAGTGACAGAGTCAGTCAGTCTGACAGCCGGTGTAACATAGGCTTTATGTTGGGGAAAACACTGTGAAGAAAACGTCTGAGAAAAAGTTTCCACCAGCAAAGCAAAGTCAAAATTTCCAATAAAAGATCGCATATCAGGTTCATAAATACGTGCCAGTCCCTCAATGTTATAAGTCAAAAAAGTTAACCGTTCATTTTGAAAACTTCCTTGCTTGTGGTCGAAAACGTCATCATCCACATCATTTGCATTATCATGGTCATAATCAATAATGTCACTAACATCAGAAGAAAAATCACTATTATGATTCCTATTCCTGTCGTCACCAATAACATGACTGACATGATTGACTACATTGCTTTCAACAATAACATCACCACAATCATGACTAATGACGCTACCACCATCATAACTAACAACATGACTGAAATCACAACCATCATGACTAATTACATCACTGACATCAACACCATCATGACCAACAACATGACTGACATCACACATACCATGACTAACAACAACACTGGCATCCCCCTCATCATGACTAATGACGTCACCAACATCCCCACCCTCATGACCAATGATATCACTGATATCCCAAATATCATGACCAATAACATCACTGACATCCTCAATATCATCACGTTCTTTATTCGGGGACACATGAAAATAAGAGAAACACACGCTTTGAATTTTGTTGTCAGTGTGTAGCGCGGGCACGGATGTGTCGACCACCTCATCCCGAACTGCACGTGGTATTTCAATCTCGTGTTCAGGAGTAGGCGGTGTCCGACTTTTACTTGTTCCCACTGCGCTATCGTCAGTGTGAAGGATATTTTTATTACTTTCATTTACACCCGTATATCTTACCTTACCAGGCCGGCCATTTTCCTAGGTCATCTTTTTGAGATTACCATCCTGATCGACAGAGAATTTTTGTCCGTCAATGATCAAATGATCGTAGACCATGGACACTCTTTTGTTGTTCCTTTTGGCTTCTTTTAGATGAGGCACCAACTTTTTTCGAATTTCCCTAACCCGCTGAGAAAAGTCCTCGCTTATGAATATTTTGGTTCCTTGTAATTTGCTTCTGGCGTTTAGCAGTTTTTCTTTATGTTTATAGAAGGTGCAACAACCGATAATCGGAGAGTCTGCCTTTCTGTTCAGTCTGTGTAGTCTGTCAAATTGTATGTCTTCGGTCAGATCCAGTTTGTCTGTCATTAAGTCCTGAATTAAAGCCTCACACTCTTGTCGAGTTTCATTCTCTCTTCGATGAACACCGTGGAAAATGACATTGTTCCTTTTTGAACGACATTCGAGATCATCTGCCTTTTGCTCTAATTTCATCACACTTTCAGTCAGTCTTTCGTTTTGTTCTCTGAGCCTTTCATTATCACACTTGAGATCTGTAATCTCCTGCTTTAACAGAGAAACATCCTCACGTAAATCACTTAGCGTCTCTTTCATCTCTCTCATGTCGGCCTTCATTCCATCAAACTTACAGTTCAGCATCTGAAGACTCGACATGACATCTGCGATAGAAGGTTCCACAGGCGGTCGGGACGGCGAGGCACTGGCTGCAGGCGAGGATCCTCTGGCACTCCTCAGTCGCGTCTGCTTAAGACTCTCCTCCTTACTGCCTGTTCTGGGTCCTGGGTTAAGTTCAATGTCCCCACAGCGCTGGAGTAAAAGTCCGTGGAACAAAAACGACAGGATCAAACCTACTGCGACACCGTCTTGCCATCTTCGGAGCTTCAATGTCCGACAAAACAAAGAGACTTTCTTTGCCGATCGACAAAACATAAATGCAACGAAAGTAAACATAAAAATACCACAAACCGAGCGGAAGGATAAAGGAACCGCTGGCATCTTGATGGCTGTACTACAGGAAATACTGTTAAAGGCCTTGATCTTGAGAAAGTATGCTTGGATGTCAGAGCGACTGACAAACGCTGTTTTCACTTCGCAAGCGGAAGTCGATCCCAGAGAGAGAGAGAGAGAGAGAGAGAGAGAGACAGACAGACAGACAGAGATTCAGATTCAGATTCAGAATCTGAAGAGAGAGAGAGGAGAGAGAGAGAGAGAGAGAGAGAGAGAGAGAGAGAGAGAACGAGCACAATTGTGGGGTTGGGACTCTCTCCACACGACTCTCACCAACGACGCTCACCCGCTCGTTCTGCAGGCAACACCACGCCCTACCTAGTGTCCTACGTCCGGAACTGCTCCTCCCCGGCCGACCTCAGGTACGTGGATGGCACCTGGATCTCGGCCACCTGTCTGATCGGCATGGGACTCAGCATGTTCCTGGGCGGCGTTCTGGAGGCCAAGCTGGGCCCTCGCTTGTCCTGTCTGCTCAGCACTTGGTTCCTAAGGTAATGCTTCACACGGTGGGACTTTCGCGTGGAACTTACCAATGGCGCGCCATACGTCAAGCTCGTGCGCCAGGCGGGTCGTGCGCCTACCGCAGTTCTGCCGAGGTGGTGATCACTCAAACTTGTGGAGGATTAGAAGCGGACACTCGTGCCTGTCTGGGCAACCACAGTTCCTTCTGAGACATGAAGGATCAGCTAGGGATCGATTTGGAATAGGAAACGTTCGACGAGAGTTCAGAGTTCGAGGAAGAGTAGAGTAGCGTCCCTTTGTGTGTCGACACAATGCACGTTCTGTGTTGGTTGTGCCGTGCAATCGGCAGTAACAAAATGCCGCAGAAGGCCAACAAGACACTGGTCAGGGTCACAAAGCGGTCAACAACATGAACTATTTCTTCTTTTTTTTTCAGCAAACCAAACATTTCAGTTTGCAATTAATGTGGTAACAAGTCGTCCTTCACGAAGCAGCACAGAAACATAGTACACAGATACCCCACGTACACACACACACACACACACACACACACACACACACACACGTCTCACTGCTTACCGCCATTCCTTCTACCTTTCTTTTTTTTTTCTCCCCTCCCCTCCCGTCCTCTCCCCTCCCCGCCCCCTCTATTTTTTTGTGTTGTTGTTTGTTTCTTTTGGGTGGTGTGTGTGTGTGTGTGGTGTGTGTGTGTGTGTGTGTGTGTGTGTGTGTGTAATATCACAATTGTGAAACAGCAAATCTTTTTTAAAGGATGTTCCCATTCTCTCTCTCTCTCTCTCTCTCTCTGACAAAAGATCTGAAGCTCTGTAATGCGTCTGTTTGGGGAGGAGGGAGGGACGGGGGAGGGGGGGGGGTGGTAGGAAGGTCGCAACACACAACTGCGTAAAAGAACTTTACTGCTGTCGGCACCTGTCACCGTTCTTTGAGTTCTAATCTCCTGCCTCTTTCCTTTAATGCTGAATTATGTTGTTGAGGTCCTGTTCCTAACGCTGGCCTACTTGAATGGTTATCATAGCATTTCCTGCCTCCTTTCCTGTTGTTGTACTTCCAGTTCTTATAGAACAGGAAGTACTTTACAATAGGAACGAAGAAATGCTGTCTGTGTGTCTGTCTGTCTGTGTGTCTGTCTGTGTGTCTGTCCGTGGTCAAAATGTGTTCCACTCGTTCCAGACTAAACGTCTGGGCCGATCTTTCTGAAAATTTATACGTATGTTCATTATGGGTCACGGATGATGCCCGATGTTTTATTTTACCAGAATAGCCGTTACTAACGACTATAACGGCCCAAAACTGTTTTTCTTCTTTATCGAATATCTCAGAAAGTATTTGTATTCAAGATAAACTGGGAGTACGTTTATATGCTTTGCATCTTGTTTTTGTTGTTTTGTTTTGTTTCACCAGGTATCATTGTACCTCTCTTTCCTTCTAATTTCTTTCCTGCCGTTGAAGAAAGGGGGCACCCGTTGCCGCCACAGCAACAAAATCGAACGCGTCACGTTGTTTAGAATGACACAAACACATGAAGGACGATCTTGCCAGGCACCAATCGCCGGAAAGTTCATTGAATTCGGCGAGCCAAGTGGCCTGACACACGCGTTATTATATATACGCCTAAATATACGACACAGATGATAAACAAAGACGATAACTTAACATATCTATCGTTTGTTTGAGGGGTTTTTTTCCGGTCTAAAATCATCCGCACAAAGGCTTACAACGTAGCTGTTGTCTTCGAGGGCCAGAGGGATTAGAACAACCCCTCTCTAATTTTGTTCAGCGATTGCTTTCTTCTTCTGTGCTCCTTAAACAGTCGTGCCTTTGATTGGTAGATGAAGTGGTCGGTTTTTCCAGTCTCAGTTGCGCGTGTTGCTCTTCCATGGTATACATACTTGTTTGATGTGTATGTGTGTGTGTGTTTTACTGCATTATCAGGACGTCTGTCATTAACTTCCCTTTTTTTTCTATTCCAGCGCCGGAGTGTTAATGACGTATTTCACAATGAAGACGTCATTTGTTACGACCGTGCTGACGTATGGTGTCATGTTTGGCTTAGGGGCTGGCGCGTCCTATGCAGTGCCGATTGGTGTGGCCATCAGGGTTGGTGACAATGCCATGTCCACATTCCTTTTTCCTCCTACACCTTATAACTCTCTACTGTAAACGGCTACTTTACCATCGTGCCCAAGGCACGTTGTTAGATAAATTCATAAATTAAGGCTCAATACTTGGAACTCTAAAAATATTCTCATGGTATTACTTGTGTCTGCAGAGAAAACATTTCTGTACATCATCTTTTGTTTGAAGGCTCAGTGTTGACCTCGCTCTATCAGGACAAAGGTATTGAAATGACTAACTTTGATAATGGCAATACTGTCTTACATGTTTCATATGTTGCTGAAATTGCCATGTTTATTTCGCAGTCACGTTGCAAAATTTTCATAAAGATCAACAATTTTATGTACCTCTAGGGTATTTCACTTATGTAAATATGCGTATATCATATGTGGGTTTGAAAGTACTAACATGGATGATAAGTTAAGTGTGGAGGTTTTTTTTTGTTGTTGTTATTTTAGATGTGTTTAATATCATCTGGCGATGAAAAGACATTAAATAAACCATGACTGAACTGTTATAACTTTCATGGAGTTCTGGGACATATTCATGTTTAAGGCGCCGACGCTTTTCACACTCCCCTATTAACAGGCGAATTTAGTTGATTCACGGACATGTAAAGGGAGGCAAGCAGGCATGCAGGCCTGTGTTTCCTGTCGACAACTGACATTATCGCTCTGTGTTTCCTGTCGACAACTGACATTATCGGTCTGTGTTTCCTGTCGACAACTGATATTATCGGTCTATGTTTCCTGTCGACAACTGACATTATCGCTCTGTGTTTCCTGTCGACAACTGACATTATCGCTCTATGTTTCCTGTCGACAGCTGACATTATCGCTCTGTGTTTCCTGTCGACAACTGACATTATCGCTCTATGTTTCCTGTCGACAACTGACATTATCGCTCTGTGTTTCCTGTCGACAACTGACATTATCGCTCGATGTTTCCTATCGACAACTGACATTATCGGTCTATGTTTCCTATCGACAACCGACATTATCGGTCTATGTTTCCTATAGACAACTGACACTATCGGTCTATGTTTCCTATCAACAACTGACATAACCGGTCTATGTTTCCTATCGACAACTGACATAACCAGTCTGTGTTTCCTGTCAACAACTGACATTATCGGTCTATGTTTTCCATCGACAACTGACATTATCGGTCTATGTTTCCTATCGACAACTGACATTATCGCTCCATGTTTCCTATCGACAACTGACATTATCCCTCTATGTTTCCTATCGACAACTGACACTATCGGTCTGTTTCCTATCGACAACTGACATTATCGATCTGTTTCCTATCGACAACTGACATTATCGGTCTATGTTTCCTGTCGACAACTGACGTTATCGCTCTATGTTTCCTGTCGACAACTGACATTATCGATCTGTTTCCTATCGACAACTGACACTATCGGTCTATGTTTCCTATCGACAACTGACATTATCGCTCCATGTTTCCTATCGACAACTGACATTATCGGTCTATGTTTCCTGTCGACAACTGACGTTATCGCTCTATGTTTCCCGTCGACAACTGACATTATCGCTCTATGTTTCCTGTCGACAACTGACGTTATCGCTCTATGTTTCCTGTCGACAACTGACATTATCGCTCCATGTTTCCTATCGACAACTGACATTATCACTCTGTGTTTCCTGTCGACAACTGACATTATCACTCTGTGTTTCCTGTCGACAACTGACATTATCGCTCTATGTTTCCTATCGACAACTGACATTATTACTCTGTGTTTCCTGTCGACAACTGACATTATCAGTCTGTTTGCTATCGACAACTGACATTATCGGTCTATGTTTCCTGTCGACAACTGACATTATCGCTCTATGTTTCCTATCGACAACTGACATTATCGGTCTATGTTTCCTGTCGACAACTGACATTATTGGTCTATGTTTCCTATCGACAACTGACATTATCCCTCTGTGTTTCCTGTTGACAACTGACATTATCGGTCTGTTTCCTATCAACAACTGACATTATCGCTCTGTGTTTCCTGTCGACAACTGACATTATCCCTCTGTGTTTCCTGTTGACAACTGACATTATCGGTCTGTTTCCTATCACAACTGACATTATCGGTCAATGTTTCCTAACGACAACTGACATTATCGGAAAACAGCTGCCCTGTGAACATTGAACAGCCTCGTGTAACTGGAGCGAGCTGGAATTGTTTTCAATTGAGCTGAAACCCCACTGAATTCTGGGAGTGCTGTTGTTCTTTTTGTCGGTAGATTGCATGACTGTGCTGACACTTGTGAATGAATTTGCATACCTTGTTGCATTGGAAATAACACTGGCCAAGCAGTTCCCACCTACTCGTCTCTGTGCACTTTTCCCCCTTGTACCTGTGAACAAGCTGACAGAAGAACGAGGCGCTGCAGCTCTGTTCCACTTTGTACGTTTGTCTGTCGATCAACGCCAGACCTCCACTTCCACCCCCCCCCCCCCCCCTCCACTGCCTTTACTCTAATGCCTAACATGACGTCAGTCCATCCACAATAGCACGTGCCTTAACTCCCCCTTGGTCAGTCCTCTGTATGACATGACTTAACTCCCCTTTTGGTCAGTCCCGTCTATGACATGACTTAACTCCCCTTGTTCAATTCCATGTATACCATAATTAGTTTACACCTTAGCCTAATGTGTGACATAATCCCCCACCCACCCGCACCTCCACCTTTCCCCTTAGCCAGCCTGTTGCACGCTAAGGCGATGACTTCCTCAGTACAAGGTAAGTGCAGTAGCCTAGCTTGTGAGAGTTCGCTGTAGATCCTGTAGTAGGTGTTTGGCGTGCGGACACAAAATACACCAGGCAGTATTGAAACGAAGAGAATCCTTTTGTTCGCAAACGTTGAAGAATATAGGAACAAAAAAAACCAATCCACTGACCTTCAGGCTCAATAAGTCGTACAGGAACTCAATCGTACATGCAGCAGCGAATATTCTACTAATGGCAGGCTCTCGTCGACTAGACTCAAACTCAACGAAGACTCCAACACTTCCAGACTAGAACTCTTCTTCGCTTCTTCTTCTTCTTCTTCCAGTAATGTCCACCTGCCGAGTGTTCGGCAATTATTGACATGCTGGAGGGTCACTAAGCAGCTTGAGCAAAAAAAAAAAAAAAAAAAAAAAGAAAGATTTACGTGGAGGATCTGGTCACCTTCGAAATGAAGGAGGCCAGAGTGGGGATTGGACGACTTCTGCGGACACGTCGTTCCAGTCGCGGATGGTACGGGGGAAGAAGGCATACTACCGGTATCTTCAACAAATCTCTCTCTCTCTCTCTCTCTCTCTCTCTCTCTCTGTCGCACAGCTCACATTCTTTTATATGTTATCTAGAGAATATTCTCAAACATACTTGATTATTCTTTTCTAGAATATTCTGCATATCAGTAGGCTTAATCAATGAAATTGTGACGAGCGTATGTGAATGTAATACGGTCAGCTTCTACAACTAAAGTACAACATTCTCGAACCTTCGGTAATGCACTAGCAACTTATGGAAACCTGGTGAACATTCGAACATAGTCTTGAATATTCCACTCGCATTATCCATCGATCCAAAAACAATACTGAAGAATTAGGCATACGTTCACTTGCCAAATGTTTTAAATAAATCATCAATAGCACTACACTGACCGAAAATACAAAGATCTAAAAGCGATAGATAAAAGGAGGCTGGCAACTCGTCATTATTGCTATGACGTCTTTCGCAAAAGTTCCTCTTCTCTCGTCTGCCTTTTAAATTGTAAGGCAGTCTCACGTTTGACGTAACTCCTCTTCAGTCAGTCTAATGACTAACACAACTTCTCTTCAGTCAGTTTAATGCATGACATAACGCCCCCCCCCCCCCCTCCCCCTCCCAGTCAGTCTAATGCATGACATAACGCCCCCCCCCCCCCCCCCCCCCCCCCCCCCCGTAGTCAATCTAATGCACGACCTAACTCATTTTAAATAGTCTCCTGAAGGACAGACCTCTCCCTTAATCAGATCATGACATCTCTCTCTGTCTCTCCTCTCTCTCTCTCTCTCCACACAGAGCACGGACACACAGACCACTCCTGTACACACACACACTACAGGCACAGAACAAAGTGTCACTGATCAGGGTAAAACAAAAACAGTTTCCTTTTGTTGTTGGAACATTAATGGTTTAATTTCCAAGTTAACAGATCCTGATTTTGTGAATTATATCCAATCGTTTGATATGTGTTTTCTATCAGAAACGTTGACAATGCCATCTTTTGATCTTGATGTGTACTTCAAAGACTTTCTTGTTCTTCACTCGCCAGCTGTGAAACTTTCCAAGATGGGACACTGTTCTGGTGGAACTGTTCTATTGATCCGTAAAGAGCTGTCAGAATATGTAGAAAGAATCGAATGTCAAACTGAAAATGTAAATTGTTGTAAACTGTCCAAAGAACTGTTTGGGACAGAAAAAGATGTGATGTTGATCGGTGTTTATAATCACCCAGTAAAGAGTGTGTACTATGACAGGAAAGATTATGACTGTACTCTAGAATTGTTGGAACAATTTATTCTGTCATTGATGGAATCCAGACAAGAACTGTATTTACTGATTAGTGGTGACTTGAACTCTCGGATTGGTTCATGGAACTTGGACACTGGTACAGATGAAGACTTTGTAAACAGCCCAGATGTTGTGCACGAAAGACATTCTCAAGATGGTGTTGTTAATAATTTTGGTAAAATGTTAATACAGTTATGTTCTATGTTTCAGTTAACTCCTTTGAATGGTTTGATAAGTGGAGACATTGATGGTAAATTTACGTTTTTCTCAGATAGAGGAAATAGCATCATTGATTATTTTCTGACCTCTGTTGATTTTATTCCATTTGTGACATGTTTATCTGTTGTTAGCCGTGTGGAGTCACATCACATGCCTGTTGAACTTGTATGTACTGCCCTAGAGCAAAAGCGAAAAGGTCAAACAAACCGTAGTGCGCAGATGCTGAAATGGGACCCACAGAAAGCGCACCTATTTTTAGAGTCTGACATCAGACGAAGGGCGCATAGCAATGGAAGAGGTGGCGGACTGTGTAGAAACGAGTGTTGACGACGCGCTGCGGAGATTCGTCGCCGTACTGCTCAAAGCTGGCCAGTGCATGCGGCGCAAAGTGTTCCACGGCGCGCGCCGCACAAATAAATGGTTCGACGACGAATGTAGGGTGCTTAAGTGCCAGCTCAGTAATTTTCTGAATTGTTACAGACGTACACTTGATGATGATGACAAAGCATGGTATAACGAAAAAAGAGCACAGTATCACTCTTTACTGAATGACAAGAGAAAATCCTATAAGCTAAAGATGCGTGAATCTTTGCTACAAAATAGAAATGACAGTAATGCGTTTTGGTCAGTAATCAGGCGAGCTCGACCTAGACTACGGAACGAAGCCTCAATTGATATTGAAACCTGGAAAAATCATTTTGCTGGAATACTGGTGCAGCACAGTGCAACAGCATCAGAAGTGACCCAGCTATTGCACGATGACTACGATGTTCATGTCCCCGAGTTGGATGAAAAATTCAGAATGCATGAAGTCAAACAGGCCATAAAGAATGCACGTAGTCAAACAGGCCATAAGGAAACTCAAACCAGGTAAAGCTGCAGGACTAGATGAAATTTCGAGCGAATTTTTTAAATCAGCCGAAGACATAGTTACTCCCATTTTGACCAGAATATTTAATGATTTGTTTGATAAAGGTATCTTCCCAGAGGAGTGGAGCCGCTCAGTTATCATTTCTTTGTTAAAAAAAGGCGATATAAACAACCCAGAAAACTATCGCGGTGTTTCTCTTCTAAGCACTATAAGTAAAGTATTTACATCAATACTAAATACTCGTCTATATAAATGGGCAGAAAGTTAGCATAAAATATGTGAGGAACAAGCAGGCTTTCACAAACAGTACTCCACAATAGATCATATTTTTACGCTTGTTTCTATGATTAAAAGATCCTTATACGGGGAAAAGAAAAGTAAATTTTATGTAGCGTTTATAGACTATATGAAAGCTTTTGACTCAGTAGATAGAGGCAGCCTTTGGCTAGTCTTACAGAAAGTTAAAACATCGACGAAAATGCTTCGAATGCTTCAGGGTATATACGATTCAGTTCAATGTTGTGTACGGTGGGGAAATGAGATATCGGACTTCTTTGAGTGTCCAGCCGGGGTGAAACAAGGCTGCTTGTTGTCGCCCCTGATTTTCAGTCTATTAATCACAGAGGTAGCTGACAATGTAACTAAACAGGGAAGGCATGGTTTCCAGTTGTTGCCTGGCTTGCAAGAGATCTTTCTGCTTCTGTTTGCAGACGATATTTGTTTAATCTCTTCCACACCTGTTGGATTACAAAACAGATAGACAACCTCGCCGAGGCATCAAAATCTCTTGGTTTGACCGTTAATTTGACTAAAACAAAAATTATCGTTTTCAGAAAAGGTGGGCATTTGTCAAAAGTAGAAAAGTGGTTTTATGAAGGAAAAGAGATAGAAGTTGTAAATCGTTACAAATATTTGGGTTTTACGATAACTACAAAACTGTCATTTGACATTGCATTAGAGGAGTTTGCAGGTAGAACTAAAGGCAGGGTGGTAGAGATCATGTAGACAATGTGGAGTCTTGGAAATATGGAACAGTCAGTTTTCTTTAAATTATTTGATGCCCAGGTTAAACCTATGATGTTGTATGCAGCTGAAATGTGGGGTTTAACACGTTTTCAAATTGTGGAAGCCCCCCATTTATTTGCCTGTAAGCGCTTTCTCAGAGTAAGCCCTAAAACTCCGAATTTGATGGTTTATGGTGAAATTGGCTGGTACCCTCTGTTTGTTGATTGTATAATAAAGGTGATCAGGTACTGGTTTAAGTTACAAAAGCTAGATCTTGCAAGACTGCCAAAACAAGCGTATGAAATGTATAAAAATAGATGTATGCGGAGTGGACAAAACCAGATCGACCAACAAAATTGGGCCAGCAAAGTCAAATTTTGCTTAGATACTTATGGATTTTCCGAAGTTTGGGTGAATGGCGGAGTTGGAAACGAAAAGGTTTTTGTACAAGTATTTAAACAACGCATTTTTGACTGCTACAAACAAGAGTGGTCAAGTAAACTGTACGAGAGTGAAAGATATTCTACTTGTTCTTTTAAATCATTGTTGCAACCAGAAAAATACCTCTCAGACATTTCAATAATTAAATTTCGTACAGTTTTTGTCAAATTCAGATTGGGTGTGTGCGATATTAGCACTCATAAAAGGTGTATAGAAAAATCAAACTCTTGCCCTTTTTGTGAGGTTACAGAAGACGAACATCATTTTTTGTGTGTATGTCCAGTATATCAGGAAATTAGAGAAAAGTATCTGACGAAAGTTTTTAGAAATTTAGACGAAAATACACATTTGACACTATATCTGCAGAGTGACAGCAGGTTTATTACACGTTCTGTTGCAATGTTTATTTATTATGCTTTAAAAAGAGAGAAGAAGAAAATGCGAAATCTATTTCAGCTGTGTAATATTTTTGTTGTTTTAGTACTAGAAGGGTAAAATGGGGAAACTGCATAGAAAATACCTGAAAGCACTTTCCCAGTTGGTTTATCCTATGCCGTTAGGAAATGATTTATTTTTGTTTTGTAGATTCTTTATAGTTTGGTCTGTGTGAGTTCTTTTCTCATGTTGTGTCTTTTACATGATACATGTACCTCCTTTGCATACAGGCACGTGGCCTTGCAGTCAACTTGTTCAGAGTTCAGAGTTCTCTCTCTCTCTCTCTCTCTCTCTCTCTCTCTCTCTCTCTCTCTCTCAGTCAGTTCAATCTAAGACACCCCCCCCCCCCTCATTTAGTCTAATGTTTAACATAACTTCCCTTTCGTCAGTCTATTGCATAACATGACATAACACTCCCTATGTAAGTCTGGTGTATGGCATGACTTAATTCCGCCTTAGTCTAATGTATGATATGACATAACACTCCTTTGTTAGTCACAAATATGACATGATATACCTTCCCATTTGTCAGTCAAACATATCACACGACATAAGTACCCTTTGTCAGCTCTATGTATGGCATGATTCAACTCCCCCTTGGTCAGTTTAACATACAACAGGACATGAGAACCCCTTTGTAAGCTAAATGTATGGCATGATGTAACTCCCCCCTTGGTCATTTTCACGTATGACATGACACGACAACCCCTTTGTCAGCTCTTTGTATAGCATGAAATAACTCCCCCTTGGTCAGTCCACTGTATGACATGACATACTTCCCCCTTAGTCAAAAATATGACATAACTCCCCGATAGACCCTCCAGCTCCGGTGTCAATCAAATGTATGGTATGCCATGCCCCCTTCCTCTGTCAGTCAAATGTATGGTATGACATACCCCCTTCCTGTGTCAGTCAAATGTATGGTATGACATACCCCCTTCCTGTGTCAAATGTATGGAATGACATACCCCCTTCCTGTGTCAAATGTATGGTATGACATACCCCCTTCCTGTGTCAGTCAAATGTATGGTATGACATACCCCCTTCCTGTGTCAAATGTATGGTATGACATACCCCCTTCCTGTGTCAGTCAAATGTATGGTAAGACATACCCCCTTCCTGTGTCAGTCAAATGTATGGTATGACATACCCCCTTCCTGTGTCAGTCAAATGTATGGTATGACATACCCCCTTCCTGTGTCAGTCAAATGTATGGTATGACATACCCCCTTCCTGTGTCAGATGTATCATATGACATGCCCCGTTCCAGTGTCAAATGTATGGAATGACATACCCCCTTCCTGTGTCAAATGTATGGTATGATATACCCCTTCCTGTGTCAGTCAAATGTATGGTATGACATACCCCCTTCCTGTGTCAGTCAAATGTATGGTATGACATACCCCCTTCCTGTGTCAGTCAAATGTATGGTATGACATACCCCCTTCCTGTGTCAGATGTATCATATGACATGCCCCGTTCCAGTGTCAAATGTATGGAATGACATACCCCCTTCCTGTGTCAAATGTATGGTATGATATACCCCTTCCTGTGTCAGTCAAATGTATGGTATGACATACCCCCTTCCTGTGTCATTCAAATGTATGGAATGACATACCCCCTTCCTGTGTCAGTCAAATGTATGGAATGACAGTACACCCCCTTAGCCGGACTCATATATGACATGACACTCCCTTTGCCAGTCCAATATATGTCTGTCTAATATATGACATGATTAATATATGACATGTCTTCCCCTTATTCAGTCTGTTATGTGGCATAACTCCCCCATAGTTAAATGGAGAACACTACAAACTTCCCGTAAGTTTAATGTAAGACATTTAACAAAAACTCCCCTCTAACAGTCTAATGTATGACATTACAGTACTCCTCCATAGTGTAATGTAGGACATACAAGACCACTCCCCTCCCCAATTATATTAGTGTGTGTTTATTTCAGACCCTCCCCCACCCAGACCCCCCATCCCCAAGTCAGCGTGATGAACATACACTATACACACAATGTAATGTTTACAGTATTCCCCGTTTTTCTCATGTTTCAAATTAAAGCCCCCCCCCCCCCCCCCCCCCCGCCCCTCCTCCCCGTTAGTAAGTCTAAGGTATGATATCACAGGACTGTCTCTTAATCAGCCTAATGCTGACCTTTCACCTCGTGAAGTGGCAATTTTCCATTCGTTACTTCTTAGACACTCAGCCAGTGTCAAGACCCACCGGAACAAACTTCGTCTATTGAAACAATAAACTGAACACTACGCGCATCTGAAACTACAGATCCAGTAACAATAAACTGAACACTACGCGCATCTGAAACTACAGATCCAATAACAATAAACTGAACACTACGCGCATCTGAAACTACAGATCCAATAACAATAAACTGAACACTACGCGCATCTGAAACTACAGATCCAGTAACAATAAACTGAACACTACGCGCATCTGAAACTACAGATCCAGTAACAATAAACTGAACACTACGCGCATCTGAAACTACAGATCCAATAACAATAAACTGAACACTACGCGCATCTGAAACTACAGATCCAATAACAATAAACTGAACACTACGCGCATCTGAAACTACAGATCCAATAACAATAAACTGAACACTACGCGCATCTGAAACTACAGATCCAATAACAATAAACTGAACACTACGCGCATCTGAAACTACAGATCCAATAACAATAAACTGAACACTACGCGCATCTGAAACTACAGATCCAATAACAATAAACTGAACACTACGCGCATCTGAAACTACAGATCCAATAACAATAAACTGAACACTACGCACATGTGAAACAACAGATCCAATAACAATAAACTGAACACTACGCACATGTGAAACGACGTATCCAATCTGTCTACGACAAAATCCGCTCAGTATAAGCCTGATGCGGATGGGTAAGATTTATTTGACACCAATGGAGGCCGACACCACTACTACTCTTGACGCTTCAAAGCGACAGCTGGGTGGACAGAAATGCTTTCTGAAACTGCCTTTATTAGAAATACGTGTCTTTAGTACGGCTGGACAATATTTTTTTCCATTGAAAAAAAAATGCAGAGGAGGAGAAAGAGCTGAAATTTGGGCATGATGTGCATGTCCATAGCGGCCCATAGTGGCACTGTGGATTCGAACCATTCGTGGGATCGGATTTTTTTTTTTTTAACATGAAAATCGTCTCTGTCCGCACAGCAATACACCTCTAACTGATTCAGTTCAGGACAGGTTAAGACGGTGGAAGGAAAGTGATGGGCTCCGTCTGTCATAAAGACGTGCCCAAGACTCGGTGAATCTCTGACTGCTCGCCGGCCCGTTCTGACTGTTAGTCTATAGGGCTCTGAACTAGGGCTCCACGGCGAAAGGTCGTACTACAACACTGATACAGACAACAATAGGGCTCTGAACTAGGGCTCCACAGCGAAAGGTCTTACTACAACACTGATACAGACAACAAAAGGGCTCTGAACGAGGGCTCCACGGCGAAAGGTCGTACCACAACACTGATACAGACAACAAAAAGGCTCTGAACTAGAGCTCCACAGCGAAAGGTCGTACTACAACACTGATACAGACAACAATAGGGCTCTGAACTAGGGCTCCACAGCGAAAGGTCTTACTACAACACTGATACAGACAACAATAGGGCTCTGAACGAGGGCTCCACGGCCAAAGGTCTTACTACAATACTGATACAGACAACAATAGGGCTCTGAACTAGGGCTCCAC
Organism: Conus canariensis; assembly: GCA_033310375.1. Classification (NCBI taxonomy): domain Eukaryota; kingdom Metazoa; phylum Mollusca; class Gastropoda; order Neogastropoda; family Conidae; genus Conus; species Conus canariensis. The sequence continues at coordinate 31,352,312 of CM065747.1, forward strand.
GGCCAAAGGTCTTACTACAACACTGATACAGACAACAATAGGGCTCTGAACGAGGGCTCCACGGCCAAAGGTCTTACTACAACACTGATACAGACAACAATAGGGCTCTGAACGAGGGCTCCACGGCCAAAGGTCGTACTACAACACTGATACAGACAACAAAAGGGCTCTGAACTAGAGCTCCACAGCGAAAGGTCGTACTACAACACTGATACAGACAACAATAGGGCTCTGAACTAGGGCTCCACAGCGAAAGGTCTTACTACAACACTGATACAGACAACAATAGGGCTCTGAACGTAGGGCTCCACGGCCAAAGGTCTTACTACAACACTGATACAGACAACAATAGGGCTCTGAACTAGGGCTCCACGGCCAAAGGTCTTACTACAACACTGATACAGACAACAATAGGGCTCTGAACTAGGGCTCCACGGCCAAAGGTCTTACTACAACACTGATACAGACAACAATAGGGCTCTGAACGAGGGCTCCACGGCCAAAGGTCGTTACTACAACACTGATACAGACAACAAAAGGGCTCTGAACTAGAGGCTCCACAGCGAAAGGTCGTACTACAACACTGATACAGACAACAATAGGGCTCTGAACTAGGGCTCCACAGCGAAAGGTCTTACTACAACACTGATACAGACAACAATAGGGCTCTGAACGAGGGCTCCACGGCCAAAGGTCTTACTACAACACTGATACAGACAACAATAGGGCTCTGAACTAGGGCTCCACGGCCAAAGGTCTTACTACAACACTGATACAGACAACAATAGGGCTCTGAACGAGGGCTCCACGGCCAAAGGTCTTACTACAACACTGATACAGACAACAATAGGGCTCTGAACGAGGGCTCCACGGCCAAAGGTCGTACTACAACACTGATACAGACAACAAAAGGGCTCTGAACTAGAGCTCCACAGCGAAAGGTCTTACTACAACACTGATACAGACAACAATAGGGCTCTGAACTAGGGCTCCACGGCCAAAGGTCTTACTACAACACTGATATAGACAACAATAGGGCTCTGAACTAGGGCTCCACGGCCAAAGGTCTTACTACAACACTGATACAGACAATGTAATTTTGTTTTACTTACTTGCAAAGTAAGGCGACTGCAGGCGGAAATCTAACCCAATCTTATTTTTTAAAGAATTAAGCACTGTATCCGCCAATCATGAACAAACAAATCAAGACAAAACACGACGCGTTTCAACCTTTTATGTCTTCTTCAGGCAAGACACACGAGCATTCACGTATCTCATTGAACTCAACGCCGATCTTGAGCCGAATTCAATGAGGTAAGTGATTGCTCGTTCTTCATTTTCGTTGTCCCTGAGTGTTGTTTACCTTGCCTGAAGAAGACCTTAGTGGTCGAAACGCGTCGTGTTTTGTCTTGTGATTCGCCGGCTTCCTCGGTGGTTAGTCTGTAGGGCTCTGAACCAGGGTCTTCCTACAAGACTGATACAGACAATAAATCTTCATGTTTGGCGGAGACAGTACTTGATTTTCAAAAAAAGATTTGTTTTACTTGGCATGGCATAATCATCGCACGAGCTGCATAGCCTGGGGGTCACATGGTGTGTGTTGCAGTGGTTCCCAGAGCACCCTGGCTTTGTGGGAGGGACTGTGGCTCTGGGTTTTAACGTGGGGGCAGTCGTCTTCAACCAGATCATCACCGTGTTCGTCAATCCCCACAACTTCTCTCCTGATACCTTGGGCAGCGATGGTAACATGTACGTGTGTGTGTTGTGTGTGTGTGTGTGTGTGTGTGTGTGTGTGTGTGTGCACGCGCGTGCGTGCATGCATGTATGCATGGATGCGAAAGTGCGTGTGTGGTGCAAGGGGACTGCACCTGAGCTTCCTGTCTTAAACGCACCATAAACAAATGCCACTGATACAACGTAAAATATAGCAGTGTAGCTTTCTCCACCACATACGTAACAATGCGACTGCTTGGGAGTGCAGGATCCACTCAGTAGTAACATCTTTGGCCGGTGGCTGCCCTGCAACCATTCAATACGGGCTGGTACGCCATGAGGACGCCTCCGGGGTGTCCTATGGGGGTGCGTCCAGTGGCCCTAGCACAATGTCATAAGCCAGGAAGCAGTTATGTCTCTTGACATCTCAATGGAATGCTCTGTGTGTGCCTGCACCCGGTGTGGGATGTCCTGTGTGTGCCTGCACCCGCTGTGGAATGCCCTGTGTGTGCCTGCACCCGCTGTGGAATGCCCTGTGTGTGCCTGCACCCGCTGTGGAATGCCCTGTGTGTGCCTGCACCCGCTGTGGAATGCCCTGTGTGTGCCCGCTGTGGAATGCCCTGTGTGTGCCCGCTGTGGAATGCCCTGTGTGTGCCTGCACCCGCTGTGGAATGCCCTGTGTGTGCCTGCACCCGCTGTGGAATGCCCTGTGTGTGCCCGCTGTGGAATGCCCTGTGTGTGCCTGCACCCGCTGTGGAATGCCCTGTGTGTGCCTGCACCCGCTGTGGAATGCCCTGTGTGTGCCTGCACCCGCTGTGGAATGCCCTGTACGTGCCTGCACCCGCTGTGGAATGTCCTGTGTGTGCCTGCACCCGCTGTGGAATGTCCTGTGTGTGCCTGCACCCGCTGTGGAATGTCCTGTGTGTGCCTGCACCCGCTGTGGAATGCCCTGTACGTGCCTGCACCCGCTGTGGAATGTCCTGTGTGTGCCTGCACCCGCTGTGGAATGTCCTGTGTGTGCCTGCACCCGCTGTGGGATGCCCTGTGTGTGCCTGCACCCGCTGTGGAATGCCCTACGTGTGCCTGCACCCGCTGTGGAATGCCCTGTGTGTGCCTGCACCCGCTGTGGAATGCCCTGTGTGTGCCTGCACCCGCTGTGGAATGTCCTGTGTGTGCCTGCACCTGGTGTCAACACAGCTCAGGCTTCCAAGGAAGGGGCAGGACTGCTCCTGGCTGGGTCGCTCGGCAGCTGAGGATAGTACGTCTTTGGGTCCCACAGGTACCTTCGGGGGTGTCTTTGTCAGTGTTACAGTCTTTGGGTCCCACAGGTACCTTCGGAGGTGCCTTTGTCAAGTTTTCAGGTGTATTATGCACCAGAAATCTGGCTTTGTTACATCTTAAGTGCCTTATTTACGAGAATTGTAACAATTGTTACATTTTAAGTGCCTAATTTACGAGAATTGTAACAATTGTTACATTTAAAGCACCTAATCCACGACTTGCTTACTTATGCCCATAGCTCAAGGGTGAGCATAGGCCATCGACAACACTCCGCCATCGCACTCGGTTCTGGGCTGTACGCTGAATGCCTGTCCAGTTGGTCCCCTGCCTCTTTATCTCTGCCTCAGTGTCTCGCCTCCAGCTGCTGCGAGGTCGGCCTCTCTTCCTTTTCCCCTGCGGGTTCCATGTCAGGGCTTGGCGTGTGGTGCTGGATGCTGGCTTCCTGAGAGTTTTTCCAATCCAGCCCCACTTCCTCTGCAGAATCTGCTTGGCCACTGGTTCCTGTAACTTGTAACAATTGTTACATCTTAAGTGCCTAATCCACGAGAACTGTAACAAGTGTTACATTTTAAGCGCCTAATCCACGAGAATTGTAACAAGTGTTACATTTTAAGAGCCTAATCCACGAGACTTGTAATAATCGCTATGTTTTCGTGCAGTACGATGTGTAGTGTGCGATGAACACACCACCAACTACACCAATGATACATTTGTCAGGCGATAACGCTGTTTTCTCAGATTTTGTGAGACAACGAGAATGGACTCTGGGTGGCGCACGATGAAATATTGGCCAAGTTTCCTCCCCTTGTATTTGAAAGCAGAAACTTTTCCCGAATACAAGTTATTAGCCATCAACAGCACGAAGATTCCAGAGTCAATATTCCACCGGGTTCAGCAGTGTGTCCATCCATCAAACACAAAGAAAACCACCCGGGGCGAAACTTTAACCATGGTCATAACTTTAACACACGGTGCATGAAAATAATGACAATGGTTTAGTGTGTGTGTGTGTGTGTGTGTGTGTGTGTGTGGTGTGTGTGTGTGCGTGTGTGGTGTGTGTGTGTGTGTGTGTGTGTGTGTGTGTGTGTGTGTGTGTGTGTGTGTGTTTTAACCCAGCCTTGCTACGTCTTACGTGGAGATTGCTACATTGTTACTCGTTTTTGTTTGTTTGTTTGTTTGTTTGTTTGTTTGTTTTTTGTCTTTCTTTCCGTAGAGTGTCCACAATCATCAAGTTGATTATTCTGACACTTGCATGTGTATGACCGGTTTTTTTTTTTTATCCCGCCATTAAGGCAGCCATATTCCAACTTCGGGGAAGGTGCATGCTGTGTGTAACGTGTCATTCATACCAACGGCCAAACTGGCCTTTTCTTCCGAAAGTTGATGATGGGATTTTACGTGTGTGAAAGATGTTGTGCATGCGTTCACACACGGAACCTCACTTTATAGTCTCATTCGAAGGACTGTATGGGGAATGGAGTCAGAACCAATGTTAACTGCAAGGGAAGTCCCACTGTACTGAAATGGCCCGGCGGAGATGCGAACCCGCAACCCCACTAGTCCGATGCTCTACCAACTGAGCTATTCCGGCTCCTTTACATCGTATCAAGGCAGCTCAAGGTCTGTTGAGGACCGGCGAGTCCTCTGCTGACTCAAATGCACGTTAACTATGCCCGGTGTCGCCATCACCCACCATGCATGCCCGTCAGCACACTGCAGACCTCTTTACATTAAATTCCTGTACCTGTAATATCTCAGATAAAAACCTGTAATTTCAACAACAACAACAACAAAAACCCGTAATTTTCATAATCGCAATACTTTCGCAACTTCTGAAGATTTGGAAGAGCCGGCCGTTGGCGCGTAAGACCGCATCGTCGCCATCTTTGACAAAGTGAAAAACGCACGGCACGCTGGGAAATGTCTTCTTACTACTTTTGACTGAAACGGTAGCAGACGAAACTTTGCGTTTAACAATTTTCTTTTTCTGATTTTTTCTTTTTATTATTATATATTTTTGGCCGTAATTCCCGTAATTTCGTGTGGGGTTTTTTTTCGTAAAATTTTTGGCCAAATCGTAAGGATCAGTAGGTCTGATACTGTGTGACGACACAGTAACACTGGGTTCTGATAACACCGCTCTGACCATTTCTGACGCTAGGAGGCGTTGTGTTGTCTGGTACAGAGCTGTACTGGGCTGCACTGTGTTCTGTTCCGTTGCGTTGTGGGTTGTGTTGTGTCCTGTGATGATAGGGGCCCATTGTCCTGCCAGGGGACATGTCGGTGTCACTCCTGATGCAGGAAGGGATTGTATTGTACGGTATAAGACAGTGCGTATGCTTAGCTGTCCTGACATGAGATGGTATTAAATGGCATGGTATTGTATAGCATGGCATGGCATGGCATGCTATGGTGTAGTATGGAGTTGTGCGGCATGCTATGCTATGCTACGCTATGTTGTGCTGTGCTATGCTATGCTATTCTTTGCTATGGCATGGTGTGGTACGGTATGGTATGGTATGACATGGTGTGGTGTAATTTGGCATGGTCTGGCATGGCATGGTATGGTATGGTAGGGTATGGTACAGTATGGTATGGTATGGTATGGTATGGTATGGTATGATACAGTATGGTACAGGAGGGTATGGTATGGTATGGTATGGTATGGTATGGTATGGCATGGTATGGTATGGTATGGTATGGTATGATACAGTATGGTACAGGAGGGTATGGTATGGTATGGTATGGTATGGTATGATACAGTATGGTACAGGAGGGTATGGTATGGTATGGTATGGTATGGTATGGTATGGTATGGTAAGGCTTGATATGGTAGGGTAGGGTAGGGTAGGGTATGGTGTAGTATAGTATAGTATGGTATGGTATGGTATGACATGGTATTGTATAGTATGGTATAGTTTAGTATGATACAGTATGGTACAGGAGGGTATGGTATGGTATGGTATGGTATGGTATGGTATGGTATGGTATGGTTTGATACAGTATGATACGGTATGGTACAGGAGGGTATGGTATGGTATGGTATGGTATGGTATGGTATGTATGTGTATGGTACAGGAAGGTATGGTATGGTATGGTATGTATGGTATGGTATGGTATGGTACAGGAAGGTATGGTATGGTATGGTATGGTACAGGAAGGTATGGTATGGTATGGTATGGTATGGTGTGGTATGGTATGGTATAGTATGGTATGGTACAGGAGGGTAATGTATAGTATGGTATGGTATGGTATGGTATGGTACAGGAGGGTATGGTATGGCATGGTATGGTATGGTATGGTATGGTATGGTACAGGATGGTATGGTATGGTATGGTATGGTGTGGTATGGTATGGTATGGTATGGCATGGTATGATACAGGAGGGTATGGTATGGTATGGTATGGCATGGCATGGCATGGCATGGCATGGTATGGTATGGTATGCTATGGCATGGTATGGTATGGTACGGTACGGTATGATACGGTAGGGTAGGGTATGGCATGGTATATGGCATGTATGGCATGGCATGGTATGGCATGGCATGGTATGGCATGGCATGGATGGCATGGTAGGTTTGGTATGGTATGGTTATGGTATGGTATGTATACAGTTGGTACAGGAGGGTATGGTATGGTATCGTATGGTATCGTATGGTATGGTACAGGAGGGTATGGTATGGTATGGTATGATACAGTATGGTACAGGAGGGTGTGGGTATGGTATGGTATTGTATAGTATGGTATCGTATGGTATGGTATGGTACAGGAGGGTATGGTATGGTATGGTATGATACAGTATGGTATGGTATGATATGGTATGGTATGGAATGGCACAGGAGGTATGGTATGGTATGGTATGATACAGTATGGTATGGTATGGTATGGTATGGTATGGTATGGTATGGTATGGCACAGAGGGTATGGTATGGTATGGTATGGTATGGTATGGTATGGTATGGTATGGTATGGTACAGGAGGGTATGGTATGGTATGGTATGGTATGGTATGGTATGGTATGGTATGGTACAGGAGGTATGGTATGGTATGGTATGGATATGGTATGGTATGGTATGGTATGGTATAGTATGGTATGATACGGTATGGTACAGGAGGGTATGGTATGGTATGGTATGGTACAGGAGGGTATGGTATGGTATGGTATGATACAGTATGGTACAGGAGGTATGGTATGGTATGGTATGGTATGGTATGGTATGGTATGATACAGTATGGCACAGGAGGGTATGGTAGGTATGGTATGGTATGGTATGGTATGGTACAGGAGGGTATGGTATGGTATGGTATGGTATGGGATGGTATCGTATGGTAAGGCTTGATATGGTAGGGTAGGGTAGGGTAGTGTATGGTGTGGTATAGTATAGTATGGTATGGTATGGTATGACATGGCATTGTATGGTATGGAATAGTATAGTATGATACAGTATGCTACAGGAGGGTATGGTATGGATGGTATGGTATGGTATGGTATGGTGTATGGTATGGTTGATACAGTATGATACGGTATGGTACAGGAGGGTATGGTATGGTATGGTATGGTATCGTATGGTATGGTATGGTATGGTACAGGAGGGTGTGTATGGTATGGTATGGTATGGTATGGTATGGTATGGTATGGTACAGGAGGGTATGGTATGGTATAGTATGGTATAGTATGGTATGGCATATGGTATGGTATGGTATGGTATGGTATGGTATGATACAGTATGATACAGTATGGTACAGGATGGTATGGTATGGTATGGTATGGTATGGTATGGTATGGTATGGTATGGTACAGGAGGGTATGGATGGTATGGTATGGTATGGTATGGTATGGTTTGGTATGGTATGGTATGGTATGATACAGTATGGTACAGGAGGGTATGGTATGGTACGGTATGGTATGGTATGGTATGGTATGGTACAGGAGGGTATGGTTTGGTATGGTATGGTATGGTATGGTATGGTATGGTATGGTATGGTAAGGCTTGATACGGTAGGGTAGGGTAGGGTATGGTGTGGTATAGTATGGTATGGCATGGTATGGTATGGTATGGTATGGTATGGCATGGTATGGTATGGCATGGCATGGTATGGTATGGTATAATATGGTATGGCATGGCATAGTATGGTATGGCATGGTATGGTATGGCATGGCATGGTATGGTATGGTATGGTATGGTAGGGTAGGGTAGGGTAGGGTATGGCATGGTATGGTATGGCATGGTATCGTATGGCATGGCGTGGTATGGCATGGCATGGCATGGCATGGCGTGGCGTGGCGTGGCGTGGCGTGGCGTGGCGTGGCGTGGCGTGGCGTGGCGTGGCGTGGCGTGGCGTGTCGTGGTATGGTATATGGTATGGTATGGTATTGCATGGCATGGCATGGCATGGCATGGCATGGCATGGCATGGTATGGTGTGGTGTGGTATGGTATGGTATAGTATGGTATATGGTATAGTATAGTATGGTATATGGTATGGTATGGTATAGTATTGTACGGTAGTATGTGGCATTGTACGGTATGGTATGGTATGATATTTTTCCATCATTACATTGTATTAAACCGTATGTAACAGTATTGTAATGTAGTGTATTACACTTAGTGTATTGTATTCACCGTATTACATCGTCTTAGAGTTTGCTTTATCAAAACGTATTGTATTGCATTCTTTTGCATAATGCACTTTATTTTGTTGTCTTTGTTACATAACATTGTGTCATAACATATTGCAGTACGATGGATTGTATTACATTGCATTGTGCTCCATTATGTCACATGGTGTCCCATTGCATTGTATGTATAGTGTTGTACTGCGTTGCGTTGTTTTACATTCAATGGTCTCTAGTGTAGCGAAATATGTTTCCATGCGTTGTGTTACATTGTATTGTCGTATTGTGTTGTGTAAGACATGTTGTACCGTATTCTGTTGCATCATACTGCACTGCATTACACTGGATTGTTCAGGATTCTACTGTACTGTGCTGTATTGTACTGTACTGTGCTGTACTGTACTGTACTGCACTGTGCTGTACTGCACTGTACTGTATTGTACTCTACTGTCTTATACTGTGCTGTATTGTACTGTAATGTAGTGTACTGTACTGCACTGTACTGTATTGCACTGTACTGTACTGTCTTGTACTGTACTGTATTGTACTGTAGTGTACTGTACTGTGCTGTACTGTACTGTATTGTACGTTACTGTAGTGTCTTGTACTGTACTGTATTGTACTGTACTGTAGTGTACTGTACTGCACTGCACTGTGCTGTACTGCACTGTACTGTATTGTAGTGTACTGTACTGTCTTGTACTGTACTGTATTGTACTGTACTGCACTGTGCTGTACTGCACTGTAGTGTATTGTACTGTACTGTCTTGTATTGTACTGTATTGTACTGTACTGTAGTGTACTGTACTTCACTGTACTGTATTGTACTGTACTGTACTGTCTTGTACTATGCTGTATTGTACTGTACTGTACTGTCTTGTACTGTATTGTACTGTACCGTCCTGTACTTACTGTACTGTATTGTATTGTACTGTACTGTATTGTACTGTACTGTACTGATGCACGGCACTGTACTGTATGATGACAGGTACTTCGGGCAGGCCGAGTTGTTGGAACGGGTACCTACGCTGTTCCTCCTGCTGGGAGGGGTTCTAGCCTTTCTGCAGTTCCTGGCCTTCCTGCTCATCTTCAGTCCCCCGCCTGCACAGGTAAACGGTGACACGATGCTGTGTCTGCACGATGCTGTGTCTGCACGATGCTGTGTCTGCACGATGCTGTGTCTGCACGATGCTGTGTCTGCAGATCCTTAAGGGCCCACGTGACAGTTAAAGTCCGAGTCTGAGTCACTCATAAGTGTTCACTGAAATCTCGTTCTTCGTGGCACAGCATACAGCGTGTCTGAGCCATGGAACGAAGAACTATATTCATTACATGTGAACAGTCTGATTTGCACACACAGTAGATTTTCATTTAATTTCGTGAACTAAGATTTGGTATTCCACATAACCTACGTTTAAGGTTTGTTTCTGTGACCATTTTTCGCATCATTTTGGGTTTATTATCATTGGATGTCAAAACTTAATACACACCGGTCCGGTGCTGTCGGTACTTTTACAATTCAACAATGTTTTTAGTTTTACATAGTATTGTATTGCCAAGATCCTCCTATTGAAAGTTATGAAATTAACAAATGAATCGGACTGATTTTGAATCCTTCGCATGAAATGTATTTTTCCACCTTCTCTGAGGAAATGTTTGACATAGCATGTCTCCTTTTCTATCATAATTATCACCGTAATTACGGCACTGCCGTCTTTTCTTTTCTTTTTATTCTTTTCTTTTTTTTTGTTATAGAAAACTCGTTTGTCGGGTAATTCTGCCACTTTCTCTGCATTCTCATTGACACAAAGTGGCTTGTAACTTCAAACATGCGAGTCCAAAAGAGTTCATAAATGCATGAATTGATTCCCCCCCTCCCCCCCCCCCCCCCCCCCCCCCCCCTCCACAAAGTGCTGTGTGTGTATTTCCATTAACGGTGTGTTTCCACCACAACATTTTTCTATTCATGATTTACTGTTTTAGATTTCAGATCACTTGTAAAACGAGTATGTATTTTTTATACACCTGGTATATTTAGACTGCTTTCTTTTACACTTGTAATCGCAATGTTCCTATCAACTTTATCGCATGTTCCGTTCCAAACCAAACTGAAAACGAAGGTTTTGAAGAGCTGACACGAATTGGTCGAAAAAGTCTGGCGACAAAGTCTAAAGATATATCAATTTAGATAGGGCAGGAGATTTTGATACAGCTGCTCTACCTATAGAGTGTTGGTAATGCCAAACCATGAGGCCACACCACAAAGAGAACCCTGCACCGCCGCCCAGTCACTTGGATGGTGTTCAGATATGTTCGTGCCGGAGAAAGGTTCAGAAGTCAACGACTCATACTGAGGACATTAGCTGCCGCCATGTCGGATTTCGAACTCCCGTCCCCCTCTTTCCCCCTCCTCCTCCCCTTCTCCATTTCCATCCTCATCCCGAAGAGCAGTCTAACTGCAGACTTCCAGTGACAGTCTTCGGGAATCTGTCCTCGTCCAAGACGGGCACCTGCGTATGCTGGATCATAGCAGGCACCACTGAACACCACCGAAGTGACTCGACAGCAGCGCAGTGTCTCCTCGGATGGGTTGCCTCTTGATGACTTGACATTGACTTCTCCCTGTGGATTGCCGGTGTCGAGGTTGCGGCGGACCTGGCCGGGCTGTGGCTGTGGAGGCGGAGCCTGGAATGAGCGGTGTGGGTGTAGTGCCACTGCGCTGGCTCAGAAGATGGGACAGAAAGAAATGGGCACCATGTTATTAGAAAAGGCATTGCACTGGTGTGGATCTGAGTCACCAGGACAGTATACTATGAAGATCAAAGTCAGCTTTCAAACTGCCTTTCCGATATGCCATGAATACTGACGAAGATCAGGGTGGAGGCGACGAAGTTACCTAATTCAGTATCTGTATGTGAGAGTCACACGTTAATGGTTTACATTGTGAAGTATCAACCACTGACAACAGACTCATTTTCTCCTTTCACTATGACAAACAATCGTCTGTCGGTATTCCTGTTTCTGTTCATGTTGAGGGACAGTCCGGTGTACGTCCTTCCTGCTCACCAAATGTATCACGGCACGTGCGTCGTTGTGAGAAGTCGTTTGCTGGTTCCAGTTACTTTTAGGCACTGATGAAGGCAATCATTGCCACAGGGGGAAAAAGACAAGTGCTTGTACCTTTGAAAGTGATGTTTGTCATCACGTCCTCCTCCTCCTCCTCCTCTTCCTTCCTCTCCTCTCTCTCTCTCTCTCTCTCTCTCTCTCTCTCCCCCCTCTCTCTCTCTCGTTTCTGAATTTGTATTCTAGAGAATGATCCTTCCTCACAAAAGGATTTCTTATTATGTAACAGAGAGAGAGAGTGACAGAGAGAGAGAGAGAGAGAGAGAGAGAGAAGGAGGCAGACAGAGAGACAGACAGACAGACAGACGGAGTAACAGATATAATTATATTATAACGATTAGAATGGCCTATTCAGAAAACAACCAAAACGTTGTTCACCTTTTTTCCATTAACTATGACGTTTTGACAGAAACGAAAAGATTCTGTGTGAGTCTGAACATTGTACTATTGTTTATTCATAGTTTATCGTGATGGGTTGTATGTCCAAAAGCTACAGGTTATGAAATTTGAAAGACACTGTCAAAGATATCCCTGTAAAATAGATAAGGCTCAATTGAGTGGGCGCGATCTTTCCGTTGGAAGCCATAACTCAGTCAGGTGAGAGCAGAAGCTGATGCAGACTAACAGCCCTGGAATATGGGCCACGACGTCCTGACTGCCGGTTTTACACTGTCCAATCGCCGATGGTTCGCTCACATGTTCACGTGGTTGGTAGACTACTTACTTGCTTGTTAGACTGTTTGCCTGCGTGCCTGTTTCACTGATTGTTTAAAATTTATCTTGGCTTCATGTGTGCAGTCTGTCGACGTAGACAAAGCCACTGTCGGAGACACCACCTCGGAACATAGGACAACACACTTAGAACCCAGAAGAACGAAAGCGGAACAGACGGGCGAGGAAACGGAAATAGAGGCCAGAGACAGAGACACCGAAAAGGAAAGCCAGGAAACGGAAGTAGAAAGCAGAGAAATGGCCAATGAAAAGGAGAATAAGGAAACTGAAACCAGTTACGAAGAAGCGGAAACGGACATGGAAGTTCCGCCATTACAAATGCTGAAGACCCGGATGTTCTGGTCCCTGTGGAGCATGTTTCTGCTGGCAAGTGTTGGGGGAGTGTTTCTTATCTCCCAGTACAAGGTTTGTTTGACACTTGAGGCTGCGTGCTGCTGGACAGGCCAGGATGGATGAGGAATGTCTTTGAAGTTGTAATGCAAGATATGATTTGTGCATAGGTAGTTCTTTTATTTCGTAGCACAAGGCATGCTTCCATTATCATCTTCCTTATCGTCACGATCACATTCTTTTATAATGTGTGTGTGTGTGTGTGTGTGTGTGTGTGTGTGTGTGTGTGTGTGTTTTCTTACCCTTCTTTTTTTTCATGTTATTTTTTTTTCTTTTTTTTTTCCCCGTGTGATATCGATAATTATGGTGAAAATACGTTAAACAGAAGAGTAATTCATTCGACCATTATCTACGTAAGTAATCATTTATTTTACATATGTAACACATAAACCTTTCATTACATCTGAAATAACCTTTACGATCATGCATATATAAACTATTTATCTGCTTATACAAATGTTCTTTATTCATACAAATAATCAATTAAATGCGTAAATGAATGATAATTGTTGTATAGGCCTATCTAATGCTTATTTCTATAAATAAAGAACCGTTTACTTGTACGATGAATTATGTACACATATGATAGTGATATACAGATAAGAACTGTTTCTGCTGAGCAACGTAGTAACCATCACAGACCTGTAACCGGAATTATTTGTGTACATAGTTCTGTTTTTCATTTTTACCTAAACAGGGTTAATCAATTTAGGAAGTTCTCCTTAATAATGATCACGCTCTGGAAAACTACACTGTTTTCCTCGAAACATCAACCAAGTATATATTCTGAAAAGGAAATATGGTATTGATAAGGCTCAAACCCACGATCCCCTAGCCGCGAACGCGCGTGTGAACAGGACACGATGACAGTGGAGACATGCACCCGTGACATGCCAGGAAAGGTAAGGCCAGTACTATACAACTGTGTGTTTTCTTGTGACAGAACGCGAAACGAAAACGTACATGACTAACTTACTTGAGTCCGTCCGGTTATCTCGGGGTGCAGTGCTTTAGTGCTGCCGTCTGTGTGTTTCAGGCTTACGGACAGACGTTCATTACCGATGATCGTTTCTTCTCCATCGTGGGATCGAGTGCCTCGGTCCTAAGCGCCGTGTCGGGGGTGTTCTGGGGCTGGATCGCCGACCGCTTCACTTTCAAAGTCAGTGTCGGCTCTCAGGATCGATCACGCCACACCCATGACATGACAGTCTTCGGCATACACCTTGGTCACATTGCCCATGTGTACTACTATCTTGTTTTTGCACTAACATCATCCAAACATGAAGGATACACCTCGGTCACATTGAATATAGATGGCACTTTGTTGCAATATCAGAAATCAGCAAATCTTTTGGGAGTCTTTTTAACGCCAAAACTAAGCTGGAAAATGCATATAGAAAAATTGCTATCTAAAGCTAGAACAAGTCTAAATTTTCTTAAAATTGTTAATTGCCAAACTTGGGGTCAAAATATTAAAACCCTTTTGCATCTTTCTTTGGCTCTTGTCCGCTCCAAGTTAAAGTATGGACAAGAGGTTTACTTTTCAGCGCCAAAGTATCTTTTTAAAAAGTTACAAAGTATTGACAGTAAAGCTATTAAATTAGGTCTAGGAGTTCCTGTACACACAAATACATATAAGAGCTAAAAGCGGCGAATATCTTACCTTTATCGGAGCAAAGACGTCTAGAAGTTGCCAAATATGTGATTCGAAGCCTGTCAGTAAAAACTTCAGTTACTGATGATATTTTTGTAAATTCGAATAAAGATTTTCCAAGTAGAGCCAAGGACATCTCATATATTCAGCCAATAATGAATTATACCGCTGAACTTATGTCTAAGTGTAATGTAGATTTAACATCGATTCCAGAGTTCCCCACAGTTCCAATGATGCCTCCTTGGGAACACTTGAGTGGAAATTTTGATTATGAGTATACAGTCTCAAAGAAAAAAGAAAATGTTAACATTCTAGTGAACGATGTGAAAGAACACCTCGAAAATTCTTATCCTAATCACTTTAAAATCTATACTGATGGTTCAGTTATGGACTCAGCTGATAGCGGTTCTGGTTTCGTTATTCCAAGTCTGAATATACGAAAACATTTTCATCTCGGAAAGGGATTTTCAATATTCACTGCAGAACTGTATGCTATACTGATGGCTTTATTTTGTGTGCATAGTGCTCCAATATCCTTTTTAGTGTGCTGTTTTGTGTTGATTCCAAGTCTGTTTTGCAATCACTGCAAACTTGGGATTATAAGGCCAGAAAAGATTTACTATATGAAATAAGGTACCTGATACACTGTATTATGTCTCAGGGTATAATCGTAGACTTCTGTTGGATTCCTTCACATTGTGGTCTCAGAGGGAACGAAATAGCAGATAATCTAGCTAAACTTGGTGCACAAAACTGTTCAGAATGTGTTCTAAATTTGCCATTACATCCTTCCAAGTGTGAAATACTATTCAACCTGGAACACTACGTTTACAAAACTTTTTTCGGTGAAAAATGCTACACACTGCCTAGCTGCTCACGCCATCTGGCTAAGATTATCACAAAATTAAGGCTGAACACACGGAAGACCAAATTTTCTCCTGAAGTTGTGTGTGTCTGTGGAAAATTCATTTCTGTGCATCACCTTCTATTAGATTGTCCAGTTTTAACTAAAATGTATAAGGCGAAAGGTATCAATCTTACAAATATGAAAATGAGAGTCAAGTTCTGTCTGACTCATGCATAATTGAGTTTGCCGCCACTTTAGCCAGTTCTGATGTAGCTAGACTATTATGAGGGTCCTTAACTGATATGCTGTTTTCTTTTTCATAAGTGTATGCAGATGTATGTGTTGTAATGACTTAAGTGGGGTTTTTTGGTTGTTGGGTTTTTTTTTTGTTTTTGTTTTTGTTTTTTCGTCTAATATCATCTGCCGGATGAAAAGACATAAAATAAAACCACCACCAACCACCTCGGTCACATTGCCCATGCGTACTGCTATCTTTTCTTTGCACTTACAACATCCAACATGAAGGATACACCTCGGTCACATTGCCTATGTGTACTGCTATCTTTTCTTTGCACTTATAACATCAAACATGAAGGATACACCCTGGTCACATTGCCCATGTGTATTACTATCTTTTCTTTGCACTAACATCATCAAACATGAAGGATACACCTCGGTCACATTGCCCATGTGTACTGCTATCTTTTCTTTGCACTAACATCCAACATGAAGGATACACCTTGACCACATTGCCCATGTGTATTACTGTCTTTTCTTTGCACTAACATCATCAAACATGAAGGCAACCACAAAATGTGTGGACTCCTTGCAAGTTCTCAGACAAATAACAGTGATGATAATAATAATAATAATAATGGTGATAAAAATGACAAAATAAACAAATGTGTACTTCCAGGTAATTGTCAGACCACGAAGCAAATCTTTAATAACGGCCTTCAGACAACAAAGCATTTGTTTCTAGACATGTCGGACAACAAAACATTTGTTTCTACACAGATGTAAGACAACAAAGCGTTTGTTTCTAGACAGATGTAAGACAACAAAACATTTGTTTCCACACAGATGTCAGACAACAAAGCATTTGTTTCTAGACATGTCAGACAACAAAGCATTTGTTTCTAGGCAGATGCCAGACAACAAAGCATTTGTTTCTAGACACATGTCAGACAACAAAACATTTGTCTCCAGACAGTTGTCAGTCAAGAACGACATGTATTTTCAAACCTTTGTCAGACAGCGAAACATGAACTTTCAGACTGTTGTCAAAAAACAAAACATGGACTTGAATAGCCAGTTAACACCAAAACGGGAGTGCCTGTTATCAGTTTTTGTGGCTCTTGATACGAAGTGGGTGCATGTGCATGGAATTGAATGGTCAGTGTTTGAATCTAGATTCTGGCAAGAAGGTATTTAGCTTAATCGGTTTTTTTTTTTTTTTTTTTTTTTTTTTGTTTTGTTTTTTTTGTTGTTGCTTGTGTTTGTTTTTTTGGCTTTGTTTTTCCTAGCGTTCATCTCGCTGCTCAGCAACTGTCAGTGAACTTCTTGCTCTATTATTTGATGCCGTCTGCCCTTTCGCATTATGTAGAAAAGCAAGAACTAGAACAGTGTGGGTGTGACAATGTGCGGACTGCTGTTGTCGCCTCTGTTCTGTGGCAACACTTTGCCTCACCGGCACTTTGCCTCACCAGCTCTTTGCCTCACCGGCTCGTCTTCATTCAGCTTAGGGAGTTTCTGTTCTCCATTTGCTAATCTTGCCTTTCGTCATTCGAGGATCCCTCGCCTTGTCCCGTCTCACTGCATCATGACTTTTGACCTGTTGCCCCACAGGGATGCTGGGTGGTCTGATAGTTAGTACGTAGACCATCCCCACCTGAAGAAAATTCTGCACGAGAAATGTTTCTGGTCTCTCGGTGTCTTGTTCTGCTGCGTTGTCTTGCTTTCGGTTATGCTCCCCTTTTCTCGTGTTCTACCCGTCTCGTTCAATTAGATGTTTTCCGGTAGGGAAAGCACATTCTGGGTACTATAATTGAAATGCCTATGCCACTGATTGTGCATAATCTTTTTTTTTCTCCGGGGCGTTTTCAATTTCCTTCTTCTCCCCCCCCCTTCCTCCCCCCCTTTCCTCCCTCCCCTCCGCTCCCTTCTTCTTTAGCCCTCCCCAACCGACCCCTTCCCTGACTTGACTTCGTTAGTATCATGGAGTAGTTTTGTCTGTAATATGGTCCTTTTGTGTTGGCTGCCCGTTAAGAGAGGAACAGATTCATGGGGTGATTTTTTTTTGCCCTTTTCGCTCTGTTTTAATTGGGTGTTATCTGTTCCCCTGTCCTTTATCTGTTTGTTCTACCCTTTATTTTTTGTTAAGCACTACCTTTTTTTGGACATTTTACTATTGGTTATTTCTCTGTTAGGTACTACCCTTTCGGACTTTTACCCCGCGTCCTTTTTTATTCTTTGAGTCTTCCTCTACTGCACTTTTAACATCGGTCATTTGTCTTTTTCGACCTACCTTTATTGAACTTTTACCCCGGACAATTTGTCTGTTTGGCCCTGTCTATGTTGGACATTTATCTTGGATTATTTGTCTAGTCAGCCCTACCTTGGATGGATTCTTACCCGGATTATTTTCGTCTGTTTGACATATTCCTATGTGGGGCTTTTACGCTTGGTGATTTGTCTGTTCAGACCTTCCCTATACTAGGCTTTCCTCTGGGTCATGGGTCATGGCGGTCCTGCCTCTGTTTGTCTGTTCTCTAGGTTAATTGTAATTCTACCGAACTGCAGCCGGACGTTTTACTGCCTTGCCATTCTTCATCAGCGCTGTTCCTTCATTCCAGCCTCTACTCTTCTTTTCATCTTCTGGTGACATAGGAAAAACGTGCTTTGTGTACATATACGGGTACGAATGGGGCCAACCCTCTGTTGCGGTACAAAATGTAACCACGGTAAAGAATGCCATGGTGACATTCTTGTACCGACACCGCAATACAAAATTGTCACCCCTTTGAAGAATGTCACCCCGGTCTCTGGTAGGTCATGTTGATGTTCCCTGTAGAACAAATTGTCGCCATACGTGAATTAACGGTTTGGGGTCAGGTCTGACTTGTTGTTGATATAGGTGTGCAATTTTAAATAGGGACGTGATGGTGGTCACCAATGGTTACATTTTTGTTACCAATGACGGAGCTAAGTGGACGACGACAGCGACGAGTTCTGACGGCGATGATGATGATGATGGTAGGGGTGTAAGAAAGTAAGTTTACTTTTTGACATATCTGACTATACTTGTACTCCAATGTTGACAGAACGATGACCTCCACAATTTTCAGCAACGACACCACGACGATAATGAGATGATGATAATGATAATGATGATAAGGATAATGATGATGATAATGATTATGATTATGATGATGATGATGATAACTGCGTGATCACCATGTTAGTGGGCCATGTGTCCTTGCCAAGTTCTGGGACCACGCAATGGTTCGCTTTCACGAACCCACGCTAACTTTGCAATAATATATGGTGCCATCGGTTTCTTTTAACGGTTTTCTGTCCTGTTGAATTCCAATCCACCGGTGATCATCACTCAGGCATACTCATTTCCCCTCCTCCGCCTTGTGCTCGTGGATGGTACGATGCCAATGACCCACTGCCCCGGGCATTCACAAAGAGTGACCATTTGTTTCCGCGTTTGACATGAACGTGGATCCTGCCGGGGTGACAAGGTGTACAGCAATGTCGGTGCTATGCATCATTCGGTGTCGGTGACATGTTGTACCGGCTAGAGGTTTTGAACTGCGATATCGCCCCACCACCACCACACCCCACTCCTCGCCCCCCCCCCCCCCCCCCCCCCACCAATCGTGGCTCGTTCCCAAAAGAAGTCTGGAAGCGAACTCACCAGCGTAGTTGTATTATAGGTGGGGGGGGGGGGGGGGGGGAGATGGAGAGAGACAGACAGACAGACAGACAGAAACAGAGACAGAGAGAGAGAAAGGGTTACAAAAAAAATGCTGTTTTTGCGAGTGTACTTCACGTGCAAAGTGGGAAAAAGTTCTGTTGTTCCCTCCCCTCCCTCTCCTCCCCGCTCCCTCCTTCCCTCGCCTCTTGTTAGCGAGTATTTTTTTTCTTTGTCAGTAATCCTTCGCTCCCTATTGCCCCTCCCTCTCTCCTTCCACCTCAACGCCTTTGCCACCCCCACCCCTCCACCATACCCCCTCCCACCCGACAGCTTGAGGGCACTGTGAAGTATCAAGATGAACCGCGATCCTCATCCGTCCCTGCCCCCTCTGTCTCTCACCCCTCCGTCTTTTTTTAATTTTTTTGTAGGTCCACCAAACTCCAGTTATTCCCAGTTTTCTCTTTTCTTTCTTTTTTCTTTTTTTTTTTTTTAAAGGTAGGGCCTCCATCATCATACTTTTGTCCCACCGACTTTTTTCTTTTTCTTCTTTTTTCTTTTTTTTTTTTCTTTTTGTGTGTGTGTGTGGGGGGGGGGGGGGGGGGGGCTCTGAAGACTAACTAATCCTCACCACGCAGTGTCTGTGTGTTATTTCCAGATGGACACTCGCATGCTGACTTAAAATGTCTGAACATTTGATACACACCCCTCCGTCTCTTTATTACTCTACTTACCTTACTTCTAGCAAACATTATTTCACACTTCCACACCAAGACATTAGGGTTTTCATGACGTCATTTGAAAATAACTCCGGCTTCCTCCGCCACCCCTCCCCCACCCCTTTCCAGAGGACGCTGCAGGTGCTGTTCCTTCTATCCACCAATCTGGCCTACACTCTCTCCACCACCGAGGAGTACAACCGGGGGATGTTCTTGGTGTGGGTGTGCCTCATCTTCTCCTGCCAAACGGGACTCTTCACGCTAATGCCTCCGACGTGCGGACGAGTGTTCGGAAGCAAGAACCTGAGCCTCAACTACGGCCTGCTCTTCACTTCTCAGGTCAGGACCTCTGCCAGACACATGCTGACAGAAGGAGGGGTGGGAGGGGGGTGGAGGGGGGAGTGGTTAAGTGGTGGAGGAAGGGATGGAGGTAAGATAAGGTAATTTGTTTATAGCTCAGCCGACCGCAAAGGGCCATATCTGGGCTGTCGCCGCGTTGAAGTCAACCCACAAGTCATGCATTCACACAACCGTTTAAAATACACCTTCTAAAAACACACCCGAAATTTTATTAAAAAATCTTTCTGCTTTAAAAATCTCAGATCAGATGAAAAATGTCACGACTCCCTCAGATATTCAAAGATCACATCAGGTGGAACATCTCTGAACAAGGTTTTCATGGAGTCTGCTGTAAAATGTTTATGTCTCACATTATACCAGTCCCAACACTCTAAATGAATATGTTTCATTGCGAGTGGTTCATGCCATGGAATGCACCACGGAGCTTTTTCACTCTTTAAAGGGTACGAATGAGTTAAAAACGAACGGCCAGTGTGCAGCTGGCATAAAACCGTTTCTTCTTTGCGACCACCAGAGGTAGATGAGAAGAACTTTTTTAGGTTTGGACGGACTTTGAAAAGTTTGTTATCCGTCTGTGTATTCCAGTCCTCCTGCCAGAGGTCTCTGACATAATCATTAGCTTTCGGTTTCGAATCTGAGTAGGGGATAGATATGTTAGATATATGGTATTGCATTGCATTGTATAGTAGGCTGCTGTCTCCGGGAAAAGCAAGGTGCCTTAATGCAGACGGTGCTGCCAGTATCGGTTTGTGCTTCTGTATATTTTCCTTTACTTGTGCAGTTACTTCCAAAATGACGTTAACTCCACCAGTCGTGGCAAAACGGTTAGCGTCGGTGACTCGTGGCCGGCAAGTAGTGGGACTGATTCCTATCAGAGACATTTATTTGTGGAGTTTCTCTGCGCTCATCGACTCCTACCTGGAGGTGAGTTTGTTATGGGCTCCAGGGGGAAGTCTGGACTTCACAGTCGAATTTCATCTACTTAATGGATGCGTCTCTCAGTGTTGTTCAAATGTCCTGACCAGCACTGCAGGTGTCTGCATCTCTCGGGCCTGGTTGACGCCGGGATATATTATGAAAGTAAGCGTTCAGCTCAGCCCTGTCATGTGATCTCGGACCAGAAAGGAAATTCATGGCATCATCTTCATCCTCATCGATCAGCATAAAAAAAAACATGTCTCAAATTCTGTGGCTCTTAATGCCACGTTTTCGTGGTGACTTCAGTTTGGATCGCCTGTCCACATCTATGGCATTGGTGTTTTATTCTGTCGGAATGACTGATGTCGGCAAATGTATAGGAACTGTCGTTGGACGAACGTTAAGGCGACCTCCAGAGGGAGAGCTCACTCAAGCCCGCTCCGCGACTAAGCAATTGTTGTCATCAGTAAGGGGCTTAGAAGGTGGTGTCCTGCGTAAGCTAGATCAGAACAGGCACCACTGAATACTACCGAACTGACTCGGCAGCAGTGTAGGGTTTCCGTTGATGGGTTGCCTTATGACAACTTGATATTGACGGCTTCCTGTGCATTGCCATGCTGGGGCTGTGGCTTCCTGTGCATTGCCGGTGCCAGGGCTGTGGCTTCCTGTGGATTGCCGGTGCCGGGGCTGTGGCTTCCTGTGCGTTGCTGGTGCCGGGGCTGTGGCTTCCTGTGGATTGCCGGTGCCGGGGCTGTGGCGAGGCAAGCCAAGCTGCAGCTGTGGAGGAGGGGTCGGAATGAGCGGCGCGGCTGCAATGCCACTGGGGTGGCACAGAAGATGGAACACAAAAAATTATATTGAGAGGAGAGAGAGAGAGAGAGAGAGAGAGAGAGAGAGAGAGAGACTACTTAGAGCTTCAAAAATCTTAAGTTCCAGTATACATATTGGCTTCAAAATCTTCCAGTCTTTCCTAGTCCTACGACGGTTTCAAATCAGTAAATCAAAACACGGAAAACGGGATTGAAAGGATCGTTCTTTTCTTTCTAAACTAAGTGAGGCTTCTTAAACACCCTGTTTTAGACGTTCGTCTGTGTGTGTATGTGTGGGGGGGGGGGGGGGTGTACACACATACATACATACACGCACACGCACATACACACCAGCATATCCTTACGCACGCACACACACACACACACACACACACACACACCACACGCACGCACGCACGCACGCACGCACGCACGCACGCACACACACACACACACACACACACACACACACACACACACTGAGACAGAGAGACAGAGACGAAGAGAGAGACACCTAACCATCTCGGTGGTGCAGGTCCAAATCCAGGCGAAACAAACAAAACAAAACAAAAAAAAACAAAACAAAACAAAACAAAACAAAAACCCCGAGGGGGACAACAGAAGGGCGTCCAGGGACTGTGAGCTGGATGAGAGGCCTGGCCCTCTGAAGCCATGTCTGTTCAGGGCTGAAACCCTCACATGATTTCTCTGTGAAGATCCTGTCTTGTGGCCTCTCCCTGCAGGTCCTGCCCAATGTCTCTGTCACATGATTTCTCTGTGAAGATCCTGTCTTGTGGCCTCTCCCTGCAGGTCCTGCCCAATGTCTCTGTCACATGATTTCTCTGTGAAGATCCTGTCTTGTTGGCCTCTCCCTGCAGGTCCTGCCAATGTCTCTGTCACGTGATTTCTCTGTGAAAATCCTGTCTTGGTGGCCTCTCCTTGCAGGTCCTGCCCAATGTCTCTGTCACATGATTTCTCTGTGAAGATCCTGTCTTGGTGGCCTCTCCCTGCAGGTCCTGCCCAATGTCTCTGTCACATGATTTCTCTGTGAAAATCCTGTCTTGTTGGCCTCTCCCTGCAGGTCCTGCCCAATGTCTCTGTCACATGTACACTATTTCAGCTCTCCTTGAACATTCTGCTTCAGAACATTAATGTTTCAGCGACCACTTACCGGCTGTGTGTCTGCCACAGAGAGCTTAGGTCAAAGAGCGGTTTAGCCGTTTGGTGTGTCAGTTAGAGTGGGCAGATGGCAACGTATTCACTCGACCCTTTGAAATGTGTGGCTATGATGACAGGCCAACCGTTTGGCTCGTCGGTTAGAGAGGACAGATGTGGACACGATGACACACGAGCCGTTTGGTGTGTTAATTACAGATGGCAGAGGGCAACAGATTCACTCGACCCTGTTAAATGTGTAGCCACAATGACATACAAACTGTTTGGTGTATTAATCGGAGAGGGCAGAGGGCAACAGGTTCACTCGACCCTGTTAAATGTGTAACCACAATGGCATACTAACTGTTTGGCGTGTTAATTAGAGATGGCAGAGGGCAACAGATTCACTCGACCCTGTTAAATGTGTAGCCACAATGACATATAAACTGTTTGGCGTGTTAATTAGAGATGGCAGGAGGCAACAGATTCACTTGGCCCTTTTAAATGTCTGGCTACAATCACATACAAACCATCTGGTCTGTTAACTACAGAGGGTAGATGAGAGTAGACTCATCTGACCCTTTTAAATCTGTGGCTACAATGACATACAAACCGTTTTGATGGTGTCAGTGAGAAAGGTCAAAGAGAAACCGTCTCTTGTGGCCCATTTGAAAGTGGAGCAACGATGATAAACAAGCAGTTTGTGATTTGCTCCGAACAGTCCATTTCAACCACAGGGCTCCAAGGCCATGAAATGGGTGCCCGCACTGTGCACCAGCTGTCCCACACACCTTGACCAGTGCCTAGAGAACACGGAGTACCACTGCACTGTGTTGCACACCTTGACCAGTACCTAGACAACACAGAGTACCACTCCAATGTGTTGCACACCTTGACCAGTGCCTAGAGAACATGGAGTACCACTGCACTGTGTTGCACACCTTGACCAGTACCTAGAGAACACAGAGTACCACTGCACTGTGTTGCACACCTTGACCAGTGCCTAGAGAACATGGAGTACCACTGCACTGTTGCACACCTTGACCAGTGCCTAGAGAACACGGAGTACCACTGCACTGTGTTGCACACCTTGACCAGTGCCTAGAGAACACAGAGTACCACTGCACTGTGTTGCACACCTTGACCAGTGCCTAGAGAACACGGAGTACCACTGCACTGTGTTGCACACCTTGACCAGTGCCTAGAGAACACGGAGTAC
Source organism: Conus canariensis (assembly GCA_033310375.1). Lineage (NCBI taxonomy): Eukaryota > Metazoa > Mollusca > Gastropoda > Neogastropoda > Conidae > Conus > Conus canariensis. The sequence goes on from CM065747.1 coordinate 31,376,769, forward strand.
CACTGCACTGTGTTGCACACCTTGACCAGTGCCTAGAGAACACAGAGTACCACTGCACTGTGTTGCACACCTTGACCAGTGCCTAGAGAACACAGAGTACCACTGCACTGTGTTGCACACCTTGACCAGTGCCTAGAGAACACAGAGTACCACTGCACTGTGTTGCACACATTGACCAGTGCCTAGAGAACATGAAGTACCACTGCACTGTGTTGCACACATTGACCAGTGCCTAGAGAACATGGAGTACCACTGCACTGTTGCACACCTTGACCAGTGCCTAGAGAACATGGAGTACCACTGCACTGTTGCACACCTTGACCAGTGCCTAGAGGACACGGAGCACCACTGCACTGTGTTGCACACCTTGACCAGTGCCTAGAGAACACGGAGCACCACTGCACTGTGTTGCACACCTTGACCAGTGCCTAGAGAACACGGAGTACCACTCCAATGTGTAGCACTGTTTTTGTCTCAGATTCCGACAGCGGCGGCCAGCGCCTTCCTGGGCCAGCTATTGATTGAGGAGATCGGCTACCACGGCCTGTTCCGCATGATTGGAGGAGTCGTTGCCTTCGGTAGGTCATGTGTGTGGTGTCACTAACACGTTCTGTGTCCTAAACGGAAAGTTAAACTAAACGCTCTTGGAACAATAACAAGTTATTCTCCGCCCCCACCCCCGTCCCCAATTTTGGGCGTGAAACCAGATGGAATGCTGTGTGCCGTACTTGATAGAATGAACTCATCCGTTCAAAATTGGTGGTACCCCCGGTAAGGCCAAGGAATGCGTACTTTGTGTTCAGTTTCTCTCTGTTTGGTTCCGTTTTTTGTCGGGCATGTAATGTAGAGAAGACGTAGAGATGAGTTCTGAACTAATTCCCTAATTAATTTGAAGAGAAGCATTCTGTTCCCTTCATTGGCAGAAATCCTGATAGTGACACCGCACTTGCGTGAGTCTTCCCCCACTATGGTCTGTCTCACCAGGTGCTCGGTTGGGTGTTTCTGTTCTTGTCTGTGTGTGTTTCTTCACACTTCTGAAACTGCGTTCGAGATAGTGGACATAGTATTACATGCCAGAAGTGAGGCAGGCGGATTTTCCTTTGAATGTCCATGCCGCACAAGAGCTTCCTTTAGTCAAATTTTGAAGTCAGTCTGGTTCTTGATCATGTTGTGAACGATGTAACGTGTCCAGAGACTATGCTATGTCATCAGATGTCATCGATTTCATTCAAATCAGCTTCATGGTCTTAATACGAATAACTTTTTTTGTAGGGAGGGGGCGGTGGTAGCAAACGTTTTCTTTGTTTGTTTGTTTGTTTGTTGTTGTTGTTGTTGTTGTTTTTGGGGGGGTTGTTTGTTTTTATAGAGATGCTTATTTAATACAGCAACGTATGTAACAGAGAACTCCTAAGTCCAGGAACATGTGTTACAATCAGTGCATGAATACAGCCACTACCCATAATGCCTAAAGCTTACAGGTATTCCATGAACCTTCTGTGACCTCTAGCGAATACATGGAATGGCCCATTATCTCAGCCAATCTATGGAATCCCTTAAATAAACCATCAGCCATTGATAAATCTTTGAGTAAACAACACCTCTACGTTCTCAGCCACTTCCATGCTCATCACACTGACTGGTTCAACGTGTGAATTGCCAAACAAAACTACTGCTGCTTCTGCTGCTGCCACCATTACATGCTAACACTATTAGTGACTCTCCTTTCACTAGCACCAATTATCACACTGCTTATACAAAATCAACAGTAAATGACGACTAATCGTCTCATGTTGCCAGTTGATGAGGTTTCCCCGTCCCACACCATATGCAGTGCCACATCTCTGTGAGAAACCGGCCTGCACGTCCAATATCTCTATGAGAAACTGGCCTGTCCGTCCAACATCTCTATGAGAAACCGGCCTGTCCGTCCAACATCTCTATGAGAAACCAGCCTGCACATCCAACATCTCTGTGAGAAACCGGCCTGCACGTTTAACATCTCTGTGAGAAACCGGCCTGCACGTCCAACATCTCAGTGAGAAACCAGCCTGCACGTTTAACATCTCTGTGAGAAACCGGCCTGCACGTCCAAAATCTCTGTGAGAAACCAGCCTGCACGTTTAACATCTCTGTGAGAAACCAGCCTGCACGTCCAACATCTCTGTGAGAAACCGGCCTGTATGTCCAACATCTCTGTGAGAAACCAGCCTGTACGTCCAACATCTCTGTGAGAAACCGGCCTGCACGTCCAACATCTCAGTGAGAAACCGGCGTGCACGTCCAACATCTCTGTGAGAAACCGGCCTGTATGTCCAACATCTCTGTGAGAAACCGGCCTGCACGTCCAACATCTCTGTGACAAACCGGCGTGCACGTCCAACATCTCTGTGAGAAACCGGCCTGTATGTCCAACATCTCTATGAGAAACCAGCCTGCACGTCCAACATCTCTGTGAGAAACCGGCGTGCACGTCCAACATTTCTGTGAGAAACTGGCCTGCACGTCCAACATCTCAGTGAGAAACCGGCCTGCATGTCCAACATCTCAGTGAGAAACCGGCCTGCACGTCCAACATCTCTATGAGAAACCGGCCTGCACGTCCAACATCTCAGTGAGAAACCGGCCTGCATGTCCAACATCTCAGTGACAAACCGGCCTGCACGTCCAGCATCTCTGTGAGAAACCGGCCTGCACGTCCAACATCTCAGTGAGAAACCGGCCTGCACGTCCAACATCTCAGTGAGAAACCGGCCTGTACGTCCAACATCTCAGTGAGAAACCGGCCTGCACGTCCAACATCTCTATGAGAAACCGGCCTGCACGTCCAACATCTCTGTGAGAAACCGGCCTGCACGTCCAACATCTCAGTGAGAAACCGGCCTGCACGTCCAACATCTCAGTGAGAAACCGGCCTGCACGTCCAACGTCTCTGTGAGAAACCAGCCTGCACGTCCAACATCTCAGTCAGAAACTGTCCTGCATGTCCAACAATTTAGTCAGAAACCGGACTGTCAAACACGTTCTTCAAGCAGATATTCCATCATCAGAACTGAGTTAAGTTAAGCTATTAGGAGTTTCAAGTACAGTTGAAGTGCTTATAACGAATCCCCGGGACCTTCAAAATTGCGTTGCTATATCCGGCTTTCGTTGCAACCGATGCTCTGGTTATAACGAATTTCTATCTGGTTGCTTCGTTATATCCGGCGTGACGTCTCTCTCTCTCTCTCTCTCTCTCTCTCTCTCTCTCTCTCTCTCTCTCTCTCTCTCTCTCTCTCTCACCTCACACACACTCAAGTGCGCGCCCACATACATGGGTAGTAATCAAGCTCGTTTCCTAGGCTGTTTTATATTTTAATAAAAATTATTTTAAAAATTGTTTCCAAAATATGGCTGTAAATTACTGTAAAAAAATCACATACACATCTATATTGCAATTCAAAGGCTTAGAAACCGATAATAAGTAAATCAAAACAGGCGAAACCTTTGGATTCTGCTGTTGCCGTACTTTTTCTTCATTTGTAAATTGATGCATGTTCCAGTCATCAACTAGTACATCTCTCCCTCCTCCAATATATGTACATACTGTATTAAGGTTTTTCGCGCAAGTACCCTGTCGTCTTTTCTCTCTGTCTGTCCTTCCAGGCGTTGTTTTTACCAGTCAATACTACTCAAAAGGGTGACTGAAACCTCTCTCAAGAAGCAAAATCCTAACAGCATTAACGTACTGCCCAACAGATAAAGATGGAAAAAATACTGTCCCTTCTTTCTCTTTCTTTTTCTCATAGGCCCTGGCGGAGTGCCTGATTTATTCCAAATTTCCAGATTGGCAGATAAAGGCTCCAGGAAGGTGCCTTCTGCAATCGTGGATTCTCGAGAGTGGACTCATCCTTGCGAGTTTTGCTTCATTTCCTTGCGTCTTCTATGTAGAAAGAAACTCGTGGAGAGCGGGGCAGCAGAGAGTCCTCAGAAGAGAAGCCCCCTTCAAGCAAGTGTTTCGGCCCTTATCTCCTGACACTCTAGGGGGGTTGGGCTACACCCGGTTCATGACTCCGGATGTCCCTCTGCTGCCCCTTTTTTTTCCCCCACCTTGGGACGAGCCATGACTGGGATTCGAACCCATGACCCTCTGGACATGCTCATTTTCCACTTAATGACTCGCACTCTAACCACTGAGCCACAGGGACACCTGATATTTGTAGGAAAGTTAAGCCTTATGAAGTTCACTTTTGTTCCTCCTTGACCAGATCCAGCTTGAACACCTCTCTGCTGCTTCTGCCATTGCTTTCAGGGCTCTGGGTTTTTCCCTCCCTGCAACTGAGAGCTGTTTCATGAGGCTGTATGAGGACGTTCCTACAAACCCCCTAGCTCCAATTTCTGCAGTGAGGACTTTGACCTGATAGCCTTCTCTCCTCAGGCTGTGTGCTAGATCAGCATACTTTTCAGTCTTGTAGATTTGAGCTGCCTCCATTCTGTTCTCATATGGCACCGTGAGCTCGATCATGAGCCAGGGCTACTTTACATGAGCTTAAGACATGCTCCACTGTTTGTTTTCCATGGCAGAGGGGGCATGCAGGATCGTCTGTTTTTCCCCACTTCACCATGTCTCCTTACCTGTGAAAAAAAAAAACCAACATCTCCGACGACAGAGGGAGTTCTGCCACGTCTTCATAGACTTCAAGAAGGCGTTGGGCAGGGTCTGGCAGGAGGCACCAAGCCCACCATGAAGAAACGTAACATCAGAGAGAAGTAGGATCTGGTTGTAAAGGGAGGCGACTGCAGGCGGAAATCTGAACAAATTTTAAACGTGATTAATAGCAAACCGCCAAGACAACGTAAACAAACGAATCACAAGACAAAACACGACGCGTTTCGACCTCTTAGGTCTTCTTCAGGCAAGATACAAAACACTCAGGACAACGAAAATGAACGAGCAATCACTTATCTTCATTCACTTCAGCGCAAGATGGGCGTTCAATAAAAACGAGGCTGTCAAGGAGACGATGTGTGAGTCGAGGTAGTAATTATGATAGTTATATTACTGATAGGAATAATGATAATGATGATGATCAAAATATTGAAAATAAATAAATGAATAAATAAAGACAGGGTTAGTACCGCTTTAATATGGCAATAGCAGTTGTAGTATGGGAGAAAGGGGAGTGGGTTAGAGGATTCTTAAACAGCATGGTTGCCGTGGCAACGGTCTTAGTGGTAGTGGCGATGGTGATGTTAACGGTAGTAATGGTAACAGAGAGAAGCCTGTCAGCATCATCCAGGAACTACTCCGAAGCAGTCAGTGCAGTGCCAATGCAAGGTGCTGTTGGTGAATGGTTCCATGCTCCAGTGGTGCTCATGCAAGGTGCTGTTGGTGAATGGTTCCATGCTCCAGTGCTTCTCATGCAAGGTGCTGTTGGTGAATGGTTCCATACTCCAGTGGTGCTCATACCAGGTGCTGTTGGTGAATGGTTCCATGCTCCAGCCACAGTTCGTCAGGGGTGCCTGTTGTCCGAGAAGACCAAGTTGATGTCAAGTCACAACACTACCCTCAGTTCTGAAACAACCAACCACGGTCAGAAGAACTAAAAATCAGTCAAACAATTCATCTACTTGGGATCCATCATCAATAATAGGGATCCAAACCAGAAATCCTCTCGAGGGTCGGAAAGACAAGCACAGCACCGTCCACATCACAAGGTGTACAGCAGGACAGCAGCATCAGCATGAAACACAGGGTCAGGCTTCTGCAGGTGCTGGTCTTTTCCATCTTCCTGCACACATGCCAAGACATGGACTCTCACATGGGATCTGGAAAGACGACTCCAACCTCTAAGGAAATGAGATGTGACCCCAATATACAAAACATCAGAGGCACTAACCACATCACCAGTCAGCAAGTATAACAAACCATCAGGCAACACATAGAACCGTGCGGAGACCTGCTGACATCAATCAGGAAAAGAACATCACACTGGTGTGGCCATGTAACAAGATCCAGTGCCTCCCTAACACAATCCTCCAGGGAACTGTAAAAGGAGGAAGATGGAGGGAAGATAGAAAAAACAACAACAACGATGGATTGACAACCTTGCACAGTGGACAGGGAAAACATTTGCAGACAGATAGACAGTTAAAGGAGAAGAGACAGAGCTGCCTGTATGACCTACCACTCAGGGAAAACGTTGACAGAGAGACAGACAGTTAAGGCAGAAGAGACAGAGCTGCCTGTATGGCCTACCACTCAGGGAAAACATTGACAGAGAGACAGACAGTTAAAGGAGAAGAGAGACAGAGCTGCCTGTATGGCCTACCACTGTTGTCATGCCCAAAGCTAACCCACTGCACTGCCGCGGCAATTTTCTTGTTTGTTTTTAACAGAAAATGTGAAGGTTCTTGACTAACAAGCACTTCTTTACCAAACACAGATTACTTCCAGTCACATGAAAGCTGCACTAGCAGTGGTGCATACGTACACATGGAAATGGCGAGTGTATGTACAGCTGTAGCTGCTCACAATGTCAAAACTTTTCCGCAAACGACACGTATGTACAGCTGTAGCTGCTCACAATGTCAAAACTTTTCCGCAAACGACACGTATGTACAGCTGTAGCTGCTCACAATGTCAAAACTTTTCCGCAAACGACACGTATGTACAGATGTAGCTGCTCACAATGTCAAAACTTTTCCGCAAACGACACGTATGTACAGCTGTAGCTGCTCACAATGTCAAAACTTTTCCGCAAACGACACGTATGTACAGATGTAGCTGCTCACAATGTCAAAACTTTTCCGCAAACGACACGTATGTACAGCTGTAGCTGCTCACAATGTCAAAACTTTTCCGCAAACGACACGTATGTACAGATGTAGCTGCTCACAATGTCAAAACTTTTCCGCAAACGACACGTATGTACAGCTGTAGCTGCTCACAATGTCAAAACTTTTCCGCAAACGACACGTATGTACAGCTGTAGCTGCTCACAATGTCAAAACTTTTCCGCAAACGACACGTATGTACAGATGTAGTTGCTCACAATGTCAAAACTTTTCCGCAAACGACACGTATGTACAGATGTAGCTGCTCACAATGTTAAAATCTTCCACAAACGACACGTATGTACAGCTGTTGCTGCTACAAGTTAAAATCTTCACAAACGACATGTACGTACAGCAATAGTTGCTCACAATGGTGAAAGTTTCCAAGAACGACAGCCGCCACTGACCGTGTCTAACGAAGCTTCATGTGTTTAGTTGCTGCTGACGCATCCCGCATGTGCCGCATGAAAAACTCTCCTCCACACGTACACGGACATGCATGGACGGACGCACACGTACACATACACACAATCATATTCCTTCTCCTCCCCCTGCCTGTTGCTCCCCCCACCTCTGTCACCGTTCCCACCTGTACCAAGACACCTGTACCAAGACACCTGTACCAAGACAGCTGTACCAAGACACCTGTACCAAGACAGCTGTACCAAGACACCTGTACCAAGACACCTGTACCAAGACACCTGTACCAAGACAGCTGTACCAAGACACCTGTACCAAGACATGCGTTCATGGATACGGTGAGGGAATGAAGCAGGCACAAGAAAGGATGAAACCAGGAATCGGTAGACATCGGTCCACTGTCTATAACGTTAGAAAGGATGAAACCAGGAATCGGTAGACATTGGTCACTGTCTATACTTAGAAAGGATAAACCAGAATCGTAGACATGTCTCTATAACGTTAGAAAGGATGAAACCAGGAATCGGTAGACATCGGTCCACTGTCTATAACGTTAGAAAGGATGAAACCAGGAATCGGTAGACATCGGTCCACTGTCTATAACGTTAGAAAGGATGAAACCAGGAATCGGTAGACATCGGTCCACTGTCTATACGTTAGAAAGGATGAAACCAGGAATCGGTAGACATCGGTCCACTGTCTATAACGTTAGAAAGATGAAACCAGGAATCGGTAGACATCGATCCACTGTCTATAAAGTTAGAAAGGATGAAACCAGGAATCAGTAGACATCGGTCCACTGTCTATAAAGTTATTTAGTTTTTGTGTGGGATTTTTTTTTTTTTTTTTTGTCTTTTTTGTTTTTTCCTTTGGGTTTTTTTTTTGTTTTTTTTTTACTGTTTGTCGTATTTCTTTTTGTTTTTATTTAATTGTTTTGTGTTCTATTGTGTCGTGTTGGGTTGGACTGTCTGTTGTTTAATTGTTTTGTGTTGTATTGTGTCGTGTTGGGTTGGACTGTCTGTTGTTTAATTGTTTTGTGTTGTATTGTGTCGTGTTGGGTTGGACTGTCTGTTGTTTAATTGTTTTGTGTTCTATTGTGTCGTGTTGGGTTGGACTGTCTGTTGCAGCTCTGCTCATTGTGATCATCATACAGCCCAATACGCCGGATGGGAAACCCGTGTGAATCAAAGACGATTAGTCCATGCACAGTCCACGACAAGGACAGACGACATTGGAAGAATGTTTCGTTGGCAAAAATGTCACAGTTGTATTCTTTTCAACCTGTCGCTGTTTTCAGGTCTTTTATCGTTTTTGTGAAT
>CM065747.1:31392820-31417820 GCA_033310375.1 Conus canariensis
AATAGCAGGGAAAACTTAATTAACAATCTGTCACATTGAGAAAGGCCGTTGGTCCATTAGCAGGGAAAGCTTAATTAACAATCTGTCACATTGAGAAAGGCCATTGGTCCATTAGCAGGGAAAACTTAATTAACAATCTGTCACATTGAGAAAGGCCATTGGTCCATTAGCAGGGAAAACTTAATTAACAATCTGTCACATTGAGAAAGGCCATTGGTCCATTAGCAGGGAAAACTTAATTAACAATCTGTCACATTGAGAAAGGCCATTGGTCCATTAGCAGGGAAAGCTTAATTAACAATCTGTCACATTGAGAAAGGCCATTGGTCCATTAGCAGGGAAAGCTTAATTAACAATCTGTCACATTGAGAAAGGCCATTGGTCCATTAGCAGGGAAAACTTAATTAACAATCTGTCACATTGAGAAAGGCCGTTGGTCCATTAGCAGGGAAAGCTTAATTAACAATCTGTCACATTGAGAAAGGCCATTGGTCCATTAGCAGGGAAAACTTAATTAACAATCTGTCACATTGAGAAAGGCCGTTGGTCCATTAGCAGGGAAAGCTTAATTAACAATCTGTCACATTGAGAAATATGAAACAGCTAAGATTCACAGATTGTATGAAGGCGACAAAACAAGGGCGTACATGAACGAGATCAGTTCTAGAAACCCCCCGAATTCTTGACGTCTGCATAATTGTTGGAACCAAGTAGACACACAATCCAAATGTGCAAGGTCGTCTATATCATATTTCTGTGTAATAAGGTTGTCTGTCTATATCATATTTCTGTGTAATAAGGTTGTCTATATAATATTTCTGTGTAATAAGGTTGTCTATATAATATTTCTGTGTAATAAGGTTGTCTGTCTATATCATATTTCTGTGTAATAAGGTTGTCTATATAATATTTCTGTGTAATAAGGTTGTCTGTCTATATAATATTTCTGTGTAATAAGGTTGTCTATATAATATTTCTGTGTAATAAGGTTGTCTGTCTATATAATATTTCTGTGTAATAAGGTTGTCTGTCTATATAATATTTCTGTGTAATAAGGTTGTCTGTCTATATAATATTTCTGTGTAATAAGGTTGTCTGTCTATATCATATTTCTGTGTAATAAGGTTGTCTGTCTATATAATATTTCTGTGTAATAAGGTTGTCTGTCTATATAATATTTCTGTGTAATAAGGTTGTCTATATAATATTTCTGTGTAATAAGGTTGTCTATATAATATTTCTGTGTAATAAGGTTGTCTGTCTATATAATATTTCTGTGTAATAAGGTTGTCTGTCTATATAATATTTCTGTGTAATAAGGTTGTCTGTCTATATCATATTTCTGTGTAATAAGGTTGTCTGTATAATATTTCTGTGTAATAAGGTTGTCTGTCTATATCATATTTCTGTGTAATAAGGTTGTCTGTATAATATTTCTGTGTAATAAGGTTGTCTGTCTATATCATATTTCTGTGTAATAAGGTTGTCTGTATAATATTTCTGTGTAATAAGGTTGTCTGTCTATATCATATTCTGTGTAATAAGGTTGTCTGTATAATATTTCTGTGTAATAAGGTTGTCTGTCTATATCATATTTCTGTGTAATAAGGTTGTCTGTATAATATTTCTGTGTAATAAGGTTGTCTATATCATATTTCTGTGTAATAAGGTTGTCTATATCATATTTCTGTGTAATAAGGTTGTCTATATCATATTTCTGTGTAATAAGGTTGTCTGTATAATATTTCTGTGTAATAAGGTTGTCTATATGATGTTTCTGTGTAATAAGGTTGTCTATATCATATTTCTGTGTAATAAGTTGTCTGTCTATATCATATTTCTGTGTAATAAGGTTGTCTATATCATATTTCTGTGTAATAAGGTTGTCTGTATAATATTTCTGTGTAATAAGGTTGTCTATATGATGTTTCTGTGTAATAAGGTTGTCTATATCATATTTCTGTGTAATAAGGCTGTCTGTCTATATCATATTTCTGTGTAATAAGGTTGTCTGTATAATATTTCTGTGTAATAAGGTTGTCTGTATAATATTTCTGTGTAATAAGGTTGTCTGTATAATATTTCTGTGTAATAAGGTTGTCTATATCATATTTCTGTGTAATAAGGTTGTCTATATAATATTTCTGCGTAATAAGGTTGTCTATATATATTTCTGTGTAATAAGATTGTCTATATAATATTTCTGTGTAATAAGGTTGTCTATATAATATTTCTGCGTAATAAGGTTGTCTATATGATGTTTCTGAGTAATAAGGTTGTCTATATGATATTTCTGTGTAATAAGGTTGTCTATATGATGTTTCTGAGTAATAAGGTTGTCTATATAATATTTCTGTGTAATAAGGTTGTCTATATAATATTTCTGTGTAATAAGGTTGTCTATATAATATTTCTGTGCAATATGGCTCTGGCGAAACTCTTCGAAAGCTGGGCGACAAAACATAAACTTCAAAGAACAAGTAGAGTAGCTCTAGCTCCCATGATGAACTAAACAGACGCCCTTAACACCAAGCGAATGCTGCTTTCGACACCAAATCGCCTACAGTAATGACAACACAGAGCTCGCAGAACAAACAAGGAGACACCCACCCCAACCCCAACCCCCACCCCAAAAGAAAAAAAAATCCAAGCTTGCACATATACCCTGTACCTGACACATCTACACGGCAATAACAACTGGTGAAATGAACGAACACAATTCAATATTCATTCAACAGTGGCACAGCCTTTTCCATCTTGATTATAGTCAAACAAACACATGGACGGACAGTAACAAATACAGGTTACCTCAGTTCGATTGGTATGAAAGGAAATCTTTAATGAGGCAGGGAATAGTAAGCAGTAATTAACAAACAAATAAGGTGACTCTTGTTCCCGTGAAGGGGGCCGGAATAGCCCAGTTAGTAGAGCGCCGGACTCGTAATCCAAGGGTTGCGGGTTCGAATCTCCACCGGGCCGTTTAGGTGCAGGGGGATTTTTCCCTCGGAGTTAACATTGGTTCTGACTCCATTTCCCATACAGTCCTTCGAATGAGACTATAATCCGGGGTTCCGTGTGTAAAAGCACGCATAACATCTTGCACACACGTAAAACCCCATCACCAACTTTCGGAAGAGAAGGCCAGTTTGGCCGTTAGTATGGATGACACGTTACACATAGCATGCACCTTCCCCGAAGATGGAGTATGGCTGCCTTAATGGCGGGATAAAAAACGGTCATGTACACAAAACTCCACTCCCTTCGTTAGGCAGATGGGATTAATCCTTGCCTGTCTATACAGGGAGTGTCCGCAGGAGTATCAGCCTGCTTACGCAGAAGAAGAAGCTCCCATGATGAAAGAAATAGGTGCCTTTAACTCCAAACAAATGCTGCATACGACACCGAATCGCCTGGCGGTAATGACAACACAGAACACACAGAACAATCAAGGAGACACACGCACCCACCCCCATCCACCAAAAAAGGATGTTCCTAGCTTGCCGATAATATAGCCAGTGCCTGGTACATTACACAGCAACAACAATTGGAGAAATGAACAAACACAAATTGATATTTATTCAAGACTAGCCCAACCTTTTCCATCTTGAATATAGTCAAACAAACACATGGACGAACCGTAACAAATACAGGTTACCTCAGTTTGATTGGTATGAAGAAATCTTAGATGAGGCAGGGAGCAGAAAGCAGGAATTTAAGGCTTTTCTAAAGGCTTTTTCCAAGTCAACGAATGTAGCATACATTTACGGTCTAATCTTTTTAACGAAAGCAATGCATGATTAATTATAAACTAGCTCCTTTTTCCACCTTGATGCTCTCCAGAAATCTTATCGAGTTAAACCTGCTCTCTCTCTCTCTCTCTCTCTCTCTCTCTCTCTCTCTCTCTCTCTCTCTCTCTCTCTCTCTCTGCTCTGTGTGTGTGTGTGTGTGTGTGTGTGTGTGTGTGTGTGTGTGTGTGTGTGTGTGTGTGTGTGAAGGAATGATAGCACTCTACAATTTTCTGCTAGTACCAACCAAAATGATGCCCCTTGTAATTGCTGGGACAATTCGTGTCACTTTTCCTGAACAAAGGCAAAGGAATCGACTCTGGTCAACTTTCTGGGCAAACACTCTGACCAAAGCGTTTATATAAGAATATCAAGAAAAATTGAAAAATTTGACCACCAGCGTTTTCTGATACTCAACCGACAATTTGATTTGGGCCTTCAGGTTCGAAAAATTTGACCACGTACGTTTTCTAATACTCAACCAGCGATTTGATTTGGGCCTTCAGGCTTGAAAAATTTGACCACCAATGCTTTCTAATACTCAACCGATAATTTGATTTGGGCCTTCAGGTTTTATTCTTATGATATTGTATTGCAAACGACGTTTTGGAGAAACTGGACGACTGAAATACTCATGCTCTCCATCACTGCTAACCGTATCTTGCTTAGCATCACCCAGAATACCTTCATCTAATACATTCTTGAAATGTTCATACCCTCTTTTCAGGAATAGGTTTTCCCTTGGCTGTTTTCTTTCTAATGTTTTTTTTTTTTCTGAACTGTTTTCCAAAACATTTGCTAGAGGGAAGAGAACTTTTCAGGTTATCAAGTGAATTTCTATGAAACTTTGTCTTTTCTTATATAAGATTCTTATACTGTCTTCATTCAAAAAAAAAAAAAAAAAAACTCTTGAGACAGCTTGACAGCAGAAGGTCCTCAGAACACCCCCCCCCCTTCCCCCCTCCCTTCAGACAAGTGAACTCCTCACTTTCTAAGGAGGCTGGTCCTCAGAATGTTCTCAGAAACACCCCCCTTCCCCCCTCCCTTCAGACAAGTGAACTCCTCACTTTCTAAGTGGGCTGGGTCGCGTCCAGGTCCTGACTCTAAGATTCACTTCTGCTGCCAGACTCTTTCTTACAAACGCTGCTGGGACATGGACCAGCCTTTGCGGTCGGCTGGGTTGTAAACAACATTACCTTACCTTACTATATGGACTGGCAACCTTTGGAAAAATGGGTCTCTGAAAGCGTTGCCTTGTTTTGTTTGTTTTAGACATATGTCTTGCCTACATCGCTATCAAACACCTGTTCTTCATTAGAAAATTTAAGTTTGTGAAGTTAACTTTTGTTTCCCCTTCCATCTTATCCAGCTGATACTCTTTTAAGCTGCCTCTGCCATTGCCTTTCGGGTTCTAGTCTTTTTCTTCTTACCAGAAATTCTGAAGGGGGTTCATGAGATCATAGGCTGATGGGCCTGTACACCCATACACCACTCCTCCTTTCTTCCACCTGTAAGGCGAGGACTTTGGCCCTGGAAGTCGGAATCCCTCCAGCCGCTGGCCTGGCTGGCATACTTCTCAGTCTGGGCTGACTGGCATACTTTTCACTCAGAGCTGATTGGCATACTTCTCAGTCTAGGCTGACTGGCATACTTCTCAGTCTGGCCTGACTGGCATACTTCTCAGTCTGGGGCTGACTGGCATACTTCTCAGTCTGGGCTGACCGGCATATTTCTCAGTCTTGTAGGTGTGTTCTTGCTCCATCCTGCCTTCATAAGACACAGTGAGTTCAATCAGAATCAGATGTTGGATTGACGCTCAGTGGAGTGCAAGGCATGCCTGTCTTTCTAATGATCCTTGTATGGTTGGCCTAGTCTGGGAGGTCTGCTGCGCATCCCCAGTCATCCCCTCCATCCGGTAAACTCCGATTCTCTGCCCTTGATGAGAAGCTGTTTCGGACCATGGTTTCTGCCCCCCCCCCCCCCCCCCCCCGGCCCTCACCACCCCCTCCCCCACCCCCCTCCTGCCAGCAGAGTATTGTTGCAGGAGCTGCTGGTGGCGTGCTGTTTCCACTGGCACTGCTAACCAACCGCACGTGCACACTCCTCAAACTCTTGGTCATGTCTCCGTACGTGTGGACCTTCCCTGTGTCAGCGCTGCTTTGCATGAACTCCGGACATGATTCACTGTTTGTCTGCCTGGACAGGGCGGACACGAACGGTCATCTGGTTTACCCCCCCCCCCTCCCCCCACCCCCCACCCCCGCCGCCCGCCCCGTTTCACCGGCTTTGAAAAGAACGACAGCTTTCTGTGTTTACCTTCACTCCTTGATACCAGACAAAGTAGACTCCAATAAAAACAAAAAATTAAAGTAACGCTTTAAAGCTTTACACTGAGAGAGAGAGAGAGAGAGAGAGAGAGAGAGAGAGAGAGAGTAGTAGTAGTAGTAGTAGTAGTAGTAGTAGTAGTAGTAGTAGTAAACCGACTTTCTGAAGGAAAAGAAATGTTGTTGCTTGGTGGGTTCTCCAACCTCGTATGTTTGTTTGTTGTTGTTGCTGCTGTGTTGTTGTTTTCAATGTTGCAGTTTCGTATCCCTTTTTCCCATTTTTGCGTGTGTGTGTGTGTGTGTGTGTGTGTGTGTGTGTGTGTTGTGTGTGTGTGTGTATGTGTGTGTGTGTGTGTGTGTGTGTGTGTTTTTCCTTTTTTTTCATTTTTTCTTTTTCTTTTTTTTTTTTTTTTTGGCACAATGGGGCCTCCATCTTCCTACAAATTCTTTTCCCACTGTTATCATTTTTTTTCTGAAAATAAGTCACACTGACCATGCATTGTGTGTGTATGTGCGTGTGTGTGTGTGTGTGTGTGTGCGTGCGTGCGTGCATGCGTGCGTGTGTGTGTGTGTGTGTGTGTGTGTGTGCGCGCGCGCGCGCGCGCGCGTGTGTATGTGTGTTAACAGATGGACATTCGCTTGCTTATCTTAATGTTTTAGGGTTTGCTACAAAGCGTCTGGGTTTATGTACGTACTAATGTGTGTGGTGCACTGACTCTTTCATTCTGCTATGTTTAGTACATACAAACATCTACTCTACTTTTCTATGGATACTTCTGGTCGTCCTCTTCCTCTTTGTATTGGTTGGAAACAAGCCAGTCTACAGAAGATGGTTTATGGAAAACATGAGAATTATGGAACGTGTGCGTGTATGGGGGGGGGGGGGGGATTAAACACACACACACACACACACACACACACACACACACACACATATATATATACACACAATGCATGGTCAGTGCGACTTAGTTTCAGAAAAACTACAGGCCTGTTTTAATTTGTCCTTTCTTTCTAAACTCATTGAAAAGATTGTCCTTCTTCAACTTCGCAATCACCTACAACCGTGGGTTAATCTGACAATAAATTGGTTTCAGTCAGTCAGTGTGTGTGTGTGTGTGTGTGTGTGTGTGTGTGTGTGTGTGTGTGTGTGTGTGTGTTGTGTAGTGTGCGTGAGCACGCAGATGAGATGATCTTTTATAACATTGACCAGTCCACCAAATCCTAGCATACGTTGATTTCAAAAGGCATCCATCCATACCTTTAATCTCCCGAATATTCTTTAAGGTGTTGTGTTTGTTGATATAACGCTTTTTCACGCTGAGTACACCTCTGAAGCAGCCGACCTACAAACTGGGAGAAAGGGAGGGTCAAAGCTGCACTTCTGTTGGCCTCTTCCTCTTTCAAAAAAGCCAAATAAAGAAAGAGCCAAAAGTGGAAGAAAAAAAAAAGAAGAAAAACATTTCCTGGCATAGTTTTTCTTTTTTTCTTTTTTCTTTTTTTCAGTGCTGGTGTGCCGACAAGAAATCACACTGCACCTGGACAATTTCCGGGACATTTCCTCTCTCCTCTTTTTTTTTTTTTTGGGGGGGGGGGGGTAGTCAAACACAGTGTGTGTGTGATTAGTGCCACCTGGTGGTCAGTCAAATCCAACCTCCCCTCGGGGGGAGCACGGGGAGTGACCCCACGGCACGTGTGTCTGTGTTGATGGTCAAACTGAGAAGTCAAACAAGAAGACCGGAACACCGCCCTCCTCCATTGTTGTCAGTCAGTGTGGCTATGTCAACTTGCCTTTGTTTGCTCACTCCCCCCCCCCCCCCCCCCCACCACCACCCCACCCCCTCACTCACACCCACCCTACCCCCATTTTGTTTCCTATTTCAAGCTCGCTGGCAATTAGATGTGTCCCAGCGGGATTCTTTTTTTTTTTTTTTTTTCTGCCCGGGGGGTGGTGGGTGGTGGTGGTGGAGGGTGATCGGCGTTTTCTGGCTGAGGTCACTGTGCCTGCTTGTCTGCTGCGGGGAAGAGGGGGATGTGGGGGGGGGGGGGGGGGGGGGGGGGGGGTGGTGGTTACAACTGGACCTGTCTGAGGTCAGTGAGGGCCGGGCGGAGAGAGAATGGGGATATAAGGAGCCGAGCTGTGTTGTCAGCCCTCTTTCTGCTGCTGACCAGACTTGTGATCCAACGCTTCCTCCTTCGGATCGGATCCGCTCGTCATCCGCTGCTCTGCATTTGCAAGGGAGGAGGCAGAGAAGGGAGCTGTCAATTCAGGTCTGTGTGTGTGTTGAGGTCTGTATGTGGGTGTGTGTATTGAGGTCTGTATGTGGGTTGTGTGTGTTGTGAGGTCTGTATGTGGGTGTGTTTGTTGAGGTCTGTATGTGGGTGTGTTTGTTTGAGGTCTGTATGTGGGTGTGTGTGTGTTGAGGTCTGTATGTGGGTGTGTGTATTGAGGTCTGTATGTGGGTGTGTGTGTTGAGGTCTGTATGTGGGTGTGTGGTGTTGAGGTCTGTATGTGGGTGTGGGTGTTGAGGTCTGTATGTGGGTGTGTGTGTTGAGGTCTGTATGTGGGTGTGTGTTTGAGGTCTGTATGTGGGTGTGTTTGTTGAGGTCTGTATGTGGGTGTGTTTGTTGAGGTCTGTATGTGGGTGTGTTTGTTGAGTCTGTTGAGTGTGTGTGTGTGTGTGTGTGTGTGTGTTGAGGTCTCTATGTGTTTATCTCCCTTGTTGTTTTGTATCAAAATTAACAATATCGTTGAGTCTGTTGTAAAAGGTGCCGATGCTTCTTTGTTTGTAGATGACTTCTCCCTTGCGATTAGAGGGAAGTTTTTACCTTCAGTAGAACGTCAGCTTCAGCTATGTGTCAAGAACATCCAAGAGTGGGTTGAAGAGAATGGTTTTAAATTTTCACAGTCCAAGACTGTGTGTATGCATTTTACGAAACTTAGAGGCCCTTTTGGAGAGCCGGACATTAAGATTTCTGGTGAATCGATCAAAGTTGTGCATGAAGCCAGATTTTTAGGCGTGATTTTTGATGAGAAGCTCACGTTTTTACCTCACATTAGAGATTTGAGGGCAAGGTGTTTTAAAACTTTAGATATATTAAAGGTGGTTGGTCGCTCCGATTGGGGCGCGGACAAATTTACTCTGTTAACCTTTATCGAGCTCTAGTGAGATCAAAGCTCGATTACGGTTGCCAGGTGTACGGGTCAGCTGCAAAGTCTTCCTTGAAGCTATTGGACACAGTTCATCATCAAGGTCTACGGATAGCTCTTGGTGCTTTTAGAACATCGCCAATCTCTAGTTTGTATGCGGAGGCTCATGAACCATCTTTAAACCTCCGTCGTACTAAACTCAGTATGAATTATTATTTAAAGTTGAAGGCTTCCCCAGAGAATCCAGCCTACTCTTGTGTTTTTGAGCCTCCGCCTGCCAGCCTGTTTGAGGCATCTACGTTGACCCCTCCTTTTGGCCAGAGAGTAAAGGACTATTTTGAAGAGGCTAACATAAATTTAGTGGATGTTGATGACCTTACTGTTGCCGGTGTCCCGCCATGGAGACTGGTAACTCCACAAATAGATTTCTCTCTCGCTGCTTATAAGAAAGAAACAACAAGTCCAGAGATTTATAAACATTTGTTTTTAGAAAAGAAAGAGAAACATAAACATCGAACATTTCTCTATACGGATGGTTCCAAATTGGAAGAGAAAGTTGCTGCAGCATCGACATCTGCCTCGGGCCATTCTCATTCTTTTCGTCTGAAAGATCATTCTTCTATTTTTACTGCAGAATTAGAAGCACTATACTTAGCTTTAAAGACTGTGCAAAGTTCAACTCGAAAGTCTTTTGTTATAGTAGTTGACTCTCTCTCAGCTTTACAAGCTCTTAAATCGTCAACTTGTGACCATCCTAAGTTAATATCCATTTTAGAACTTTTAACCGAACTCCCTGTAGATAAAGATGTTGTGTTTTGGTGGGTCCCTAGCCACTGCGGTATTACGGGCAATGAGATAGCGGACAGACAAGCAAAGAAAGCGTTAAATGATCCTGTCAAGCGATCCCATCAGTTACCATATCTGGATCTTAAACAGCTAATAAATAAGTTTGTAAAGAAACGTTGGCAAGATGATTGGAATTTGGAATCGGAAAACAAACTTCATGAGATAATGCCAGACTTGTCTGAATGGTTACCTTCGGTTTGCAAAAACAGGAAAGAAGAATGTGTTTTAAGCAGACTGCATATTGGACATAGTTATGTTACTCATTCTTTCCTCT
The DNA here is from genome assembly GCA_033310375.1 of Conus canariensis. NCBI lineage: Eukaryota > Metazoa > Mollusca > Gastropoda > Neogastropoda > Conidae > Conus > Conus canariensis. The sequence continues at coordinate 31,403,201 of CM065747.1, forward strand.
TAAAGGGAGAAGATCGACCCCATTGTTTTGCATGCGATTGTGTATACACTCTTAAGCATGTGTTGACTGAGTGTGATGATCTCGGTGAGATCAGAGGAAAATATTTTGATAAAATGTCACTTAGTGAGCTTTTTAGAAATGTGCAAGTATCTGTGATATTTCAGTTTTTAAGAGATGTGAACATGTTTTATAAGATTTAGTTGTTGTTTTTTACATTTTAAGGTTGCAGATTGCATATGTGTTTGTATAACTCAAGTCACGTAATGACCCTCAGTGTATAGCTCTGATATCACCTCTTTATGGTGGAAAGGGCTTGTCCTTTATAACTATCTATTTATAACTATCTATGTGTTTGTGTTGAGGTCTCTGTGTGTGTTTGTTGTGGTCTGTTGAGGATTGTGTGTTTGATGAAGTCTGTCGGGGTCTCTCTGCGAGTTTGTGTTGAGGTCTGTTGAGGTCTGCGTGTGTTTGTGTTGACGTCTGTGTGTTTGTCGCGGTCTGTTGAGGTCTCTCTGTGTGTTTGTTAAGGTCTCTGTATATGTTTGTGTTGAGGTCTATTAGGGTCTAGCGTGTTTGCTGAGGTCTGTTGGGGTCTCTGTGTGTGTTTGTTGAGGTCTCTGTATGTGTTTGTGTTGAGGTCTCTGTTTGTTGAGGTCTCTGTATGTGTTTGTGTTGAGGTCTCTGTGTGTGTTTGTTGAGGTCTGTGTGTTTGTCGCGGTCTGTTGAGGCCTCTGTGTGTGTGTGTGTGTGTGTGTGTGTGTGTGTGTGTGTGTGTGTGTGTGTGTTTGCTAAAGTTTGTTGAGGTCTGTGTGTGTGTTGGGGTCGGTTGAAGTCTGTGCGTTTGTTGAGGTTTATTGAGGTCTGTGTGTGTGTGTGTTTTGAGATCTGTGTGTGTTTGTTGAAGTCTGTTGAGGCCTGTATGTTTGTTGAAGTCTGTTGAGGTCTGTGTGGGCGTTGAGGTTGGTTGAGGTCTGTGTGTTTGCACGTGGAGACAGGGATGACGGTGGGCACCTGTGCAGGCTTTTTATTCTGTGTTATCTTCTGTGCCACTTCAGTGGCATTGCGCTCACGCCGGTTATTCCGTCTCCCGTTTGTGCAGCCACGTCCTGGATTGTACCTCTTCCCTTCCCTCCCCTCCCCCCATCCCACCTGCAGCCCCGGCACCGGCAATCCACAGGGATTAGTTCATTTAATTTGATCTAGTTGCAAAGTGAGACGACTGCAGGCGGAAATCCAAACAAATCTTAAATAAATGTTAGCGAACCGCCAAGAGAAACATGGACAAACGAGTCTCAAGACAAAACACGACGCGTTTCGACCTCTTAGGTCTTCTTCAGGCAAGACACAAACAAACAGCTAACAGTCTCGTTTTCATTCAACGCCCGCCTACCTTGCGCTGAAGAGATCTAAGCTAAGTGAAAAATTCGTTCATTTTCATTGTCCTATTTGTTTGTGTCTTGCCTGAAGAAGACCTAAGAGGTCGAAACGCGTCGTGTTTTGTCTTGTGACTCGTTTGTCCACGTTTCTCTTGGCGGTTCGCTAACATTCATTTAACATTCATATAATTTGGTCATGAGGCAGTCCACGAGAGCAGAGACTGCATTGCTGCTGAATGAGTCACGTCATGAGTGTTCAGGGTGTCTGTTCTGATCTAAGACATGCAGGGACAGCGTGCACCTTCTAAGCTCCTTATTTACCGCAATATTCGCTTACATCGCGGAGCACGTGTGAGTGAGCGCCTTTCCCCAGAGGGGGTCTGGTCCGGTGTTCAGTTCAGTTCAGTTCAGTGGTTTATTTAGTGTCTTTTCATCACCAGATGATATTAGACACTTGTTAAAAAAAAAAAAAAAAAAAAAAAAAAAAAAAACACCTTCACACTCAACTTATCTAGTACTTGCAAAGCCACATCTGATTGTGCATATTTACATAAGTGAAATACCTTATGGTACACAAAGTTGTGATCTTTACCAAAAAATTTTGCAACCTGTGACTGCGAAATAACCATGGCAATTTCAGCAACACATGAACAATATAAGACAGTATTGACATTATCAAAGTTATTCAACTCAGTATCTTTCTCCTGATAGAGCGTGGTCAACACTGAGCATTCAAACAAAAGATGACGCACAGAAATGTTTTCTCTGCAAAACACAAGTAATACCATGAGAATATTTAGTGTTCCAAGTATTCAGCCTTAATTTATTAATTAATCTAACAATGTTCGTTGGGCACAATGGTAAAGTAGCCATGTTTTGACTAAAACTCTGCTTAAGTCTATACTTTTCCATAATTTGGATTACTTCACAAGAGGACAAATCTAAGGCATTTTTAAAATAAATTTTCAGCGTTTCTATTTGCTCCTCCTTTTGCAAGACTGTCCGGTGTCAGTCTTAATGAATTCCCAGTACTGATAACCTACTCACGAAAGGCAGAGACGAGGAGAAAGAATCCAGACTGGGGTCAACACGAGAGCTGGGCATGAAGGTCCACAGCACATGATTTGAGATGTACTTTTTGTACTGCCAGTTCTTATAGAACAGGGAGTACTTTACAATGGGAACGAAAAAAATGCTGTCTGTGTGTCTGTCTGTCCGTTCGTGGTCAAAATGTGTTCCACTCGCTCCAGACAAAACTTCTGGGCCGATCTTTCTGAAAATTTGTAGGTATGTTCATTATGGGTCACGGATGATGCCTGATATTTTATTTTACCAGAATAGCCGTTACTAACGGCTATAACGGCCCAAAACGGTTTTTCTTCTTTATGGAATATCTCAGCTGATCTTTTGTGAGGGGATGACGTTCAGCAACGATGACGCTTAGAAAATTACGTTTTGAGTGACGTCAAATACATTATGAAGCATGTTTGATTGTGACTTTTTTAGGCCCCCCCCCCCCCCCCCCCCCCCCCCCCCCCCCCCCGCGTATTCAAGATAAACTAGGAGTACGTTTATATGCTTTGCATCTTGTTTTTATGCTGAAGGAATCGGATGAGGATGATGAAGATGATGCTGTGGCAGTAGAGTTCCGTCCTGCTAGCAGTCTGCATGACAGGGCCGTAGTCTATGCTTTCTTTCATGACACAAAATCACGTCAACCAGGCCCGCGAGATACAGATACTGCTGTGTTTGGTCAGAAAGTTTGAGCAACACTCTCAGGGATGTATTCAGTAAGGGAATGAAACCCGACTATGTGACCCCTAGTGTTGGGATTTGACCCCGTAACAAACTCAGTCGGGGGATAGGATCTGGATGGGGCATAAAATCCCTCAAAACAAATGGCTTTGATGGAAATCCAGTCCCTGACCTGGCCCGCAATGTACAACAGAACGGTGCGGGACGTTCAGGAAAGGTAGCTGTGGTTTTTTGTTTTTTTTAACTTGCTGTCTGCCCTAACTGGGTCTCTGCGGTCGGCAGGCTTGCAAACAACATGACCAGTCTCCTGTGTACTTTTGGACCCAGCCTCAAACAATGCTCACCTGCACTTCTACATGCCCACCTCCCCATACCGCTGCCTGTCAACACTCCAACAATGCTCACCTGCACTGCCTGTCAACACTCCAACAATGCTCACCTGCACTGCCTGTCAACACTCCAACAATGCTCACCTGCACTGCCTGTCAACACTCCAACAATGCTCACCTGCACTACCTGTCAACACTCCAACAATGCTCACCTGCACTGCCTGTCAACACTCCAACAATGCTCACCTGCACTGCCTGTCAACACTCCAACAATGCTCACCTGCACTGCCTGTCAACATTCCAACAATGCTCACCTGCACTACCTGTCAACACTCCAACAATGCTCACCTACCTGTCAACACTCCAACAATGCTCACCTGCACTGCCTGTCAACACTCCAACAATGCTCACCTGCACTGCCTGTCAACATTCCAACAATGCTCACCTGCACTACTGTCAACACTCCAACAATGCTCACCTACCTGTCAACACTCCAACAATGCTCACCTGCACTGCCTGTCAACACTCCAACAATGCTCACCTGCACTGCCTGTCAACACTCCAACAATGCTCAGCTGCACTACCTGTCAACACTCCAACAATGCTCACCTGCTCTGCCTGTCAATACTCCAACAATGCTCACCTGCACTACTGTCAACACTCCAACAATGCTCACCTGCACTACCTGTCAACACTCCAACAATGCTCACCTGCACTACCTGTCAACACTCCAACAATGCTCACCTACCTGTCAACACTCCATAATGCTCACCTGCACTACATGTCAACACTCCAACAATGCTCACCTGCACTACATGTCAACACTCCAACAATGCTCACCTGCACTACCTGTCAACACTCCAACAATGCTCACCTGCACTACATGTCAACACTCCAACAATGCTCACCTGCACTACTGTCAACACTCCAACAATGCTCACCTCCTGTCAGCACTCCAATATGCTCACCTGCACTACATGTCAACACTCCAACAATGCTCACCTACCTGTCAACACTCCAACAATGCTCACCTGCACTGCTGTCAACACTCCAACAATGCTCACCTGCACTACATGTCAACACTCCAACAATGCTCACCTGCACTACCTGTCAACACTCCAACAATGCTCACTGCACTACCTGTCAACACTCCAACAATGCTCACCTACTGTCAACACTCCAACAATGCTCATCTACCTGTCAACACTCCAACAATGCTCACCTGCACTACCTGTCAACACTTCAACAATGCTCACCTACCTGTCAACACTCAACAATGCTCACCTACCTGTCAACACTCCAACAATGCCCACCTACCTGTCAACACTCCAACAATGCTCACCTGCACTACCTGTCAACACTCCAACAATGCTCACCTGCACTTCTCCACACCCACCTCCCCACACCGCTACCTGTCAACACTCCAACAATGCTCACCTACCTGTCAACACTCCAACAATGCCCACCTACCTGTCAACATTCCAACAATGCTCATCTGCACTACCTGACAACACTCCAACAGTGCTCACCTGCACTGCCTGTCAACACTCCAACAATGCTCAGCTGCACTACCTGTCAACACTCCAACAATGCTCACCTGCACTACATGTCAACACTCCAACAATGCTCACCTGCACTACCTGTCAACACTCCAACAATGCTCACCTGCACTACCTGTCAACACTCCAACAATGCTCACCTGCACTACCTGTCAACACTCCAACAATGCTCACCTGCACTACCTGTCAACACTCCAACAATGCTCACCTGCACTACCTGTCAACACTCCAACAATGCTCACCTGCACTACCTGTAAACACTCCAACAATGCTCACCTGCACTACCTGTCAACACTCCAACAATGCCCACCTACCTGTCAACACTCCAACAATGCTCACCTACCTGTCAACACTCCAACAATGCTCACCTACCTGTCAACACTCCAACAATGCCCACCTACCTGTCAACACTCCAACAATGCTCACCTGCACTTCTCCCCGCCCATCTCTCCACACCGCTACCTGTCAACAGAGTTATGTGTCGCTATCACTACGTTGAGTAGCGCTATGTGTCAACAGCGTTCCGTGTCAATAACGTTACGCGTTGTTATCTCCAGGTGTCAACAGCGTTCCGTGTCAATACCGTTACGTGTTGTTATCTCAAGGTGTCAACAGCGTTCTGTGCCAATAGGGTTACGTGTTGTTATCTCTACGTGTCAACAGCGTTCCGTGTCAATAGCGTTACGTGCTGTTATCTCTAAGTGTCAACAGCGTTCCGTATCAATAGCGTTACGTGTTGCTATTTCTACGTGTCAACAGCGTTACGTGTTGTTATCTCCAGGTGTCAACAGCGTTACTTGTCGTTTCCACTACGTGTCAATACCGCTACTTGTCAACAGCGTTACGCATTGTTGTCACTAGATATAATACTGCTACGTGTCAACAGTGTTACGTGTCGTTTTCACCACGTTCAGTAACACTACGTGTCAACAGCGTTACGTGTCGTTTTCACCACGTTCAATAGTGTTATGTGTTAACAGCGTTACATGTCGTTTTCACCACGTTCAATAGTGTTACGTGTTAACAGCGTTACGTGTCGTTTTCACCACGTTCAGTACCACTACGTGTTAACAGCGTTACGTGTCGTTTTCACCACGTTAGTTCATTTACAGCGTTACGTGCGTTTCCCCACGGTCAATAGTGTTACGTGTTAACAGCATTACGTGTCGTTTTCACACGGTCAATAGTGTTACATGTTAACAGCGTTACGTGTCGTTTTCACCACGGTCAGTAGTGCTACGTGTCAACAGCGTTACGTGTCGTTATCACTACGTGTTAATACACTACGTGTCAACATCGTTACGTGTCATTACACTACGTGTCAACAGCGTTACGTGTCGTTATGACTACGTGTTGGGAGCACTACGTGTCAACAGCGGTAATGTCGTTATCACTACATTCAATACCGCTACGTGTCTTCTTTTTTCTTTTTTCTTTGAGTGTCCACCTTCATCGCGTTGAAGATTCTGACACTTTTGTGTGTATGACCGTTTTGTTTTTGTTTTGTTGTTGTTGTTGTTTTTATCCCGCCATTAAGGCAGTCATACTCCAACTTCGGGGAAGGTGCATGTGATGTGTAACGTGTCATCCATACCAACGGCCAAACTGGCCTTCTCTTTCGAAAGTTGGTAATAGGATTTTACGTGTGTGCAAGATGTGCGTGCGTTCACACATGGAACCTCGGTTTATAGTCTCATTCGAAGGACTGTATGGGGAATGGAGTCAGAACCAATGTTAACTCCGAGGGAAAAATCCCCCTGTACCGAAATTCGAACCCGTAACCTCAGGATCACGAGTCCGGCGCTCTACCACTGAGCTATTCTGGCCCACGAAACAGCGTTGTCATCTCTACGTTGAAACAGTCCTTACCTGGGGTTTTCGATGCCCACCTCCTGATAGCGCTACGTGTCAATAACTATAACCTGTTTTTTTAATTAAACATTTTTTCTAGCGCAATCAAACAAAAACTAACTAACAAAATCAGGGTATTTATCCCGAAAAATACACATTAAACTGTAGACATGATGTAGACGTAAGACAGCGGCTGGTAAAGATATACGTTAACACAATGCCGCGTAATATACAATAAAGTTTGAAAAGAATGCATGTGTATAGCAATAGTTTGTCCTTTACCTTTCTCTCCCACTGTTCGTCACTGTATGATAGATTACAGATCTGTTACCAGTGTATGAGTAGTAAGGGGCTACACAGACAAAAGAAAAAAAAATGAGAGAAAAAAGATCGTACAGACAAAAAAACATTCGTAAAAACAGCATTATGATAGCTGACGTTAACACATTTGTGCACATGTAAGGCAGCTTTAGACGTTTTCGGGTACAAATGAAAATTTGTGGCAGTTCTGTTCCACAGTAACTTTGGTCAGGTTGTTTTGTAAAAAATGGCCTTTGTTTGTTTGTTTTTTGGTTTTGGGTTTCCCTGTTACACGTCTCGTTTCTAGTTGTTTTCGAAATTCGTGTAAATTTGGAATACATTCTTCAGTCTTGCCCTGATAAGTGTAAAATTTAGCTAACAGTAATTATAAAGTCCAAAATGGCATTTGTTTTCACGTGCTTTTTAAACCAAAAAGTACAAAAGGGGAGGAGAGATGTTCATATTTATGACATTGCCACATTTTGCATGCAATAAACCTAGTCGAGTTTGGTATTAAAAGAATTGTGGGAATTCGCCAATTCAGTCATCTCAAGAGTTCCAGATGTATTACATTTTTTTCATGACAACCACTAATTATCAAACTAACAGCCCCATTTGTAATGGCCGCTCAACAATGCCGAACACATTGCTGCCAGACCGTCTATGCACAGATGACATTCAGTTGGCTGAGTACAGCGCGGTTAGCTGGCTGGTGGGGAGCGGCCTGCAGAAAACACCCCTTTCACTGACCTGCATTCACAGCTTGGCCTCTGCAGCTGCGGGCGAGCTGTAAACTCCCCTGCCTCTCCAAAATTAAGTGACTTGCTCTGAACAGCCGTGTCCGTTTTTATAGACATGTTTGTTTTACTGAAGAGATCCAGTCACAGAACGTAAAAAAAAAAAAAAAAAAAAAAAAAAAAAATTAGGAAACAGTGGGGTCGTTAACAAATGTTTCAAACCTGATTTTTTTTTTTAATCTTCATTTTCCTCGAACAAAATGTCCCGTTTGTTTGACTGGACCATCCAGCCAACTGATTAAACTAGTGCAGGAGTTCAGCGTTTATTCAAATGTATTTTATCTGGTTATAAAAGAGCGCTGAAACTGTTCTGGATATATGCTGCAGGTACTTTTCTTTCATTACTGATTCATATCATATGCCTATGTATCTCTTCAGCTTTAACCCACCCCCCCCACCTCTCTCTCTCTCTCTCTCTCTCTCTCTCTCTCTCTCTCTCTTCACACACGCACGCACACACACACACACACACACACACAACACACACACACACACACACACACACACACACACACACACCTGTGTATGTGTGTGTGTGTGTGTGTGTGTGTGTGTGTGTGTGTGTGTGTGTTTTCTCCCCTACGATAAAACTCAATACTTTCTTTTTGCTGTTCTCTCTCCTGCACTAACAGTTAATAGTAAGATCAAATCTAGATCAAAGCATCGCCAGTTTCTTTTCGCTGAAAGTGCAAAACAAAAAAAAAAGTTCAAAGGCTAGAAACTTTGTATTCCTTCAAAAAAAACCATCAGCGATGAGAATTTCACCCGAGGCAAGTTCTCCACGATTGCCACGCCATGAGCAGCTCTGGCAGAAGTCCACCCTACAGCATTCTCCGCGTTCCATGGTGACGATGACAACTAGCAGCCCTGGCTTTCTGGCATTGGACTCTCCGGCTGTCAGTGAAAGCAGCGCAATGATCGGCGAGTGTCACGTGCCCGTCTGGTGCACTCGGTTGGACATTACTGCTCTTTGTTGTAAAAGAGTTGTGATCTTTTCGATTTTTCTGTGATCAGTCTACCTTTGTGAACTATCAAGGGGTGAACCCGTTTTCTTGCGAGTGACAGAAAGCTGTCCGTTTGGCGAAAGTTTCGCTTTCTTACTTTGGATTCTCTCTTGAGGGCACATAAGACCGTATGGCGAAAGCTTGGCTGTGTCTGGAGTGGCACTGTCTTCATCTGTCCGTGGGCAGGGTGGTTGGGTCTGTGGGGTGTGCTCGGCAGCTGGAGGGTGGTGTCTATTGCCGGTGGGCTCTGCAGTCATGAAATAGGGCTGGTACACCCATGGAGATGCTATTTTAAGGCTGTTATGAGTTGCATCCTGTAGTCTGATTTACCTCTGTTCAGGAGCAGTTATGTCCCTTGATATCTTAATGGAGTGTCCTGCGCGTGCCTGTACCCATCGTCAACACAGCGCAGGCCTCCAAGGGTGGTACAGGACTGCTCTAAAGGCAGGTGAAGACAGTGCTTCTCTGGGTCCTCCCCAACACCTTCGGGTGTTTCTTTTTCTTTACGAAAGACGAAGTTTCTTGAGCTGAGTCGCTAGCTTCGGTCGCAGCTGGTGATGCACGGTTCGTTGATTAAAGAAGAAGAGAAGGTCCCTAAATTTTGCTGGCCCTTGTCAAGCCCTAGTTTTGTTGTAGGAAGTTTCCGTCGCTGACCGACTACTTACAACGTCATGCAAAACAAAACTTAAGAGCGACATAGTTCTTTCCCTTGGGCGTTGATGGGGGAAACCCCCGATAGCTTAGAGCGAGGCAAGAAAATACGACCCTACTATTAAATAAACACTACAACGGCTGTTCTGCCGTCACTGTCTAATTCTGTGTACATTATATGGCTCTGTGTCCACCAGACATGGAAATTAAAAGATCATATGTCCGCCAGTTTAAAGTTTCAATCGGAGAAATGACATGACAGAGGAGAACAGAATCGGACATTTTGGGTTTGAATCGGACGATGAGAAACCGACTACTCGATGTGTTTTTTTCTCTATTGTTCTCTCTCTCTCTCTCTCTCTCTCTCTCTCTCTCTCTCTCTCTCTCTCTCTCTCTCTCTCTCTCTCTCTCTCTCTCTCTCTAGTTTGTAGAATGTTTTTAACTTCGTGGATTAAATTTTCTTGGTTTTCAATAACGGTATCGAATTTGTTGTTAATTTTGTCATCTGTTTCTTTATGTGATTCCTGTTCTCCAAGTGTATAAATGTTTACTTATTTTCTCACCCTCGGCAGTCCACTTTGCTTTTGAATTCAAAAGCATACCTTCCATATATATATATATATGTATGTGTGTGTGTGTGTGTGTGTGTGTGTGTGTGTGTCGCGCCGCCGCCGCCGCCTTTGATAAGCAATAGGATCCCTTTGTGTGTGTGGGGGGAGGGGCAGGCTGCCAGAGTATTATTGCAAAACTACCCCCACATACTCTCCTCTCTCTCTCTCTCTCTCTCTCTCTCTCTCTCTCCACACACACACACACACACACACACACACACACACACACACACACACACGATCCTGTGTTGTCTACGCCGATACAGCAGCCATGATACTGAGCCATGTGTTTGTTGCAGGTCCAAGCTGGTGCCTCCATGATGTTGCCTAGACACCCTGGAGTAATGCTGGGCTTTTACGCCGCGCTGATGCTGCTGCACCACACTCTGGCCACGTCCACATCCACATCAAGACCACGATCACTGGAAAACGGTTCGACATCAGAGAGAGCCGACAAGGTTACAAACCATTTAGATACCGGAAGTCCAACCATCAGTGGTCCTTCCATGGAACATAGCCCACTGACGACATCACCGCCGACCGTGGAAAGGGATTCATCAACTCTCAATGCCACTGTGCCTGAAGACGACATTCGGTCGTTGAAATCAGACAAACAGTCGCCATTTCTCCATGGAGATGTCAGCACAGAGAGACAAGGACTGAGAGTTGAGAAGCCAGAGTCCAGCGGTTCAGTGAAGGAACCATCTACTGGGGCATCGGTCGCCCGGGAAAAGCCCGCTGCCTCAGCCAAGGATAAACCAACACCTGTCGCACACAACACACCCACGACTCCCATCCCTCAGCAACCCGACTCGGCGACTGCCGTCCTCTCATCTTCCACCTCGACATCCTCAACATCCTCATCACCGGCAACATTGTCGATGGCGTCAGCAGTAACAACCCACCTGAACAAGACCACCACCGAAACCAAACCAGGCCCGGCCAACGTGTATTCGTTGGAACTTCCGTCCGCAGGCCCAGCGACCGCTCTCACCAGCTCCCCTTCACTGGCCTCAGTCCCCAGAACCCAAACAGTGGCTGTCCCCAACAGGTCCCTGTCTCAGGGTGTAGAGCACACGGCCAGTGCACCCTACGCAGCGTGGCCAAGAGCAGAGGGAGGCAGAGAGGGGGCAGAAGAGCTATGGCCACAGCCGCCGGCAGCGTCTCGGGACTTCTCCTCAGGTGACCTCCTGAATGTTCTGGTCCTGAATGTCTGTGTCGTTGAGGTGGGGGGTGGGGGTTGGTGAGTGTGTGTGTGTGGGGGGGGGGGGGGGCTTCGTCCAGGTCCTGTGAACAGCCTGGTGTCTTTAGCGTTTGACAAACAGCAAGGTGTCTTGTCTCCCTGACGGTTCGTTTCAATGATGTAGCCATAGTTGTAAGACAAACACCTGATGATGATTCACTGTAGCAGCGTGTGCCTCTGGGTTGGAAAGTCCATCTTTTAAGAGAAAGTCTCTCATAAAACAAAGAACAGTTACACAAAAATCATCCAGAATGAAACTAGTTTTGGAGTAGGGCAAACAAGGCACACACACACACACACACACACACACACACACACACACACACAACACACACACACACACACAGAATATATATATATATATATACATATATATATACATATATGTATATATATATGACTTTGTGCCAAAGCTAATATACATATATATATATATATATATATATATATATATATATTACTTTGTGCAAACGAGTCAACAGTCAATGTACCAACATCTACGAACAGCATGTGGTTATCCACCCCCCACAACACCAGCCCGCGTACTCTCAACTGGCACATTTCCGCACAACTCATAATGTATCTCATGTTTATAATACAGCTATCTTCCCTTCTCCCCTCCCTTCACAATCTCCATCATCAGTCTATTCTTTATTCATTTAGCTGTCATTCCTTCACTATCTCCATCATCAGTCTATTCTTTATTCATTCAGCTGTCACTCCTTCACTCTCTCCATCATCAGTCTATTCTTTATTCATTTAGCTGTCATTCCTTCACTATCTCCATCATCAGTCTGTTCTTTATACATTTAGCTGTCACTCCTTCACTCTCTCCATCATCAGTCTGTTCTTTATTCATTTAGCTGTCACTCCTTCACTCTCTCCATCATCAGTCTGTTCTTTATTCTTTTATCTGTCACTCCTTTACTCTGTCCATCATCAGTCTGTTCTTTATTCATTTAGCTGTCACTCCTTCACTCTGTCCATCATCAGTCTGTTCTTTATTCATTTAGCTGTCACTCCTTCACTCTGTCCATCATCAGTCTGTTCTTTATTCATTTAGCTGTCACTCCTTCACTCTCTCCATCATCAGTCAGTTCTTTATTCATTCATCTGTTTCTCCTTTTTCTTAGTGTGGCTTTCTTTGAATAACATGTGCTTCCTCTTTTATATATATTTCACTTCTTTCTCACCCCCCCTCTCTCTCTCTCTCTCTCTCTCTCCTCTCTCTCTCTCTCTCTCTCTCTCTCTGTTTTCCTTTACCTCTTTCAACAGTACTGTTAGCCTTTTATTTATTCGTCATTCCTATTTCCTTCCATTATTATATCATTATCATTATTATTATTATTATTATTATTATTATTATTATTATTTTATTATTATTATTATTATCACTGACAATATTATTATCATTATTATCACCGATAATATTATTATCACTATTACTACTACAAGTATCAATATTATAATCATTATTAATTCTATAACTATCATCATCAGTAGTTAGTAGTAGTAGTAGTAGTAAAATCATTATTATTACTATTATTGTTATGATTGCTATAATTATTATTATCATCATCATCATATATTATTATTATTATTATTGTTGTTGTTGTTATTATTTTTTTAATTTTTGTTGTTGTTATCATCATCATCATCATCATCATCAACACTTTCATCATTCATATTATGTGATGAACATTGCTCCATTTGTGTTTTTGAATTACTATTCGTTGATGTGTTTCTTGGATTTTGACTTCTATTCTTCCCATTTCAGATATCATCATCATCATTATCATTATTCTTATGATTATGATTCTTATAACCATTGGCACATTTCTTGAACTCTATCTCACTACCTTTCACATTATCTGCATCCTCGTCTTCTTCTTGTTCTTCCTCTTTCTCTCTTCCTTCTGTTTCTGTTCTACTTTATCATCATCATCATCATCATCATCATCATCATCATCATCTTCATTATCCTCCTCCTCCTCCTCCTCCTCCTCCTCCTTATCATCATCATCTTCATTAGCATAATTATAGTAATTGCTATAATTGCCATTACAGTTCTCATTATTACTATCGCTACTATAACCACAATATTGTGAATACCCTCAAACTCCTCTGTCTTCTTCTGTTAGTGTCGTTACAATATTTACTACACTTATCATTATCATTATCATTACTATTATTATCATCATCATTATCATCAATATTATTATTATTGTTGTTGTTATTGTTGTTGTTGTTGTCGTTATCATCATCATCATTATTATTATCATTATCATTTTTGTTGTTGTTCTTGCTATTGTTGTTGTTATCATTATTATTATTTTCATTATTATTGTTCTTGTTGTTGCTGTTGTTATATTGTTATTGTTGCTGCTGCTGTTGTTGTTATTACGTAATTATGATACGTATTATCATCATCATATCATCATCATCATCACCATCATATTTTTCTTTTTCTTTTTTTCTTTTTTTTTTATTAATGATCATTATCATTTCAACATGTATAGTCTCCCTTTCAGCCTCGGTTCTTTCCCGTGGCCTTTTTGCATCCAGTTTGAAGAGAAAAGAGGCCGTTCGTCCTTCATTTTCATTGTCTTTAACGTAATGTGCCTTGCCTGAACAAGACTAAATAGGTCGAAACGCGTTGTACTTATTTTGCTAATCGTTTACTCTTTCCTTCGGTGGCGCAGTAATTCCCCTTTGCTCTTGTTTTGATTTTCGCCCACTTTGAAACCACATCGAGAGGCAGTTTTCTGCCTAACTCAGTTCTTTCCCTTGAATTTCGCCCACTTTGAAACCACATCGAGAGGCAGTTTTCTGCCTAACTCAGTTCTTTCCCTTGAATTTCGCCTACTTTGAAACCACATCGAGAGGCAGTTTTCTGCCTAACTCAGTTCTTTCCCTTGAATTTCGCCCACTTTGAAACCACATCGAGAGGCAGTTTTCTGCCTAACTCAGTTCTTTCCCTTGAATTTCGACCACCGGTGACCGACGGTTTTCTTCCCGGAATCATGGTATGTAAAACAACATTTTTTGTCATCTGAAGCAATGCATCGCCTAAAAAAACCAATATAGACACATTCATCACAAAAAATATTATTTTAGAAATAATGCGCAGAATGTTACGAAAAA
>CM065747.1:31422820-31425320 GCA_033310375.1 Conus canariensis
TGTCATGTATACTGCCTTTGTCATGTATACTGCGTTTTGTCATGTATACTGTCTTTGTCATGTATACTGTCTTTGTCATGTATACTGTGCTTTGTCATGTATACTGTCTTTGTCAGTATACTGCTTTGTCATGTATACTGTCTTTGTCATGTATACTGTCTTTGTCATGTATACTGTCTTTGTCATGTATACTGTCTTTGTCATGTATACTGCTTTGTCATGTATACTGTCTTTGTCATGTATACTGTCTTTGTCATGTATACTGTCTTTGTCATGTATACTGTCTTTGTCAGTATACTGCGTTTGTCATGTATACTGCCTTTGTCATGTATACTGTCTTTGTCATGTATACTGTCTTTGTCATGTATACTGCTTTGTCATGTATACTGCTTTGTCATGTATACTGTCTTTGTCAGGTATACTGTCTTTGTCATGTATACTGCGTTTGTCATGTATACTGTCTTTGTCATGTATACTGTCTTTGTCATGTATACTGCGTTTGTCATGTATACTGTCCTTTGTCATGTATACTGTCTTTGTCATGTATACTGCTTTGTCAGTATACTGTCTTTGGTCATGTATACTGTCTTTGTCATGTATACTGCGTTTGTCATGTATACTGTCTTTGTCATGTATACTGCTTTGTCATGTATACTGCCTTTGTCATGTATACTGTCTTTGTCATGTATACTGCGTTTGTCATGTATACTGCCTTTGTCATGTATACTGTCTTTGTCATGTATACTGTCTTTGTCATGTATACTGCCTTTGTTATGTATACTGCCTTTGTCATGTATACTGTCTTTGTCAGTCTTCTGTCTGCTATCTTTGTCATGTATACTGTCTTTGTCAGGTATACTGTCTTTGTCAGGTATACTGTCTTTGTCAGGTATACTGTCTTTGTCGGTCTTCTGTCTGCTATCTTTGTCATGTATACTGTCTTTGTCATGTATACTGTCTTTGTCATGTATACTGTCTCTGCTGGTCCCATTCTGTTGTATCTGTATGTATACTGTCTTTGTCATGTATACTGTCTGCTATCTTTGTCATGTATACTGTCTTTGTCGGTATACTGTCTGCTATCTTTGTCATGTATACTGTCTTCGTCATGTACACTGTCTTTGTCATGTACACTGTCTTTGTCATGTACACTGTCTTTGTCATGTATACTGTCTCTGTCTGTCTTCAGTCTCCTACATTTGTCACGCACACTGTATTAATCGGTCTTCGTTCCCATATTTTGCTCGCGCATCTTACTGCCATTGTCGTTAAAGCTGGTTCATATGCTTCCCAAAGACCAGATAAGTATTTTTGGTAACAGCTGTAGGCTTACGTTCAATCCTTTCCTCTCTAAAACAATTTGCTTCAATTTCCGCCTCCAGTCAGCTGGCTGTGAACCTTACGTCCAGTCGTGTGCATCGTCCACACGGCTCTTCCCTCAATGTCTCTCTCCCGTGTTACAGCCGCCAGCGGGAAGCCGGAGGAGACCACAGGAGAGAAAAGCAACGGTGGCGGGGCACTGAAGGGGTCCAGCATGCCTGCTCAGCCCGGGCCCAGGACCTCCCCGGCGCTGTCTGTCCCTGACAGGGCCCCTGGGGCCTCCGGCCGCTGCGGCTGTGACGGTCAGCCCTCGGAGCCCACGCCCCAGTTCCAGGCGGCCATGTCAGCCGTGCTGACCCGCCACTTCGGACCCGACAAAGACGTCATCGTGCCCTTCGACCTGGAGCTGGTCGACCTGGCTGAGGACTACGACAACGAGTCCGGCGTCTTCTTCTGCAGCATCCCTGGAACCTACGTCATTTCCGTCCATCTGATGTCCCACCCGGGCTCTAAAGTGAACGCCCGGATCTTCATCAACAACCGCCCCGTGGCGGCGCTGTGGGCGGACGACAACAAAAATGGCGGGTTTTACCCGTCGTCCGGCATTCAGACGATCAGCCGGCTGGCCTTTGGAGACCAGGTGTACGTCATGCTGGTGGATGGGGGGTACGGGGACAGCTGGGTCCACGCCAACTACAACGTCTTCACCGTGTTCCTTCTCTACGAGGACTTCCTGGGCAGGTGATGTCCTCTTGACTCGGGACTGGCTCGAAGTGGAGACACGTGTGTACAGGCCTTCGTCTGTTCAGCGCGAATCTTCACATCAGAATACACACACATTTTCCACAGTCCTGGACTTTAGGGGGGCATCTGTTTCAAAACCAGATTATTTCACTTAGAAGGAGAGCTGAAGTGAATTGAAGTAAGCAAGGCTCGGTGTTCTCTCTGACTTTTCCATATCATTCGTGGTTTTGATGACATTCACTTGATGTTGGAAAAGAACACGGGGGGAGGGGGGGGGGGGGCAGGTTTTGAAGGCCTGTGAGTGTAGAAAGAACGGGACCCCTAAACCCCGGCCACAATTCATGTAGAGCCGAAAGATCTTGATCCTGAACTTTTCTCGTAAACAGATGGTGAGTACGCGCACAGTGTCTGTCTGTAGACAGTGAATACAGCCACT
>CM065747.1:31430320-31452820 GCA_033310375.1 Conus canariensis
CATACAAAAGGGCAGACCATCAGTCAATGCCGAGATCGCCCAGTCATCCAAGTCATGTGGCTTATAGCCCAGCCGACCGCAAAGGGTCATATCAGGGCCCGTCACCATGCTAAATCTGGGAGACGACGGTCTCCGCTGTAAACGACCCAGTTCACAAGGTTACACTAGAACTCCTGTTCCATCGGGAGAAGGGTCAGATAGTTCTTCTTCAACGCCGTCTATGTAAACCTATGTTTAGGGCAAGACATAGAGCAAGCCATAGAGATTGGTTCACACAGCGGCAGACTGATGGCTGTAGAGCCATTTCACAGGCTGAGCAGCAAGTCAGTGTCTTATAATCTACAATATAGCATGAAGTTTTTGACGGGAAAGAACTGTGTGAAGATATTCGTCATAGCTTATCTGACATCTTTTGTGTGGAATAGGGACATTTGCGTGCTTGGGGGAAAAGTCTGTAGGTAATGTCCTGTGCAGGGAAGGCTATCTCTTCCTCTCGTACGGTTCCATTTTATCCACGTGTGTAGGTTGAACAATGGCAGCAAAATCAACCATTTAAGTTCTGTGTTTTAATTCTTAGTACAACTAGAACACCACTCCACACAACCCACACCACCGCCAAACGTTTACCGCCAGGGGAAGCGATCGTACTCACGCAAGGACTGGAAGAGTTACCTCCCGTGGTCTTTTCTTTATGCAAAAGGCAAAGTTTATGTGCAAAACAAAACAACAACCAAAAAAAAAAAAAAAAAGAAATGTCAACGTTTAAATCACTGAAATTTTGAAAAAACTATTCCATGAAAACGTTTTACTGTACAGATAGTTACCGACTCGTAAACAGTAACTTGATATGATCAACGGTCAGAAGAAAAAAATTAATATGGAATCAACTTGCCGGACAGATCCTAAAGATGTCTGTCTAATCCGGACACGCACCGAAGTTGAGCGAGTTCCACACTTCATCTTTCTACCGAGAACTAGTTCAAGTCACTTCATCCAGTTTGGCATCATCTCACTGACAGATGAATATGAAACTAAATGTAATGACGCCAGGAGCACAGACACAATCAGCCGTGTCTCCCTGATGAGTCCGATCCAGCAGACGAAAGGCCTAGGAGCAGGCAATACAAGTAGATCTGCCTTCAAGAGGGATTACGATGGTTCCCTCATGCAGCTAGTGAAGAGTTTTCATATTCATAATAATAATAATAATGGTTTCTTATATAGCGCTTAATCAAACGAATTTCTCTAAGCGCTTTACAAAGTCACACTACATTCACCCTTCTCATATACAATAATACACCTTACACCCAACTACAAATATTATTACTACAATAACTAACAAATCCTAATCCTACGAATGTGACATTCACTTATTTTTCAAATATCACTACAAAAACTTAATCCTATAACGTTCAATCATACAACAAATACATATAATAGAGAACATACACATACGCTACATTTGAAAAGGCCCAGACGGCTATGAGTTAGGTTGTACACCCCCCCCCCCCCTCCCCACAGCATTGACTAATTATGAGAAAACAGATGGGTTTTAAGTTTAGACTTGAAAGAAGAGATAGAATCTGAATGTCTGAGAGAGTCTGGCAGTCTGTTCCACGTCGCTGGAGCTTGAAAAGAGAAAGATCTTTCACCAGTAGTAGTCCTGAAGCGAGTCATTCGCAGAAGGCGGTCGTCAGCACAGGAGCATAGTTGTCGAGAGGGGGTGTAGATTTTAAGGAGATCTGAGAGATAAGAAGGTCCATTTTCAAAGAGAGCAGAGAAAGTGAGACTTGAGATTTTGTACGAGATACGGTTTGAGACAGATAGCCAGTGAAGAGAGTGGAGTAGGGGCGAAATATGATCATATTTTCCTGCTCTACAGATGACTCGGGCTGCATGATTTTGGATTCGCTGTAATCTTTCTATCAGGTATTTTGGAAGGCCGGCCAAAAGTGAGTTGCAGTAATCTATTCTAGATAAGACAAATGCACAAATGAGTTTTTGTAGCATCTGTAGAGAGAATGTGACGTACAGAGCTGATTCTTCTTAGTTCTAAATAGGCAATCTTGCAAATATTTGAAACCTGTTTCTCAAAGGAGAGGGATTGGTCAAGTATGACTCCTAGACTGCGGACAGAGGTGGAGACAGAGACAGTACAGTCATTGATAGTGACAGTTGAAGGCAGAGAAGGATGGTTAGGCTGTTTTGTCACGAAAATGAGTTCCGTCTTGTCGTCGTTTAGTTGTAGTTTGTTGGTTGTCATCCAGTCCTTCAGGTCTGCAATGCAGCCCCGCGTCCGAGAAATCAGTGAGTCAATTTCAGCAATGGAGCCGACTGATGAAGCTGAGTATCGTCAGCAAAGCTCTCATGCGACATGGCGTGACCACTGATGACGTCAGACACAGGACTAGCATACAGCACAAAAAGAACTGGCCCCAGTACAGAACCCTGAGGCACACCGTACCTAAGAGGAGAACTGTCTGAGTATCTTCCCTGTACACACACGGTCTGAGTCCGTCCAGTCAAGTAAGAGATAATCCAGTCGAGAGCTGTGTCTTTGAATCCAAAGGAAGTTTAAAACCGTGAGAACAAAATATTATGATCGATCGTGTCAAATGCTGCGGAGAGGTCTAACATCGCTAATAAGGAAACATTCCCATCGTCAAGCCCGCAGAGGAGGTCATTGACTATATGGAGGAGTGCTGTCTCACAACTATGGCCTTGTCTGTAAGCAGATTGATGAGGATTCAAAAGGTGATTCTTTTCGAGATGTTCTAGAATTTGTTCCAAAACGATCTTCTTTGATAGAAATGACAAATTTGATACAGGCCGATAATTCTTTAAAACATTTTTATCTAATGAAGGTTTCTTGATCAATGGACATATTTTCTTAATTTTATGTTCCCATTTTCTTCATCTTCAACCCCCCCCCCCCCCCCCCCCCCCAAGTTCAAATCTTTGCCAAGTCATTACTGTGATGACGGAGAAGGTCTTGGCCTGCGTTTGTTTTCCCCCACTATTAGATTGTTCGTCTTTGTATTCGTCTGACTTTATTCAAGTTTAAAAGGCTGTGCCAGTCTTGAATAAAAGTTACTCTATGTTAGGTTTTCTTAAGGGAGCAAGACTTGCCCTGCTTGTTTACTGCTTATTGTTCGTCTTTGTATTTGTCTGACTTTATTCAAGTTTAAAAGGCTGTGCCAGGCTTGAATAAAAGTTACTCTATGTTAGGTTTTCTTAAGGGTGCAAGACTTGCCCTGCTTGTTTACTGCTTATTGTTTACTGTTCCCTGCCTCATTTTATTTTCAACTAAATGTAATGATGCTGTTGTGCTGGAGCTGTGTGTTGAACTGTCTGGTCCACTTTCTTGCTGTTGCTATATAACCAGTTCTCATTATTCTGCGTTCCAAATACCTGTTGGTTGTCTTGAAATGGCAACAGCTTTTGAAATAGAAACCGTGATGGCATCATACTACACAGGACTTTGGTACACAATCATGTGTTCAGTAATGAATTTCATTCCTCTTAATCACTTCCGAAAGGTGCATACAATTAAAAGCTCGATTCTCCTCAAATATCAGCTATCCGTTGTGCAGTAAGTGCACGTGTGTTTATGCGAGAGTCATGTGTGTGAGAGACAGCAAACGTTGTGTCAGGAACTTCTTTTTTTATGATAAACATGCATCTCCCATTCCTACAGAAAATTGAAAATAGGAGAAGGAGAAGGAAACATCTCGAAATGGTAGCCATTTCTTTCCGGTCTACAGCTTTCCGAGTGCCCGGTGTGTGTATTGCTGGAATGACAATGTACTGACCTGCCGAAGGTGCACATTGCAAAGGAGTACAGACAATGCTCTGTGGAGCTGTGTCCGACTGTATCCACATGTGTCTGCCTGTCTGGGTTTGTGTCCGACTGTATCCACATGTGTCTGCCTGTCTAGATTTGTGTCTGACTGTATCCACATGCGTCTGCCTGTCTGGGTTTGTGTATGACTGTATCCACATGTGTCTGCCTGTCTGGGTTTGTGTATGACTGTATCCACATGTGTCTGCCTGTCTGGGTTTGTGTCCGACTGTATCCACATGTGTCTGCCTGTCTGGGTTTGTGTCCGACTGTATCCACATGTGTCTGTCTGGATTTGTGTCTGACTGTATCCACATGTGTCTGCCTGTCTGGATTTGTGTCTGACTGTATCCACATGTGTCTGCCCGTCTGGATTTGTGTCTGACTGTATCCACATGTGTCTGCCTGTCTGGATTTGTGTCTGACTGTATCCACATGTGTCTGCCTGTCTGGATTTGTGTATAACTGTATGTGGATGAAAGAGCGACTGTAGGTTAGCGTGACATATAGGAAGAGGGAAAGAGACAGACAGAAAGAGAGAGTTAGAGAGAGAGAGAGAGAGAGAGAGAGAGAGAGACAGAGAACAGACAGACAGAAAGACAGACAGACAGACAGAAAGTTAGCGAGACAGAGAGAGGAAGAGGGAAAGAGACAGACAGTAAGTTAGCTGACAGAGAGGAAGAGGGAAAGAGACAGACAGTAAGTTAGCCAGACACAGAGGAAGAGGGAAAGTGGCAGAGGTGTAGAATGTGTGCACGTGCAGGTCAGTCGTGTAAATGTGAAAGATTATAATGCAAAAAAATTCAAACACAATTACACGCTTTCTGTGGTTTTGCTGCTTTATTCATTCCATTCAATGTGTTTCACACTCAAGAGAAAAAGCGAGCACACACACACACACACACACACACACACACACACACACACACACACTCACACACACACACACACACACACACACACACACACTTAGTCTCACTCAACACAAGCTGAAGCCTAGAGCACAGACAGTCCTCTGGGTTTCTTTCGAACTTTCATGTGAAGCTGAGAACCAGTAAATCTACAATGATCTGCCATCAAGAGTAAGAAAGAAGAATCAACCAGCACACGCACACACACACACACACACACACACACACACAACACAGAGAGAGAGAGAGAGAGAGAGAGAGAGAGAGAGAGAGAGAGAAAAGAGAGAGAGAGAGAGAGAGAGAGAGAGAGAGAGAGAGAGAGAGCACATCTTTCATAACCATGCCTTTGATGATATGACCAGATTGTTGTGATATGTACATACTGTGTATACGTGTGAACGATGTATTTTAATGTGGCTCAGGCGCTCGATCGTCATTAGTAACAAAGGAATCCCAGTACGGTCACCACTTGCTGGTCAGTGGCTTACACTCCTAGTCAATCAGGAAAAAAATGGCATTGCCAGACAGTTAATAAAAACGTTACCCACAGGAACACAGGTGCTCAGCACTAGTGGGTTCATAAACATCTTCACCCAACAGAAATGACTCTTTTTATGTGGGGCCTCTAACCTCCATTTTTTCCCACATTATCTTTTTTCTCTGTAAAATGCAGCACTTGCTAATCATAAAGCACTGGCTGTGGTGCCAGCCGATCAGGACAATATCGGAGTTCTGTGTCGATCTCAGAGAAAAGAAGAATGCGCTTGATGCCAGTGAGCTTTTTGAGAGTATCATCCATGGGAATCGGCTGCTGCATCAAATCATTCTATGAGTAGAAGACTAGCCCCCCCCCCCCCCTCCCCCCCTCCCCCCCCCCCCTCCCCCCCCGCCCCTAAAAGAACAGAACGCTGTGAACATCACGCAGTGAAGACAGCACCTTGAATGATCAGAAAAGACCATGACTTCCTGACCAGCATGACACAGACGACTTTCTCCCACTGGAACGTGAGAACAGAACTGACTGCATGAGCTCATCCCCCCGTAAAAAGATGACAATACTGGCTCAGCAGAAAATGAGCGCTGTTGATCATCAGAAAGCAAGTGCGAGTGGCATGAAATACTGGTATCACTTGAGGCCATTTAAAACCATCCAATGAGGGGAAAAAAGAAAGGTCTGTCACTCGTTCCGTCTTCCCAATCCTGCCACAGGCCTGGCACCAGCTGTCCACAGGTAGTGTCTGTCGCTGCATCACACCTTGAGGACACCCACCGGAGGAGACACCACACTGCTGTCCAGTCACTGTTGTGGTGTGCAGTGCTGCCTGTTGTAATGCACCAACGCCGGACATGGCCTACCAGGTTCCCATTGAAATCAGTCAGCGCCAAGTGTCAGAGCCGGCGCGAATGTCTCCCGGCTAGGGGGCAGCTGCCATGGCAGCCGATGAACGATAGTGGCCATGAACTTGCTGACACCGATGACCAGGACACCACTGTGCATGGCTGTGAACTTGCCGACACCGATGACCCGGACACCAATGTGCATGGCCATGAACTTGCCGACACCAATGACCTGGACACCACTGTGCATGCCGTGAACTTGCCGACACCAATGACCTGGACACTACTGTGCATGGCCATGAACTTGCCGACACCAATGACCTGGACACTACTGTGCATGGCCATGAACTTGCCGACACCGATGACCAGGACACTACTGTGCATGGCCATGAACTTGCCGACACCGATGACCCGGACACCACTGTGCATGGCCATAAACTTGCCGACACCGATGACCCGGACACCACTGTGCATGGCCATGAACTTGCCGACACTGATGACCAGGGCACCACTGTGAATGGCCGTGAACTTGCTGACACCGATGACCCAAACACCATTGTGCATGGCCGTGAACTTGCCGACACCGATGACTCGAACACCACTGTGCATGGTCGTGAACTTGCCGACACCGATGACCCGGACACTACTGTGCGTGGCCGTGAACTTGCCGATACCGATGACCCAAACACCACTGTGCATGGTCGTGAACTTGCCGACACCAATGACCCGGGCATCACTGTGCGTGGCCGTGAACTTGCCGACACCGATGACTCGAACACCACTGTGCATGGTCGTGAACTTGCCGACACCGATGACCCAGACACTACTATGTCATGGAGACAGTGACATCCCCGCATCACCCTGGCACGACAAGACACAGACACGCCACTTCATGGTAGAGGGTATCCAGAGTCAGAGACCCTTGTTTTCAAAACACTGAGGGTCAAATGCTGAAAACTGTGGTCAAATACTAAAAGACACGTTTGGTTGTTTATATGTTTTCACACACACACGTCACCATTCAACCTGACCACTTCAGTAGGCATGCTGAGGAAAAAAGAAATGGCACCTAACACCAAGGTAGGTACCTTCGTCACTCCATACGAGGGAAGGAATGACGCAACCCCCCACCCCCACCCCCTCCAGATATCTTTGCTTTAAAACACAGCATTATCAATCACGACTGGATCAATAAAGAATAATGAACAGATAAGTCAATAAATCTGATGCTCACATTGGCGGCTCCCCACACAGCATTACTCGGCACTGGCAGCCACACACACCTTATCACACAGGAGGTCAATTTTTCCGCGGGTCTTTACAGTTGGACAGTTGTTTGGCATTGTCTTCTCGGGAATCCCCGGCATTCATACACGAGTGTCTGAGCAGCACTTCAACGACGAGGATGCACAAACAGACGATGCTGGTTGTGAGTTCTGCAGGACACTAGACAAATCTGAACAAATGTTGTGCAGATCAAGGGCTTTTCCACAAACACTTACAATGTACCTGTTTGATGAAACTGAAACTGTACTCGCAATATTTCAGTAGTAGTACATGCTGCACAGTAAAGTGAAATCATGCGGTCAAAAATGAGCCTCTTTCTCACCATTCCTGTCACGTTCCAAACTGCCTGTGCCCGTAGTGGGAAAGCCAGCAAAAGGCGGAATAATACTGAGTGGTGTAGACCGGCACTGAATAGCTACAAGGTCAGTCAGGACCGTGTAAGGCAAGGCAATCACCTAACATCCTTCAACAACACAACACTGACGTGCAATTTCTAACAATCACGTGCACGCGCTGTGGGTAGACACATCGGACAAGAAGTCTGCGGTCATCACAGACTGCAAACATCCCCATCCACGTTGGTTTGGTGTTCTGTATCTAACCTGTGCCCATGATCACTCTCACAGTTCTGGACAATGATCGAGCGATTTCAACTAACTGCAGCACCGTGTTCTGCATCTCTGAAATCTGTGCGTTTGATTAATGTCATTATTTTGAAATCTGTGGGTAAGGGACTCACAGGTAAACACGATCAGAAACAACAGCACTAACCTTCCACCGCTGGTCAGGAAATTATGGCAGCACTCTTTCAAGAAGTGCATCCATTTGAGAGGATACAAAGTGACGGTGTTGTTCCCGTCTGTCCCCCACTTGAGCTCACAGCACCATCAGCACCACAGGCTCCCTGCGGGCTGGGGCCGGAGATTCCATCACTACAGACCTCCACTGAGGATGCAGCTCTGGATCCACAGCAAATCCCATCACTACAGACCTCCACTGAGGATGCAGCTCTGGATCCACAGTAAATCCCTTTACTACAGACCTCCACTGAGGATGCAGTTCTGGATCCACAGCAAATCCCATCACTACAGACCTCCACTGAGGATGCAGTTCTGGATCCCACAGCAAATCCCATCACTACAGACCTCCACCGAGGATGCAGTTCTGGATCCCTCAGCAAATCCCACCACTACAGACCTCCACCGAGGATGCAGTTCTGGATCCCTCAGCAAATCCCACCACTACAGACCTCCACTGAGGATGCAGTTCTGGATCCCACAGCAAATCCCACCACTACAGACCTCCACCGAGGATGCAGCCCTGGATCCTACAGCCTCAGCCTGTGACACGATCACCGCACCTCAGTGGCTGAACAGTCTTCTGTCGTCACCCTCGCCAGTGAGTTCTGACCTCTGCAGGAATGACGGACTACTACCACTGCAATGTTCACAAACTGTCTGACGTAACAGTGGTTTGTTTTCCTCGGGAGCCTCCGGCCAGTCGGACGTTAACCTCACCATTCTCATCACAGTGATTTCATAAAGGTCATATCCTTCCATTTCATGAATCGTAACTTCCGACCTGCATGGCGCAACAGATTTTTCATCTGAACTCTGACCCCAGTACCTCATCAGTGGTAATGATTCAGTGGTAATGCTTTAGTGGTAATGCTTTATCTATGTGCAAAAGAGAAAACAAAACTGGGTAGACGACGGCTGAAACCTACAACTTGCCTGTTTCTGGACATGGAAACTCACACGACAGACAACAAACAACAACGACAACAGCTCACACTGCACTTTGGCTTCCACGCTAGTTACAGCTGAACTTTCAATCCCGGTCTGACATCACTCACAGTGATGGTCTCCCTTCAAACCGAGCAAAATGTCTAAGACCAAGCAAACTGCATGCATTCTCCCGTTCAAACTGAAATCCATTGCACTCGCTGAAGAAACAGGAACTCGGAGGGCTGCCGTCGACCAGCTTACAGTCCGAACACAGATGAAACAAGTGACTGAAATGGGCACATGTACGAAAATGAGGACAGCTTTTCGTTCATTCAAGGCTAGATAGCCAAAACTAGAATCTGAGCGAGCAGACTGGATTTACATTCTCAGAACTGACCGCCAAGATCTGACTATGGTGCTAATTAGCCTGAAAGCCGCTGACGAAGCAAAATCCAGAAGAATTACTAATTTTGCATGCAGTGTGGCTTGTTGTTTCTCATTCATGAAATGGCGCCACCTCTCACTGCTTATGACAACACTACTGTGTGTCAAAAGTAGTACAGCTACTTTAGTTGCAAAACTGTGGCTTTTTCGAAATTTCATCCACATTGCAAAGAATCTGATTTCCTCGGACTTCATCGTGATCATGGAGGATGTACCTTTAACATTCGCTATTTCACTGATATGGACAGTTAACTCGAGGGGACGATTACCGTCGCTCTGAAAACTACAGGCCATGAGGAAATACAGTTCAGTATCGTTTTGGCAAGAACCGCATCAAGGAAGATGTTGTCGCCAGTGACGAAGAAAAGCAGTACTAAAAAAAAAAAAAAAAAAAAAAAAAGTTTTCCGCCGGAATTGTCGCAACAGTCAATCCCGGAGGATGGATGGGTGAAATACTAATTGAAGGCTGGACCAACCCAAGCTTCAGCACCAGACCCAGTGGCTTCCCGTTCAAGTCTGTTCTCGTTCTCGACAGCACGCCAGCACACCGCCAACAGCGTGAAACAAACCGATGTCTGCCAGCCATTCCAGCGGGCTTCCCTGCAAGAACAGCGAGATGTCTCCAGCTCTTGGACCTCTCTGTGAACAGGCCACTCAAGACCAATCGGTGAGCTCTGTAGCAGAAGTGGAATACGGCCACTGACCATTCCTTCTCTAGAACTGGCCACAGGAGACCAGCTACACTCTAGGATGTCCGCACGTGGACATACAGGGCATGGAAAAAGGTACCAGAACGTGTTAATCCACAGCGGGTTCCGCCAAGCAGGGACTGTGGCACAGGCGGTGAACGACACTAACGCAGCGTGGTTTGCAGCAGTAAATACAACAAGGTCATCAACAGATGATGCAGCAATAGCCAGTTCTGACATCAACACTGAAGATGACGTCACATCTTGGGGAGCACCTTCTGAAACTGCTATAAGGGATCTGATGCCATTGTTCCCCCCTGACACTAAAAAGCTGGATTTCTCAGAATTTTCAGCCATAGAGGACAGATGCCATTGTTCCTGTCCGACACTGAAAAATTGGATTTTCCAGGGTTTTCAGGCATAGAGGACAGATGCCATTGTTCCTGTCCGACACTGAAAAATTGGATTTTCCAGGATTTTCAGCCATACAGGACAGATGCCATTGTTCCTGTCCGACACAGAAAAATTGGATTTTCCAGGATTTTCAGCCATACAGGACAGATGCCATTGTTCCTGTCCGACACTGAAAAATTGGATTTTCCAGGATTTTCAGCCATACAGGACAGATGCCATTGTTCCTGTCCGACACTGAAAAATTGGATTTTCCAGGATTTTCAGCCATACAGGACAGATGCCATTGTTCCTGTCCGACACTGAAAAATTGGATTTTGCAGGATTTTCAGCCATAGAGGGTTGATTCAGCTTCATGTGGTTTGCAACAGAAAAGTGCTGTATGTAATTTTTACCACCACAGACTTCGTCTGTTTGTTTTTATCAACTGACTTCGTAGTTTGTAATCTTTCTTCTTCACAGACCTGACGTGCAATTGCGAGTGGGTGTGACGACCTCGGTTTATGTGCGCTATATCAATTGTATGTATCACATCTCTGACAAATTTCATGTTTTTCTTTGAATTTGAGCATGCACTCTAGGCGCTAAGTCATCTTATAGACAGGAATTTACAGTGATTTGTTCTTTTGGCACCAAAGATTCGCCATGCAGACCTCATATACTTAGCTTTTCAGCTTTCAAAAATTTTGCGTATGCGCGCGCGCACACACACACACACACACACACACACACACACACACACACACACACACACACACACACGCACACACTGTGGAAGAATGGCAGAAACGTTTGGGGAATTAGTGAGTAAATTTCAGATTGCTTTAAATCACCAAAGGGGACATCAACTGCTCCGCAATTAAGTGCACTGACAGACAGATTGTCAGTGAAAAAAAAATATGGTACTGGTGATTATTCTGCAGAACCAGTAAGTAAACTGTGAGCAATCAAACTCAGCAATGGTCGATGTATGAATGCCGATAATACATTGCTGACATAATCGTGAGACATCAAACTGAAAAATACTCGATGTATGAATTTCGATAATACCGTGTTGACAGAGTGACATCACACTCTTCCGTGCGCAGAGAAGAGCAGTGCAGACACACATGTTCCTGTTCCTTTTCACTTCGAGAGGGGGCAATGGGTTGATGGACAACGATCAGACTGCGCTGACAGAGGGTTAGGAACATCCAGACAGATGGATGACAGCGCCTTTGGGGGTGCACCAGACGTGCTGTTCATCAACAAAACTGTGTTCCAGGAAAACAAGCTTCCACAAAACATGATCTGGCAAAAGTGGACGCCGAGCACTAGACCTACGTGCCAGGTCGGCAGGTGCTGTGTGGATTAAGTACCGCAGTTCTTTGGGAGTCCTCTGCTACAACCTGCTTCAGGCCTGACACGTCTTTCCCCTGTAGCCCTGGTCAGAACAATATCACGTTTCAACTTCCATAGGTTCTGCCAATCATAACGCACCCTGCGCCATATGCACACACTGGTACGGTTTAACACTCATTACATACGGCGCTAGCCATTTTTTGTGTTGTGTTGTACTTAAACCTTTACAGACTACGGCTGAAAATGATTGTACTTCACAAGATTCGACCAGCTGTACGCACACACTTAGCTAGCCCTTGACTGATACTCTACAATGGAGGACTGCGCGCGTGCGCACGCACACACACACACACACACACACACACACACACACACACGATCTTTGTCACAACAGCAGCAACAGACATAAGAGCAACACCAAGGCTTTGGAACGCCTGTGACCAAAGGTGACTGACCACCCACTGTATAGAAATGGATGTGTGTGGCGCCAGAAAAAAATTCCTCTGTTTGACCAAACTGCTACAACTGTGCAATGGTTCACCCTCCCTTTGACTATGTACAGGAGCACTGCGTGGGGTCGACCGATGTGGACAGACTGGAGAGCAGGAGTTCAGTTCTCGGGAGGCACCTCCTGTGTGTCTCATGTGCAAACACATTTTGTGCGAAAATACACCTGTGTGTGTGTGTGTGTGTGTGTGTGTGTGTGTGTGTGTGTGTTGCCAATGCGCACCAGTGTTTGATGCCCATGTGAGGTGTAGCTGTGTTGTATACAATTGTATATCAACTGACGTGCCTAAAAAGTTTCCGTATGTTCATTTATACTTATTTACATGCAAATGCTTCCTTCTCACTGTACTTAGTTCTTCTCACATCACTGAAAGACATCATCCCAACAAGAAACACACGGCATTCATTACTTGACACTTTGCTCGTTCTCACCTCCCCCTCCCCCTCCCCTACCCGGAACCCCCTCAACCCCGATCCCCACACAGGAATGGAAGCACACTTCAGGGCGGGTGAATACATGAAGAAAGACTAGAAGTCTGGTGACCAGGCGTAAAGCCCTGCAAGCCACGCATCCTGCACCACAGCGAATCGCTCCAATGGGCTCACCAACGCTAAGGTCACAATGGGCGTAACACCCAAAGTCACCCAGTCACACACAGTTACTCGCACAAAACACAGACAGTGTAGCACTCACAGTCGCTCAAATAAAACACAGACAGTGTAGCACTCGCGGTCGCTCAAATAAAACACAGACAGTGTAGCACTCACGGTCGCTCAAAAAAACTCATACAGTGTAGCACTCACAGTCGCTCAAATAAAACACAGTGTAGCACTCACAGTCGCTCAAATAAAACACAGTGTAGCACTCACAGTTACTCGAATAAAACACAGAGTACCACTCACAGTTACTCAAATAAAACACAGTGTAACATTTACAGATACTCAAATAAAACAATGTAGTACTCACAGTCACTCAAATAAAACACAGTGTAGCACTCACAGTTACTCAAATAAAACACAGTGTAGCACTCACAGTTACTCAAACAAAACACAGTGTAGCACTCACAGTTACTCAAACAAAACACAGTGTAGCACTCACAGTTACTCAAACAAAACACAGTGTAGCACTCACAGTTACTCAAATAAAACACAGTGTAGCACTCACAGTTACTCAAACAAAACACAGTGTAGCACTCACAGTTACTCAAACAAAACACAGTGTAGCACTCACAGTTACTCAAACAAAACACAGTGTAGCACTCACAGTTACTCAAATAAAACACTGTGTAGCACTCACAGTTACTCAAATAAAACACTGTGTAGCACTCACTGTTACACCATCGCCCATCTCTTGGCGTCAGTCTTTGTCGCTAGACAGTCTAATACTTCCACAAGTCTGTTTTATTTGCAAGGCCTTCTTTTGGCACTGGGGCTTGTTTCTTTCGAGTCCTCTTCTTTTCCAATGATCTCCACCACACGTCTTTTTTTCCCATGATCTCCACCACACCTGTTCTTCTCCAATGATCTCAATCACACCTGTTCTTTTCCAATGATCTCCACCACACCTGTTCTTTTCCAATGATCTCCACCACACCTGTTCTTTTCCAATGATCTCCACCACACCTGTTCTTTTCCAATGATCTCCACCACACCTGTTATTTTCCAATCATCTCCATCACACCTGTTCTGTTCCAATGATCTCTATCACACCTGTTCTTTTCCAGTGATCTCAATCACACCTGTTCTTTTTTGCAATGATCTCAATCACACCTGTTCTTTTCCAATGATCTCAATCACATCGATCTCCATCACACCCTTTCAATTTCACAAGATCTCCATCACTTTGTTTTCCAATGTCATAATTACTTTTCGATGTTTTCCATCATATCAATTGTTTTCCAATAATTTCTGTCACACCTTTTGTTCTCCAGTGATCTCCAACTAACAGACGTGGTACAATGGCAAGACAACGCAAGGTCAAATCTGTTGACAACCAGTAACAATGAGGTCTGGCCTCTCTCATGTAAAAATACTGGGGAAAAACTTCCCTGGAGCCAAATCACCGTCACCACCACCAAAATAGCATCAACAACAAAAACTTGCAACACACACACACACACACACACACACACACACACACACACACGCACACATGAGTGCAAAGTCTACGACAGAAAATACATTACTTAAGTAGACAATAAGCAATGCACCCATAAACACACACACACACACACACACACACACACACACACACACAACATATCTTTGTTCCTTTGTCTCACTCACACAGTCACTGAGCATTATTTCACACAGCAGCGCACAAAAGTGCAAATGTGAACACCAAGACTGCAACGGTGACTTAGACTGACACTAAACTCAAAACCCTGGCGGCAGCATCAAGGTCACGGCAAACAAAGTGGCCTCCCTTCTCCCTCGGAAGAGGCCCTTCACGGGGGGGGGGGGGGGGGGAAGGGTGGGAGCAGGTAGGTGGAGGATGGAGGGGGGGTGGGGGGGGGTGGAGAGTAGGGGGGAGAGGGGAAAAGGAGGAGAAGGAGGAGGGGATCAGTTTCTTTGGAGTATTGATTCAGGCTAAGTGTTTTTTTCGTTGACCGCACATGTCAATCGACTGCCTGGCACTGAGAGAGTACACTGACCGCGGAATGTGGGAGGGTGGGGATGGGGAGGGGGAGATCTCATTCACAGACACACCCAGCTCACTGTGAGCCGGTGTTGTTGGACAGAACGCACATAAATGCAGACAATCGGTGGGGACACACATTTTGAACACAGCACACAACGGGCAAACTGGCCTTTCACATGACGTGAGATTCTTCTCCAAGGCAATAAATAAAGCACAAGTTGAGGAGAGGGGGAGACAGAGGGGAGGTGGGGGGGGGGGGCTACTGTGGTTTGGTCCTCTGTGGAGGAAAATACCCTGTGGCCTATTTGTTCTCCAGTGTCGCTGTCTGTTCTCAACACAATGTCACTGGTCACAGCCTCTCACTTCGCTGGGGGCTGAGACATCTTCCTCACCAGCCACTTTCACCACAAGCCATTGCTGTGTCCTTCTCTCTTCCGCCGGGGTGCTGTCTGTCATGGTGTCGTGTCATCGTAGTTCAAGGGCATATCCACATCAGGTCATACTCACACCGCCGACTGCCCAGCCAATGGCAAAGCCCGTGTGAGGGTCAGTGCAACAGGGCGTGCGAAACCTGAATCATCCACAGTACCATCAGATCAGAACTATGCAGCGCAACAACAATCTGTGTCTGCCAGGTGAAACAAAGAATGTCATGCTTTCCCCAAGTATGCAGTTAAACCGAGGAGATGAACAGATGCTGAACACTCGGTGTGATTTATCACGATTGCATCTGGCTCCATGTTACTTCTGAATAGTCGTCGGCCACACCACCCTACCCTACTCCGCCCCCTCCAAGAAAATATGAATATATACTGTACAGTTCACACACACACACACACACACACACACACACACACACACACACACAACTGACATTAATAGGAAGGCAAATATGACCCAAAAAATAAAAACCAAAACCCATATCCTGGGCACAGCAAAAGAGAACTGAAAAATATGGTCAATATCAAGCCAATTCATTCACAAAAAATCATCACTGAAATTATCCTGTTTTTCCAAACATAT
Source organism: Conus canariensis (assembly GCA_033310375.1). NCBI lineage: Eukaryota > Metazoa > Mollusca > Gastropoda > Neogastropoda > Conidae > Conus > Conus canariensis. The sequence goes on from CM065747.1 coordinate 31,446,481, forward strand.
ACTGGGAGGCAGAAAGAGACAAAAAAAAAAGGGTGGGTGGGTGGGAAGAATATAAAGAAAAGGAAAGAATTACAAATGTAAGTTATTCAAAACAGAAATTGTCTGGTAAGGTATTTCCTGACAGCCAAAACAGAAACTGTAGGAGGTGTCCATGCATTCTGTCATGTTAGCAGTTCTCTGAAGCATCATCATGCTCAACATCAGCGGCGAGTGCTGTGTCTGTAACTTCTCTGCAATATGTGATGCTAATGGGCAAGTTGCAACTTCCGACCTCAACTGCCTTTCATGAAGCAAAAGTCAACGTCACGAACTTCCATTCTTTACACAGAGAAGATAAACAAATATTCTGAGTATTACTCCTGGTCACAGACGAATGGTCAACCACAAAGACCATAGGCTGTCCTCCTGTCCTGCATTCTGTTCCTATGTCTTGTCTATTTGCTCTCTCTCTCTCTCTCTCTCTTGTATTCTTTTGTATACAACCATGGATTTTCTTAGTCATTTCCCCTGTTTTCTGAAGACAGTGGTCACATTTCATCACAAATTCTTCTCTCTCTCTCATTACCCTGGTAAAATAACATTTCGTTCCTTCGTTCGTTCCTTCGTTCTCTCTCTCTCTGCCTGCATGTTTTGCGGACAACAAACAGAACCATGCAGGTTGTTAAAATCCTCAAAGCAGAACGGAACTCTACGACTTCACCTTCCTCATTCCTGTTCTCACTGATCATCAGAGAGAAAAAAAAAATCTCAAATTCTGAGACTCCTCATACCCTCCTGCCATCATGACCTCAGCTTGGATTTATTCTGTACATTCATGCCCATGAGCTCTCAGAATCAGCAAATTCCTATGGATTGTTGCTGGATGGATATGGTGCTGCCCTTTGGAGGGATTGCGGGGGAGGGGGAGATTGCTACTCATGCAGATGTTGTAACTTACCAGTCATTGTCACCAGCTGGGGTCTTATCGAGTGGTGTCCTGTGTATGCTGGATCTGAATACCAACCACTGAACACCTCGATATGACTCTGCAGGGTTTAGTAGTCTAGTGGGATACCTCAAGACTAGTTGACAGGCATTTTCCCATAAAAAAAGTAATTTTTTACACACTTATCTATCCAAACATGTGTCTGATTCCTACTTGGTATGACTCACCCTCACCAATCAGGATCCCCCTGAATTTTTTCATGTAACAGAGGGGAGCTAATGCAGTCTCTAAAGAAACATACTCTGACCCCAGAGTTATCTTCCTTGCAAACTCAACCTCTTACAGTTAGTGAATAGTTCACTTCAGTTTTCCACATCCTTCCTCCCACAATGTGGAAGGGGGTTCGGGGGGGGGGGGGGGGGGGGGGGGGGAGTCCTAGAGCTTCAAACACGTACGTATACCCAAAAAACTGCTTTTATTACGAAAACCCCTTACTCTCATACTTACCTGTCCAAACAAATACCAGAGCAACAAAAAGGGCGTCTGGTAGATGAACATGCACACCTTCATCAACAGGAGGCTGGAGAGATCCCTCAGAGCCGGCAACTCCCGTTCAGCATGAGACAAACTTGCAACAACGATAGTTATCTCCTTTTATATAGCCTAGGCTGCAGACAAATTCAGTGCAGGTTCTCGCTTACTAAACCATCGATCAGTCAATACACCAGTTGATCGGTGCCAATACCAGAGCAGGTGAGGAAAGCAGGCCTTCATGATTAGGAGATGCTACAAAAGTGCACCACTCTGAGACAAGCTGATCTTCAACACATCATACCTTTCAATCAAAAGTAACAGCTCTTCTTCTTCTTCTTCTGCGTACGCAAGCTGCCACTCCTAAGGACACTCCCTGAAAAGACAGGCAAGGATTAATCCCATCTACCCAACAAAGGGAGTGGAGTTCTGTGTGCATGACCTTTTTTTATCCCGCCATTAAGGCAGCCATACTCCCAACTTCAGGGAAGGTGTATGCTATGTGTAACGTGTCATCCATACCAACAGCCAAACTGGCCTTCTCTTCTGAAAGTTGGTGATGGGATTTTACGTGTGTGCAAGATGTTACGCGTGCGTTCACACACGGAACCTCAGTTTATAGTCTCATTCGAAGGACTGTATGGGAAATGGAGTCAGAACCAATGTTAACTCCGAGAGCAAAATCCTCTGTACCGAAACGGCCCGGCGGAGATTCGAACCTGCCACCCCAAGATTACGAGACCGGCGCTCTACCACTGAGCTATTCCAGCCCCCGTAACAGCTGTAAACACAGCATCAAGAAAAGAAGGAGAACACACACACACACACACACACACACACACACACACACACACACACCAAAAAAAAATATCTGCCTTGATCCTTTCAGTCGAAATCAACTGATATTTACATGAAAATCAGGACAGAAAGGAGAACAAGACCCGAAAAAATCTGTCTTGATCTTTTCCTTCAAAATCAACATTTACATGAAATGAGGAAAGACTGGAGAACAAGACCCCAAAGTCAGTCTTGATCCTTTCAGTGAAGAAGTCAGGAACCAAAGGAGAACTAAACCCCAAAATCAGTCCCCACAGTGGGCCGTGGTCTGAGTGAGGTGATCACCTCGTTCACGAACCAAGAACGAGTTTCTCCTTCATTCTCCATGCAGGCCATGACGGTGAAGTTGTCCGGGAGGGTGGGGGTGGTGGAGGGGGGGGGGGTTGGGGGGGGGCATTCTCCGCACAGAATGTGAGTCTGGTGAGCATCGGTGCGAAGCCACAGATTCAAACGCGAGCAGCGCAGGTATCAGTTGCTGAACAATGGGGCGGGAACAGTCAAGGAATAACACTGGGCACCAGGCCACAGGGTTTGAAGCAGACGCAGGTTTCAAAAGCAGCAGCCAACTCCAGGGTTTTCTTGACAGTCTGCTTTACACACACAGCCCTGTGAAGGCGAAGCCAGTGTGATCTGGACATCCGACACCAAGAGCCAAGCTGAAAGGCCTCTGCTGGGGATCCACAGCTCAGAAGACACAAAGTAAAAAAAAAAAAAACAACGTACAGCTAAGATAAGAGCGAGCTCACTGGACAAGGAAAGAATGGAAAACTGGTAAACTGATCACAACTCGGTACGGTTCACTTTCTAAGGGAGATCACTCTGGAATATATCATTTTTTCATCTATATATATATATATATGGAGATTGCACCTGCTCCCCTCTCCTCTGTCAAAAAAAAACTGGGATCCCTGATTCGTAAGGCATGAACCTCATCAGGGAGAAGTAAGGCACTTGTTTGGACAGGGAAGTTTGAGAAAATTCATTGCTCCGTGTGAACTGCGGTACTGGGACTGGGACTGGGGAAAGCCGGGTGTGGCTGTGTAGAAATGATTGGGAATGAGTGGGAACAAGCAACCCAGGTGTGATGCCACTGAGAGGATACAGTAGATGAGACAGGGAAAGACAAAAAAAAAAAAAGGTTAAAAGCTGCTCCCCAGTTGCTGAGTTTTCTTTCACGTTTGTTATCTCCACCCCAAGCCACCGCCCACCCTCCACCCCCACCCCATCTCACCAATCACTGTCATCAGCAGGGGTCTTATCGAGTGGTGTCCTGTGTATGCTGGATCAGAATACTGACCACTGGACACCCTGAAATGACTCTGGAGTCAAGTTTGTTACCCCCCCAACCCCACCCCTGATCTGAACATTTTCTGCATACGACTGCCTGAGCATTTTCTGCCGATGACTATTCCACATTTTCTGCATATGACTCTTGGGAGCAGTTTCCCAGATATACTATAGGCTTGACTATTTTTGTTTTTTCTTAAACAGTTTTGGGACTAGAAACACTCCATATCACCAAATTAAACATTTTCATCTGCATGCTGTCACCGTTCATACCTACATCATAGAAATGTTTGTGAAGTTTCATGAGAAAGAAAAATTCAAATAAACAAAAGAGCACTACCCCTTCCTGTGCTGGCCTGAGAAAATAGTGTGCTCTGTTCCAGCATGTAACAATGGCACATGCAACCAAGAACAAACAGGTCTGAGCAGGGTAGAGTTCAGCACACGTTACACGCGGGACAGTCCACTTTCCTGGCCTGTGAAAGAACCCGGGGCCAACCCATGTCCCTCCAGACAAGCGTGGAGAGCAGAGGGGTGGCCTACCTGACATACCCTGTATTCTTGATGCTGCAGCATTATGTGTAGTTCTTGTCCATGACAGCCATTTCCAACGACTGTGATCATAAGGAGGTAGCTTTCTTCCTCGATGTTCGACCCAGCTGATCAGTTAGGACGCACTGTTTCAGCGCTGGTACTGGTACTGGTACTGGTAGAGGTACTGGTACTGGTAGAGGTACTGGTACTGGTACTGGTAGAGGTATTGGTACTGGTAGTGGTAGTTGTAGTGGCTGTGATCTATACAGGCCAGATCAATGTGTGAATGTGTGTATGTATGTATGTATGTATGTGTGTGTGTGTATGTATGTATGTGTGTGTATGTATGTGTGTATGTGTGTGTGTATGTATGTATGTGTGTGTATGTATGTGTGTATGTGTGTGTGCGTATGTGTGTGTGTAGGTGTGTGTGTGTGTGTGGGTGTGTATGTGTGTGTGTATGTGTGTGTGTGAGAATGTGTGTGTATGTGTGTGAGAATGTGTTTGTGTGTGTGTGAATGTGTGTGTGTGTGAATGTGTGTGCATGTGTGTGTGTGTGTGTGTGTGTGTGTGTGTGTATGCGTGTGTGTGTGTGTGTGTGTGTATGTGTGTGTGCGTGTGTGTGTGTGTGTGTGTGTGTGTGTGCATGTATGTGTGTGTGTGAGAATGTGTATGTGTGTAAATGTGTGTGTGTGTGTGTGTGTGGTGTGTGTGTGTGTGTGTGCATGTATGCATGCGTGTGTGTGTGTGTGTGTGTGTGTGTGTGTGAATGTGTGTGTGTGTGTGTATATGTGTGTGTGTGTGTGTGTGTATGTGTGTGTGTGAGAATGTGTGTGTGTGTGTATGTGTGTGCATGTGTGTGTGTGTGAGAATATGTATGTTTGTGAATGTGTGTGTATGTGTGTGTGTGTGTGTGTATGCATGCGTGTGTGTGTGTGAATATATGTGTGTGTGTGTGTGTGTGTGTGTGTCTGTATATCCGTGCCTAAGGCTGTATGTGTGTATGCACTAAGGCCTGCGTTTGAGTGTCAAAGCTGTCCATGTTGACACGTCTATAGTCTATGCACCGCACTTTCTGAACTACAGGTCAGGGAAAATAACCAAACGCCTGCTGCTCGGCACAGTTCTGGTTGAAGGGCCAGCGACGAAGACAAACACGGCAGTCAGTGACTGACAGGGAGTGACAGGAGGAAACGCCCTCCTCCAGGGCCAGCCGGTGCGGCTGTGAGGACCCACGGTAGTTGAAGGAGGACGATTCCGGCGTTGCAGCAGTTGGGTGCGGACAGCTCCTGGATCAGTGACTTCACAGAGACTTGCAGCGAGCCAGCAGTGTGACAAGTGGAAGGTTGGGACTGCGGTGGCGCCAGGCAACAACAAAGGCATCATCACAAGGGAGCCGCCCAGGAGACTCCCCATGGAGTCTCCACCTGGACAGGAACACAGGGAGGAGGGCAGGGCAGCGAGGTAGGAACCCTCACCACCGCCCTCGGCTGACTGAAAACCCCAGTCACCACAGTTTCATCACGAACGGGCGTCAAGCCCAGCCCTCCCCCTGCTATGTGAAGAACAAGGTGGAGAGGGAGTGAGTGAGGTGGGACAACATCTGGAGAAGGCTGTTGAAGTACATCCACAGCAGCGAGATCATCAACGTGGCTAGCGAGGTCCACAGGATACGTTTCCTGAAACACCATAGTATGTTAGCCACCCACTGCCCGCGTCCGACAGGTGCATGATGGGGGCATACCCACAGAGCATGAGGCTTGTACACACAGTGGGTACATGGAGTCTATTCTCACTCACACACACATGTCCTCACACACACACACACACACACACACACAGAGTCTTTCGCTCAAAACAAATACAAGGTCACCAGGACTCCGCTGCACTGTATCATACTTAGTTGTATTATGCTGCACTGTGTAACTTCCTCCGTACCTTTCTTCAATATGCCACTTTTCACTGCTTTCGTCTCCTGACTGCCCCCAGAACATTCCATGTTAGTTTTTGTATAATCAGATGTCTTAATATGCATCACACACACACCTGTTCTGTCACATGAATTTCTCCACAAACTAAAGGTGGGAGTGTGTAAACACACTTCAGTCAGTGAGCCGATTCATAAGCATTAATTGTGCATGACCAATCAGACCCAAAGCAGCGGAGTGGAGTCCTGTGGGCGACGGAGTACACCACCCTGTCTCCGTCAGTCAAGGTCAAATATCG
>CM065747.1:31457820-31462820 GCA_033310375.1 Conus canariensis
GCAGCTTGTAATGCATAGCGCAACTCGACTTGTTTGGCAAACAACGATGGCGGCGCCCGAAGGAGAACGTGATAGAATTAGGAACTTGTTTGAAGATAATTTTGCTGAATTTGTTGAGGAAAAAGCTGGTGAAGAAGAAGTTTTGGCCATTTTAAAGGAACTGGGTGTGGTGGGTGATAGTTTTTATTTTGATCAAGCACCATGTAATGGTGATTTTGAGATCGACACGGACAGTGACTGGATGAGTGCCTAAGGGTGAGGGGAATCTCAACATGCCATTCAGTGGTGAAGAAAAACTCAGTGTAGCGCTTCCAGATAATCCTAAACCTTTCAAATGTAAACGACGACAGTGTGGACTAACTATTACATTTGTTGATAGCTATAATTTTGGGGTGTTTTTTGTGTTATCAGCATGTGATTTCAATGTGAAAACTGAACTGTACCTCATTCATTCTTACCTGCATGGAAGACAGGTATAATCCACACTGACTTTCCTTTGAAAAAGGCTGTAACTTATTTCTGGATACTGTGGAACATCATTGACTGGATTATTTGTGAACAAGTTCTTGAGAATGATAAGCAGGATGTGCCACCTGTTCTTTTCACATTCTAGACAGGTAAGCACATAATCAAACACTCACAAGCACACCAGTTCTGTTTTATATTATTCTTTATTCAAAAACTAACAATTTTTATTCTGCATATCACGTTAAAATACTAACCGTTAAAAAGTTATGCATATCATACAAACGTAACTATTCTTTTCAAACTTTCCTTCTGGAAATTCACCAGACAACATACTTAATAGTACGTTGTTACATAACCAGTGTTGAGGGTCAAGAAGGAAGGAAGGGACATCTCTGCACAAGGTTTTCATGGAGTCTGCTGTAAAGTGTTTATGTCTCACATCATGCAAGTCCCAACACTCTAAAAGAATATGTTTCATTTAGAGTGGTACATGGCATGGAATACACCATGGAGCTTCTTCACCTTTTAAAACATAAGAAAGGACGGGTGTAAAACGAGTGGCCTGTATGCAAACGGCACAAAAATGTTTCTTCTTTACAGCCGCCTCTGGAACATGGTAAAAACCCTTTTAGGTTTGGAGACATTTTAAATAGTTTGTTGTCCATCTACAAGTTCCATTCCTCTTGCCCAAGGTCTTTGACATGAGCCTGGGTCTGGGGTTTCAGATCAGCGTGGTGTTTATTAGTGTCATTCAGCGTCTCAGTATTTCAACATACATGTTCAAGTTTTGAATGGTTGTCATGGGACATGCCGCACAAGAAATGAAAACAATTTCTTGAGGCGCTGTGCTTCAGTTCCAGTCCTTTCCAAGAAAGGAGCAGTGGATGAAGGCATCCAGACCAGCCACCTCGTGTCTTGCTGGGGGACCATTTCAGACCTGCTACCATGGCTGTCCACGGCACAGAGATTCCAAGACAGGCATGCAACAGCTCTTCAAAAAAAAAAAAAGGAACAATCCCGCATATGATAGGAAATCCCGTGTAATAGCAGCATGAGCATCAAGTGTTTGAGACAAGCCAAATGAGGAGAGCAAACAACTCTTTGAAAGAATTCAAATGACAAACAACTAAACAATGACTTAATTTTTACATTCCATCTTGCACTCTCTGCTCTTCTTCCAATTCCTGTCTGCTTCGCCAGGGACGTTACACACATAAAGTCATGGCTTTCGTTCTTTCTCATTCTATGCCCCGCAGCTTTGGAACTCTCTTCCATTGCACGACCCTCTTGCTCTCTTGCTGCCTCAAGTCCAACCTCAAAACATTTCTCTTCCAAAAGTATTACTTGTAAGATCTTTTTTTTCCCTCCGGCCATGTGATTGATGCCCAGTATGAGTGTGTGTGTGTGTGTGTGTGTGTGTGTGTGTGTGTGTGTGTTGTGTGTGTGTGTGTGTGTGTACCTGTTTGCAGATGGGTAGGTGTTAGTATAAAGTTAATTGATTTGAAATGTTCGCACATATGCTGTTCTTTGTCAGTGCCAATGCTATGTTATTATAATTCATTATTTCTATAATTACATATATAAACAAGAAATGTTTAGCACAGTTTATTTCTCCATTCCCTTCCTCAAGAGGACATGACATCCGCTCTGTCAGTGAGCTCTTTCTGCCCTGTGCCCACCGCTATTTCCATGGAGACAAACCCATTCAAGCATCTGCATCCCATCTTTGGTCAGGCATCGAATCTTTGTTTAAACCGAAGGCTTCCGTCCCCTAACCTGTGAGCAATTAATGAATGAAAAACAAGAGGGCTTTGAAGCTGCTTCCATCTGCTTCCTATCTGCTGGTTCATTTGAGTGAAATTTGAATGATTTGGTGTGGTTTTGGGGAGATTGTTCTTTCCCCCCCCCCCCCCCCCCCCCAACCCCAAGACATCATGAGCCAACAAAATACATTTGTGATGAAGCAAGCCTTTCATGAAATCTCTGCAGATGACCTTGGTGAATAACTCTCAAACGACAAAAGTCGTTCATACGGCCAGTTCACTATATCTGTCACTGGACAGACGTGGCCCCATCCTTCATGACCAAGCAACCACTGTCCAACAACAAGGGGCTTAGCAGGTAGGTCTTGTCTTGCGTGACGTTGGATCAGAGCATGCACCAACGGACACCAGCTAAGTGACCTGCTGGCAGTGCACACTCTCCTCTGGTGGGTTGCCCCTTAATGACTTGTTGTTGACTGCTCCCTGTCAGCTGCCATGTGAGGGCTGTGAACAGGGAGCCAGAAGGAGCAGTGTGGGTGTAATGCCACTATGGTGGTATGGAGTCTGAGACAGCAAAACAAACAACAACAACAAAAACAAAAAAAAAGCCATAAAAATTGTCTACAGTTGCAGAACAAACATTTGACTTGGACACTGTTGAGTCTTATCAGTGGTCTATCATTAAATGCGGTAGTACAACCTATGGGAATTAGAAGTGTTGATGGTGTGATGAACGATCTGTTTAAAACCCAATTGTCAAGGAACCATGCATCACTTGATTATTCAGATACATTGAAAATTCAACCTATAATATGACACTGTGTTTCTGCACTTGAGTGCCCTTCTCATGTAGAGATCCAGAGATACAACAATCAACGCAAAGCAACCCCATTCTCCAAACTGAACAGCCAAAACAAGCCAGACTGATTTAAGTTATAGCCAGTCCCCGTGTGAGAGCTGAAAGGGTTAAAGAGAAAGCACTTCCAGACCCTAGCATTTGCCATTGGACGAGAATTACTTTGTAGTTTTCAAACTCCTCCAGGAGCCGAGTCAGAGAGTCTTCCACTCGCTGGTTGCTCTCCTTCACCAAGGACATGTCTTCACATAGCGGCTCCAGCACCATCTGGGTTGCTACAGGCAACGAGGACGGGGCATCCTGGGAAGTGGAGCATGGAATGGTGTGTAGGGCGCCGTAGCCTGATCCTGAGGTGATGCTGGAGTTGTCGTCATCTGACATCCTGAAACTGAACACAGCATACATACTGTCTTTGTGACATACACTAAAACTGAACACAGCATATATACTGCCAACATCACATACACTAAAAATGAACACAGCATACATACTGTCTTTGTGACATACACTAACAATGAACACAGCATGCACACTGCCTTTGTGACATATACTAAAACTGAACACAGCATACATAGTGTGTGTGACATACACTAAAACTGAACATAGCATACACAGTGTCTGTGACGTACAGCAGAACTGAATACAGCATACATACTGTCTTTGTGACATACGCTAAAACTGAACACAGCATACATACTGTCTTTATGACATACACTAAAACTGAACACAGCATACACACTGTCTTTGTGACATACACTAAAACTGAACACAGCATACATACTGTCTTTGTGACATACACTAAAACTGAACACAGCATACATACTGTCTTTGTGACATACACTAAAACTGAACACAGCATACATACTGTCTTTGTGACATACACTAAAACTGAACACAGCATACATACTGTCTTTGTGACATACACTGAAACTGAACACAGCATATACACTGTCTTTGCGACATACATTAAAACTGAACGAAGCAAGCGTACTGCCTTTGCGACATACACTATGTCTTACAGCAAAAGTCGTCACATTTTAGGAAGAAAGAATGCACAACAAGAAACTTCAAAAAAAAAAGAAGAAAAAAAGCAGACGGTAAAGGAAGATTAAGGGATACAGGAAGATCATGGCAAACACTCTGTTACATGACTCCCTCATCAATGATTCCCCTCCTCCCCAGTATCCCCCTTCCTGTCTCTTTCTGCCTGCCTCTCTCCAGTAGCAGGCGTGCTTCCCTCTAAATCCCACCACCTGACAGAACAAAATGGCTTTGCATATCTACGTCCCAAGACCGTCTTCCCTTCCCATGCCCCCAGATTGTCTCCCCTCCTCGTTCTCCCTCCCACCACCTCCCTGTTGCACCTCCCCACTTCTCATCCGAGTCATCTTTCCCCGTCACACGGCGCCAACGTGCGCACACAGGGTGACCTCTGCTGCTGCAGTTGCTGATGGAAGAGGAGAGCCAGCCTCTGTGCCTCTTATGGCCCGGTCTTCCCGCCAGCATCACCTGCAGTAGCTGAGTAATTCAACTCCAATTAAAGCAAGGCTCACAACCTTGGCAACGCTCTTGTGGAGGTTCTGTCGCGCCACATCCGTATTTAGTCATCTTAACTGGTAAAATACACGTTAATTACTGGTAAACACAAACTCTGGCAACAAAATAATAAAACTTTGCTCCCGTGTTTAAAACAATGACACACACAAAACTGCAACAGGGATGCTGCTTACGGCACCAATTCACCTGAAACACATGCTGATACCAGGGACACAGAACAGTCAAGGAAACCTTGTTGTAATGCTGCCATCTCTGTCTAATTATGCTACGAAAATGTGTTCCCTCGGTCACAGCCTAAGTACCACGAGTTCAGTTTTTCCAAGGACAGATGCTGCAGTACATCCTGTGGCTCCAGA
>CM065747.1:31465320-31490320 GCA_033310375.1 Conus canariensis
AGATATGCAAATTTCACAATTTTTTCGAAATAAAGCAGGTGTCCCTTCAACAGGTCAGAGGTCAAACTACATACTCACTCATTTCAGAAATGTTGTCAGCACTGCCAAACCGGTTTTTTAGCAAGTGTGCAAACTCCTTGGGCTTGGAAACGATGGTGCTGCAACACATAACAGACGCAGCTGACTCCTGTCTCCTCTCTTTAGGGCCAAAGCTTCCATACGATCATGAAATATTTCAACCTATTCTTTCAAGGCAAACAACATCAGTAGCAGCAACTTCAACATTTACACATACACATGTACATTCAATGTCAAGTCAATTACTGGGATTTCATCAGCAACACGACAAGGAGGCTCGGCCTACAGCTGTTCACACACAGCAGCACAAAGACACAGTGAATCAGATCGACACGCCGACAGAAATGCATCCAGGCTGGCATAAAAAAAATCAGACACATATATGCAACACCCAAAAAGGGAATGACTCAGACATCTGTCAATAAACAAATATCAGATATCTAGCAATAATGTATGAATAAACATCACAGAAATGTAGATCTGAGTAACAATTTACCATGCTTTAACCTTCATCAAAATCACTTGTACTCTGCATTGAAAACAAGGCCTTCAGATGTTCATGATTGTGCTAAAAGAGGTATAGTCTGAACCAGTTAAAACATTTCTACTGACGCTTAGTGCTTCAATAAATTTCACTGATGCTTTACTGAAATACCAACTAACTCCACAATAAACAACACCTTTTCAAGTAGGTAGGAAATACACAACTTATTATTCTGATGTTTCTGAACATAACCAATACACAAAAACTGTCATGTACACAACTGACCACCTTTAACAATAAAATCAGATCTGTACTGGCTAAGCACATTCTTTTCAGGCTAAACAGTCCAACACGTTAAAATGTACGTCAAAAAACATTATGTACGAATGCTAAACAGTGGTAAGGTCCAGCAACCACTCCCTCGTGCTTTCTTTCCACAGGGGAAGTTGTCTGCACACTGAACACCAAGACAGAGCAAGACAGGGCAGTATGCAACACCTGCATCAAGGACAGGTACACTACTACGGGGCCGGAATAGCTCAGTTGGTAGAGCGCCGGACTCGTGATCCTGGGACTGCGGGTTCGAATCTCCACCGGGCCGTTTCGGTACAGGGGGATTTTTCCCTCTGAGTTAACATTGGTTCTGACTCCATTCCCCATACAGTCCTTCGAATGAGACTATAAACCGAGGTTCCATGTGTGAATGCATGCATAACATCTTGCGCACATGTAACATCCCATCACCAACTTTCGGAAGAGAAGGCCAGTTTGGCTGTTGGTATGGATGACACGTTACACATAGCATGCACCCTGCTTGAGAAATTGAAAGAATGAAGGAAGTAAGGACACTGAGTGAACGATATTGGACGATACTGACTGGATGACACAGGAAACAACTGAATGAAGCGCCAGCTGGCAGCTCTTCGATTGGCACTACCCAGGTAGGCAGCCCGTGGTGTAAACGAGTGTGGATTGTAAAGCACTTAGAGCTTGGTCTCTAGCCAAGAATAGGCGCTATATAAGTATTCATTATTATTATTGTTGTTACTACCAAGACAGAGCATGACAGGACAGTATGCAACACAACACATGCATCAAGGACTGGTACAATATCCAACAAGCTTAAACACAGTCATCAAAAACTCTCCACTCCACAGATTTGTCAAATTACAAGGTGGATATGGTAAGGGACATCTCGGTCAACACCTGAGGGTCTAGGGTGAAACACAAAACAGAGCAGAAGCATTGCAAGTTTCAAACCAGAAACGATCCTCACCTGCACGCCATCATCCCCACGCTACAGGCATCAGACGTCAGACACCTTACTTCCCCCTGTGGTCACAAGGACACGCCTGGGGTGGCGGTACCAGTGAACAACACAGCCACAAACCTGACACACTTTACTTCCCGCTGTGGTCACAAGCACATGCCTGGGGTGGCGGTAACAGTGAACAACAGCCACAAACCTGATGTTCTAATCACTCCACTCCTGTATTTCCACACCATCACATGTGAACAGAGGAACCAAGCTAATGCCAACCAGCTCCATTTCACACGCATATAAAAACACCCCTGAACTCACATCTGCAAACTTCATGGACCATGAATAAAACCCTCTGACCACACCATGGCAGGAAACGCACCTTGGGAACAGGCTGACGAGTTGCGAGACAGTGAATAAAACCCTCTGACCACAGCATGGCAGGAAACGCACCTTGGGAACAGGCTGACGAGTTGCGAGACAGTCGTGAGAATAACAGAGTTTCTCATCTACCTTTGCAAAGCAGTGAAGCTATCACTGATGAACAAACTGACCCTCATCAATACATCTCTACATCAGTGCGGTTGTGGGGTCATCACTGCACAGGCAGTCCATGTCCACTCTGTCCACCCCTGGTGGTATGTGGCCAAGGCCTGGACAGTGGGGAGGGGGGGGGGGGGGGGGGGAGGGGGGGGTTTCTCTGGTCCACTCTTGGATGTAGTCCACCCAGTCCTTTCTCTCTGCTGCCCTGGTCTCCTCTTTCCCTTCACAGCACATTGAACCATTGTTTCTGACCAACCACTCTCTGTGTCTCACAGTGTGCCGGAAATATTCGTTTTTTTTCTGTTTGAAGTTGAGAACAGCTCTTCCTAAAGTCCTACCCATGCAACAGTCGTTTAGAATACTGCATCGTTAAGTGATACGACCTTTGAAAATGATGGCCAGCGTGTTATAAAGCGCCTGCTTTCCATTACCTGAAATGTCTTCTCTAGTGGAGCTGTTGTTATCCACGCTAAGCACACAGGAAGGTAGAGTGAAACGGTCAAATCGTGCACAAGAGAATTTAGTTTAGATGCTAATGTTTCTGTCCTATCCAATGGACTTAGATTTTGTCAGGGCACTGACTGCAATGGTGCTCTTGTCAGCATCGTGGGTATGGAGCCCTGTCAGAGACAACTGAACTTGGTCAGTGTCTTCAAGTTCTGGAGGTGACCGGTGCAGTGATGCCGTTCAAATTGTCTGTCACCAGCATTGTTTTCTCCCTGAGCAGATGTCCATGACAGATTTGGACGATGTCCTGTTAGAAGTCAGCAAGGACCACACACACTCCAGCAGCACCTCTTAACATGCGTTTCCTGACTTCAGAACCTAGTCTGGCATGCCGCTCTGTGGAATACCATGAGGAAACGCAGCATGGGCTACCATCTCATCCCAGTCATAGAACAAACACACGTAAAACTAAAGCAACACACTGCTTGTCCATGCAACGGTAGGAGAATGGTTCTACACCATAGCTGGAGCATGGTACACTTGTCTTTTGTCCTTACGTTTCGTTCGACGCCCTTCAGTTTCAGTTTTACTATAGCCCAGTTCAACAGTTTCCTTGAAAGATTAAAGACAGATTCCCTAGAAAAAACGTGAGGGTTCTACAAGCACTGAATGTTGGACAGTCACATATCTCAGATCGGCCAATCATACTGATGGGATTGAAGACACAGGCGATCAACTCCATCAACTGACTGACCACAATTGACCAATCATACTGATGGGATTGAAGGCACAGGCGATCAACTTTGTCAGCTAACTGACCACAATTGGCCAATCATACTGATGGGATTGAAGGCACAGACGATCAACTTTCGTCAACTGACTGACCACAACTGACCAGCCATACTGATGGGATTGAAGACACAGACGATCAACTTCGTCAACTGACTGACCATCTCCATACTGCTTCACCAACATCCAGGTTACCTGTCTTCAGTTCTTTCCCTTGAATTTTGATCACCGTGATCAACGGTTTTCTTCCCGGAATTATGGTATTTAAAACAACATTTTTGTTACCTGAAGCAATATATCGCCTAAAAAACCCGAAATAGACACATTCATCACAAAAATATTATTATTTTAGAAACAATGCGCAGAATGTTACGAAAAAAAAGAACATCCGTCATGCAAAATGCAAAAATCTCAAAAACTGTTGAGGGTTAAACAAGTTACAAACCAACACGAACAGCTGTAAACTGGGAACAGATGACCAAACAATCAAAACAAACATTTCTCTAAGTAAAGCAATCTCCAGTCTAACAGACAAAGAGCAAGCCATGCGGTCTGTTAGCTCACAACGCAATGGTAATCACTACAACACATTTCCACCAGAACGTGAATGAGTCCACAGGGAAGGTCAAAGACCATTGAATCACCACAAACAGCACTCACTGACCATCAAGAATTATCATCACGAAAGACGGCAACAGACAGAAGCTCAGATTTTTTTTTTCTTTCTCAAAAATTTTTTCCATATCTGCGGCACCTCCCTCTCCCCTAAATCAATAATGAATGATTAAAAGGTCAAATTATCAGCATGGCTTAACATATTCAGATGGACCACCCCAAGCATATCATCAGATGACAGACAGACAGACAGTCAGACAGCAGCCCACAGCCTGTGAATATCACGCAGAACCAGAGTGACCATGACAACAGCGCTGTACACCTGACAGTGAGCAGTGAAAGGACCCTGTTACTGCAGCCACAAACTCCACTGCTCACACAGCACAGATGGCTTTTTGACTCTCTTCAGTTCTTTCCCTTGAATTTTGATCACCGGTGATTGACAGTTTTCTTCCTAGAATTATGGTATTTAAAACAACATATTTGTTATCTGAAACAATGTATCACCTAGAAAACCCGAAACAGACACATTGATCACAAAAATATTATTATTTTAGAAATAATGCACGGAATGTTACAAAAAATTCATGCAAAGTGCAAAAAAATCTCAAAAACTGTTGAGAGTTAAAGGGAATGAAGCTCAACAGCATGCATGCCAACAACCTGAAGACTGTGACCAGTGGGGGAAGGATGCCTGTGTGTGGAACTGATGTGCAGTTCTACGCTGCTCCTTCCTGGGTCACAGGCCCTGCTCTAGGCCACCCTTCATCCTGATTTTTGTTCCCAGTGTAGTCCTGACACTAACCTATCTACCAGTTTTCTTTACAGGTCATTGTTTTCTACAGTTGAATCAAAGTACAGGAAGATGAAAACGCATGGAACTGTACATAAATTACTGTTTTCCCTGTGTACAAAGCCAGACTTCCCTGCTGTTCAAACAAACATCGATTTCAGAACAACATAACACACACTACATTGCAACTGATCTACGCACAGCATTTCTATGTTGTGTAGATCAGCACGATTCAAGGGGTTGCACTGGCAAGGACAGATAATCACACATGTCTACATTGCAGGAACATTTCTTGGACTCCCTGTCATTCATTCATCTGTTTACCTCGTTTACAGTCCGGCCAACTACAGGGGCCATCCTAGGAATGAAACAAGTGAAAAACAGTTAAACTGTTCACTGGTCATACAGTGATCAGAGCTTCACACAGAATGTACGATGACCTGTTTGTCTATGTATCATAAACAGACACAAGGCGTGACTACATTTCCTGTTTCTTTGTTCATGGGAAATGATGAGAAGTATCTGTGGGATATTGTGAACCCTTTCAACCTTATCATTGATGTTTTCGTAATGCTTCAAAGCCTCTCAAAGGTTTATCTCCCATACCTTCACAGCTGTCACAGCAACGAACTGAGAGACTTACAGTGCCATCGGCACAGCATTACGGAACACAGAGCCCACCCTCTCCCCATGCCATTTTCAGTGTCTAACAAGCAATAACTAACTGAAAGACAGCCATCCAAAGAGACATGTCATTTCAGGACATCTGATGGTCACCAGTCAGACTGTCGCTGTTCTGCGGCCCTCACTGCTTGAACTACCACAAGGTCTGCTAAGTCTGAAACTGTCACATGCTATGCTAACACTGGACAATTTCTGCTAACTCTGGAAATATTACATGCTATGCTAACACGGGACAATTTCTGCTAACTCTGGAAATATTATTGTGCTCTGCTAACCCTGGAACAATTTCTGCTAACTCTAGAACATTTACATGGTCTGCTAATCTAACTCTGGAAATATTACATGCTATGCTAACACGGGACAATTCTCTACTGCCTTAACCTCTGGAAATATTACATGCTATGAGAATGCTAACACATGTGAACACGACATTTCTGTTAACTCTGGAAATATTATAATGCTCTGCTAACACTGGAACAATTTCTGCTAACCTAGAACTATTACATGGTTGCTAACACTTAAACTATCACATGGTCTCCTAACACTTAAACTAACACAAGGTCTGCTGCTAACACTTAAACTATCGCAAGATCTGCTAACACTTAAACTATCGCAAGGTTTGCTAACACAAACTTTCAAATGGTCTGCTAACTCTTGAACTATCGCGTGTTCTGCTAACTCCGCTGGGACACTATCCCATGACTCCACCTTTTGAAATAAAACCAAAGAGCATAAAGACAACAGGCAACTATACCACAATGATGCCCAAAGTTGTTTTCACTGCATCTTGATGACCTGTGTTTTCCATGCGACAGTTTAAGTGTTGGCACTGTATACAACATTCCACAGCATAAAACTAATCACCTACACAATGATGCCAGTGTTCATGATTTATCCTTTCCTCAACAGTTAAGTGATGGCACGTATTATCAATCTCGATAAAACTATTATACCCCACAATGATGACAATCTCTTAACGAACCTTCACTCACAACAGAACAACGAACTGGACTCAATCAATCTCGTACTTATCCACATATCACACATGACAACCCTCACCAACAAAACATCACAAGATGACAAAAAGAATTTGAACACCACACACACACCACACACACACACACAACCACCCCTACCTAAATAATACACAAGTAACAATTAACTAAAATGAATTTTTTTATCAACACACACAGCATACACACACAATTAACTAGAACACAATTTTTCAGTAACATGTATGTTGGTTGTTGTTTTTTTCATTACATTTCAAGCCCCCAGAAATACTCAGAAGACCACTAGAATGTTTCAAATGACTGAAGAGATTGTCAAGTTTGAGATCTACAGGAAACCTGGTGTGTTAGTTCTGGTGGCGATTACACAGTTCGTTTATCATTCAAACACACTGGGCAAAGAAACGCAGTAACAAGCCACCACAGACACCAGCACACTCCTTCCACACAGGGTTCAGCGGCCCCTTCTTCTTCCACAACACAGAGGGGAACAACGCATGCAGAGTGCAGCACTCACCATCTTGACACCCTGCCACTCACTTCTGGCCCCCTTATGTTGCCCACTACACTCCTAAACCACACCCCCATCAGTGAACTCACGGGCAGTGGCATGCAATCCACGCCCCTCATGTTGTCCCCCTTATCTTGAATGGGCAGTGCATAGCAATCCACTGGCCCCTTCATGTTGTCTCCCATACCCTAATGGCATCATAGCAATCCATGGCCCCTCATGTGTCCCCATACTCTAAATGGGGCAGTAGACATAGCAATCCACTGCCCCTTCATGTTGTCCCATATCTTGAATGGCAGTAACATAGCATCCACGGCCCTTCATGTGTCCTAATCTCTGAATGGCAGTAGACATACAATCCACTGGCCCCCTCATGTTGCCCTATACTCTGAATGGGATGACATAGCAATCCACTGGCCCCTCTGTTGTCCCATATCTCTGAATGGGCAGTAGACATAGCAATCCACGCCCCTCTGTTGTCCCCTATATCCTGAATGGGGCACATACATCCCTGGCCCCCTCATGGTCCTATCTCTGAATGGGCAGTAGACATAGCAATCCACTGGCCCCTACATTTTCCCCTATACACTTGTCCCCTTAATCTCGAATGGGGCAGTGAGCAACAATCCCTGGCCCCATGTTCTCCCATGATCCAATAGGGCAGAACAAGCATCCATGGCCCCCTTCATTGTCCCCCTATACTCTGAAGGGCATGCTAGCATGCCATGCCCCTCGAATGCTCCCATATCCAATGGGCCCTAATTCACTGCCCCCCCCCCCCCTAGTTGTCCCCCCATATCCTAATGGGCCCTATATGCCAGCCTGACCGCCCCCTCATGTTGCCCCCTATCTCTGAATGGGCATGCAAGCATCCCCCCTACTGTGTCCCCTAACTCTGAATGGGCAGTAGACTAGCAATCACTGGCCCCTACATCTGTCCCCTATATCTTAGGGGCGAATGCAATCACTGGCCCTACATGTTTCCCCCTATATCTGAATGGGGGTAGACATAGCAATCCACTGGCCCCTTCATGTTCCCCTTATCTCTGAATGGGGCAGTAGACATAGCAACCACGGCCCCTTCTGTTGTCCCCCTATATCTTGAATGGGGTAGAACAACAACCATGCCCCTCTACTGTTGCCCCCCTAATCCCTCTGAATGGGGCATAACTAGCAATCAGCCCTCTGTTGTCCCCCTTTTTCTGAATGGGGCAGTAGACATAGCAATCACTGCCCTCATGTTGTCCCCTATTCTCTGAATGGGGCAGTAGACATAGCAATCCACTGGCCCCTCATTTGTCTCCCTATCTTGATGGGGCAGTGCATAGCAATCCACTGGCCCCTCATGTTGTCCCCCTATATCTCTGAATGGGCAGTAGACATAGCAACCTGGCCCCTTCTGTGCTCCTATATCTCTGAATGGCAGTACACAATCCACTGGCCCCCTTCATTATCCCTATATCTCAATCAGGCCTAGCAATCCACTGGCCCCCTATCTGTCCCCCTATATCTCTGAATGGGGCAGTGCACATAGCAATCCTGGCCCCTCAGTGTCCCCCTATATCTCTGAATGGGCAGTGGCATAGCAATCCACTGGCCCCCTACATGTTGTCCCTATATCTCTGAATGGGCATTGCACCACTGGCCCCATGCCCATAGATGGCATGCAATACTGCCATGCCCACCTGGCCCCCCCCCTCATGTGTCCATATCTCTATGGGCAGTAGCATACAATCCACTGGCCCTACATTTGCCCCTATCTCTATGGGCATAGACATAGCAATCCACGCCCTTCTGTCCCTAATCTCTGAATGGCTAACAAGCATCCTGGCCTCATTGTCTCCTTATCCTATGGAGTAGACATAGCAATCCATGCCCCTTCATGGCCCTATACTTGAAGGCAGTACATAGCAATCCAGCCTCTGTGTCCCTAATTCTGAGGCATAACATGCACCCCCTTATGTCCCCCTATACCGATGGCATAAGCACACTGCCCCTCTGTCCCCTAATCCTGATGGCTAAGCATCCTGGCCCTCAGTGTCCCTATCTCGAATGGAGTGACATAGCAATCCACTGCCCCCCCCCTGTCATTCCCCCGGTACCGATGGGCAGAGAATAGCATCCGCCCTCAGTCCCCCTACTCTGATGGGCATGCACATCCACTGCCCCAGTGTCCCTTATCTTATGGCATGCATACACCTGGCCCACATGTGTCCCTTACTCTGAGGGCAGTGCATAAATCCACGCCCTCATTTTCCCTTATTCGAATGGGCAGGCATAGCAATCCACTGGCCCCCTTCATGTGTCCCCTATATCTCTAATGGGGCAGGCCATACATCCATGCCCTTCATGTGTCCCCTATATCTCTAAGGCACAACATACGTCATCATGGCCATCATGTGCCCCATATCACTCTGTGGGCAGCCAAGCAATTTCCTTCCCTTCCATAGGTTCATTTCTTGAAGGACACGCTGCATTCAACACATCCTAAGACAACCAATTACCTGTGCTGGTGCTGTGCAAGTCATCTGCACGTGCATCATTCTTCTCCGACGCCGAGCCTACAGTGACGGTGCACCTGACAGTCAGTCAGCGTAACAAGTAAGGCATGACTGAACATGTTGACCGCACTAGAGAAGATCTGGACAGTGTGAACTTGTGGGTGCCAGTCTATGGCACGCAACCAACACACAGAAAATGTGACACACTAACACGCGGATGAGAGACAACGATCCGATGCTGACGTCGAGGTCAGTGTTGTAGTGGAACTGATGACCCAGTGAAGCAGCGAATGAGAACACAACATGTGAGCCAATAATGACTTAAGACAATTGAAAATTATGGCAACATTCTTGCTATTCGTGCAGGTATGGAGAAGACAGAGGCAATCCATGTTTCGGTAGTTGGGGCTGAGGGAATCCTTGTCTAGACTGCTCAAATGTCTTTGTTGTGAGACAGATATCGTGATGGCAATTGTGACGCACATCATAATTCTATATCACCGTCCAATTACAACCACTTTATGGATTGCACATGGCAAAGCTGTATCTACAAAATGACATGCTGTATCTGATTCAGTTGGTTTTCTTCAGTTTTTCTCTTCTGTTCCTTCCTGCCCCGTTCCCCTCCCCCACTCCCCAAACTACCCCCACCCCACCCCACCCCACCCCAGGCTGGAAGCTTACAACACAATGAATCATTTCAGTCTCGAGTGTCTGTGTGGGCCCCTTCATGTCGCCCCTCTGTCCCCAGAACATGCACATCCTGCCATCAGTGGAACTCACAGAGCAGCAGACTTAGCACTCCAAACTGATGCCACTGCTCACAGACATGTTAACTCTTTCATCCCTACAACCCGGTTTTCCGGTTTGCAGAAATCCTACCCTTCCTTCCTGCAGCCCAGAAAACCGGGCAGCACAAAAGCCCTCCTTTCCTTCCTGCAGTCTGGAAAATCGGTTCTCGCGGTAAGCGCTTTGAACTTCGTGCGAGTCGTGTCATCGGTACACATCATGACCGGGTCGCTCACGCGGCAGTGTTTATGAATAAATGGATGCCAGACGGCCCCTTCAGCATGGGAAAGTGGTCACCGCTCTATTCTGGCTGGTTTGCTGCTGCAACGTGGCAGTTCTCACTTTACACTTCTTTTTTTTCTTCTCTAAATCCAGGAATGAAGGGAATACTCATATTATAAGAATCTAGGAACGAGAGGAAGGTAATGCTTCATAGAAAAGTAGGAATGAAAGAGTTAAACACCATAAAGACTCTGGCAGAATGATCATTCACTAAACAAGACATGAAAATGCAGTCACTGCCTTGCATGTCCCTCTCCTCTCTTCTGTTTCTTCATTCTGGTGTCTATTTGCTCTCTGTGCTGGCTGAACACAAATCACGCCTGTAGCAGGTATTACAAAAACTTTCCACAAAAGAACAAGTCAGAAACTGGCAATACCCATCAGTTTGGCGTCTTCCTTAACAGTATGACAGCTGAGTGACAGCGACAGTGAACTCCTTTTATTGAGAGTACAAGCCTGGACAGCCCTGGTAGATGTTTGGGACTGAATATTCCCCCTCTCCAAGGTCAATGTGTGGACAGCCTCTGGTAGATGTTTGGGACTGAATATTCCCCCTCTCCAAGGTCAATGTGTGGACAGCCTCTGGTAGATGTTTGGGACTGAGTATTCCCCCTCTCCAAGGTTAGTGTGTGGACAGCCTCTGGTAGATGTTTAGGACTGAATATTCCCCCTCTCCAAGGTCAATGTATGGACAGCCTCTGGTAGATGTTTGGGACTGAGTATTCCCCCTCTCCCAGGTCCATGTATGGACAGCCTCTGGTAGATGTTTGGGACTGAGTATTCCCCCTCTCCCAGGTCAATGTATGGACAGCCTCTGGTAGATGTTTGGGACTGAATATTCCCCCTCTCCAGGTCAATGTATGGACAGCCTACTAGTAGATGTTTGGGACTGAGTATTCCCCTCTCTCCAGGTCATCATATGGACAGCCTCTGGTAGGGAAGTGTGGGATGAACGTTCCCCTTCTCCCAGGTCAACGTATGGACAGACCCGTGGCTGCACCTCTTGGGGGTGTCCACATGCAGATGTGTAAATCACAGCCAATGATGGTGAACAGCCCTGAAATCCATGCCAGCCTCAGCAGTCACAGAACAGGGCAACACTCAGCAGGCACCCTGTCCAATGGGGTGGAGCATCACCCTGCAGTGTTCTATGTCAGCGTGACTGCAGCCCAACAGGGTCCTTGTAGGCTGTCAGCCACAGCACAGCCAAAGTCCTGCGGGCAAACACAGACAGCCCAGCAGGCCGGCCACTGTGCCCTCTGTACAGTGCGCCACGAAGCATCACTACCTGTTCCCCAGGTGACAGCTACAACCCTGGCACGCACTACACCCCCCATCGTGAGTCAAAGTGTACGGACTGTCTACAGCAAAGACAGGTTAAACGGATCACAAAAGGACAAAGATAGTGGACGACAGTACAAAAAGATAATTCATTTTTTAAAGACTGAGTCCAACAGTGATAGATGCAAAAAAAAAAAAGAAAAAAAAAAAAAAAGGGTGGGGGGAACCAGCCACCATGGCGAAGTGGTTAGCGTTGTGGACTCTGGCTGGGAGGTCATGGGTTCGACTCCCATCAGAGTCACGTGGGATTTTTCTTCCCCAACCGGCTCCTACCCAGAGTTGAGTTTGCTACGGGCTCAGTTGGGAAGACTGGGACCACACAGTCCAGTTTCATCCACTTAATGGATGCGTCTCTGGGAGTGTTGCTCAAATTTCCTGACCAACACTGCAGGTGTCTGTATCTGTTGGGCCTGGTTTACGCTGGGATATATCATGAAAGAAAGTGTAGAGAACAGCCCTGTCATGCAGTCTCAGACCAAAACGGAAATATGTAGCATCATCTTCATCATCCTCATTCTCATCAATCAGCATTAAAAAAAAATTAAGATTAAAAAAAAAGGGAAAAAAAGGGGGAACAACTATGACTGAAATCTCCACAAGTTGGGGATAAGGTACGTACTGAAAGAGTCCCCAGCACCCCCACATGGAGCACAGCCCACCCTTCCCGTTACACTCTGTCCACTGAAATGCTATGAACACTCTGGCAGCAGCCGCTGAACAACTGTTCAAAAACGCATCCGGCTTCCAGTAGACGTCATGCAAAGTTACTGGGAAGAGGGAAACAGTCGTTCCTCTGAAATTTCCTCCTTCATTCTTCATTCAACTCACCTTTACCCCCCCCCCCCCCCCCCTCCCAAATTATCTTTTTCAGGTGTCTTTATCAATTTTCCCTGTTTTTCCTTTTTAACTGACGATGGGCGCAGGGTGCTCACTATCCCTATGTGGTTTAAAACTGAGGCGATGAGGCAGCCATCATTAGGCTTCTGATGACCATTTGGTGAAATAAAAGTGGCAGTTTCCAGAAACAAAACCCCTGCGTTCCCTCCAAAAGCAGAAGGTGAGAGGGTAGTAACCTTTGCTTTTTGTGGTAATGGTAATGTTGCTTATAGCCCAGCCAACCACAAAGGGCCATATCAGGGCTGTCACCATGTTGAAGTCAACTCACAAGTCATATTTGAAAAAAAAAAAAAAATCATTCACACAATCTTTTGAAATACACCTTCCAAAAACACACAAGGAATGTTGGTTCAAAATCTTTCTTCAGTAAAATTTTAAATCAGATGAAAAATATCAATCTCCCTCAGAAACCCAAAGATCACATCAGATGGGACATCTCTGAAAAGGTTTTCATGGAGTCTGCTGTAAAATGTTTATGTCTCACATCATGCAAGTCCCAACACTCTAAAAGATTTTGTTTCACTGTGAGTGGAACACGACATGGAATGCACCACGGAACTTCTTGTATGACAGAGGCAATGTGGAGCAGTCCCTGAACCTGTGGAAAACTGTTTGGGGACTAAGCATCCACACTGAATGTAACGATGATCTTCACACTGAAATATTCACAGTATATATGAAGAATTGAAGGGCCATGCAAATTCTTCCACTGTATTCGATGATGTTATTTTACAGTGACTGAAGCTAAAGAAATGAAGGACCCTGTGTACAGGTATACTGAACACATTTACATCATTTACAGGAAATAAACATACAGAAATGAAGAACCATGTGTACTCAGACATGCACAAACATACAAAGATGTTGTTTACAGTAAACAAATATAAAGAAATGAAGAATCATGTGTTACAGACATGCATCAACATAGGAAGGTCTACTGTACACAAATATACAGAAATGAAGAACCTCAACTTAAAAAAAAAAGAAAGAAAGAAAGAAAAAAACAAAGAAAGAAAGAAAGAAGAAGAAAAAGAACAACTAGGAAAAGCTGTGATAAATGTGTTTCCTGCAGCTGAGAAGACACAAAGCCATGCTCTGAAATGAACACCAGCGGAAAGAAGACGATCCTAAAACAGCGCTATCTGATGTCCTTTCACAGACAACAAACAAGCAGGCACGAACTCCATCACGAAAAAGGAAGGAACGAGGAGAGCACATGTGCTACCAGTCTGACGCTAAGCAAAAGAGGCAGTGCAATGGAAAAGCGCTCGAGTGCTGGTGTGGTGCAGAAGGAGAGATATAAGCACAGCCATGCAATCACAACACACCCGCAGCCAAACTGTAGGAGGACAGAACTTGAAAGTGCTCGGTGCACAGGTGAAAAAGACACGCAACCACCGAGGTACAGGAAGCAGTGAGACAAAGAGACAAAGCGGCGGTGAGACAGTGGCAAGCTAAACGTGTGGAGACGGAACCAAGCGCTATAAAGCCTCACCCTGAAAAGCCTGTGAGGCCATCTACAATGTTAGCACCCACATCCCTGCACACAATGCCAGCAGATGACACAGTCGCACCACGTGTGTTAGCATCCACGTCCTCACAGCCAATCATACGTTCACACCACCACATGTCTTCACTCGGCATCACATCTTGATCTTTGTGCACAAAACGAGCAGATCAGACCTTCACATCAAGTACATTGTCCTTTCTTTGCTTTACACACAAGATCAGCAGATCAGACATTCACATGTGCATGTTATCTTCAACATCTTTCTGCACAACTTCGGCAGATCAGATCTTCACATCATGTACATTATCCTTTCTTTGCTTTACACACAAGATCAGCAGATCAGACATTCACATGTGCATGTTATCTTCAACATCTTTCTGCACAACTTCGGCAGATCAGATCTTCACACCATGTATACTATTTTCTGTATGTTTGCATCAGATCTTCACACCATGTACACTATTTTCTGTATGTTTGCATCAGATCTTCACACCATGTACACTATTTTCTGTATGTTTGCATCAGATCTTCACACCATGTACACTATTTTCTGTATGTTTGCATCAGATCTTCACACCATGTATACTATTTACTGTATGTTTGCACACAAGACCAGCAATTCAGACATTCACACGATATTATCATCTGTTCCTTTCTACACAAGAACAGCATATAAGAGGTTAACACCACAGATATTACCATCTGTCCCTTTCTACACAAGAACAGCATATAAGAGGTTAACACCACAGATACTACCATCTGTCCCTTTCTACAAAAGAACAGCATATAAGAGGTTCACACCACAGATACTACCATCTGTTCCTTTCTACAAAAGAACAGCATATAAGAGGTTAACACCACAGATATTACCATCTGTCCCTTTCTACACAAGAACAGCATATAAGAGGTTCACACCAAATATATTATCATCTATACCTTTGCACACAAGACCAGCAGGTAAGACATTTACACCTTGTATGTTATCATCTCTCTATCTCTCTGCACAAGACAAACTGTTCAGACATCCACGCTGTGTATATCATCATCTGTAGATGTGTTTGTGGACAAGGCCAGCGGATCAAACATTCATGCTGACAGAGGTCTCCCCTTTCCCCTCCCCCATGTAAAAGGTGTTCAGTATTCACAGGTTTTGACTTTGATTCCAATCATTGTAACACCTCAAGTTTCACTAGGCTGCACTCACACACACACACACACACACACACACACACACACACACACACACACACACACACACATGCGTGCCATGCGCATGCGCACGCACATGCACACACACCACACATGCACACACACACACACACACGCACACGCACACACGCACACGCACACGCACACACACACACGCACACACACACACATGCGCACGCCCTCACTCACACACACACACACACACACACGCACTGCTTAAGACTAATGATACAACCTGTCACTGGACCTTTACGATCAATGGGATAAATCATGGTCATGGAGAACATTTCAATTACAGGGTCTATTCCCCTCCCCCCCCCCCCCCCCCCCCTCTAATCCACTTTGTTAGAAATCTTACGAGCACTGGGAACAATTCAACACAGATTGCAGGAAAAAATCATTCCTACAAGCTGCTGGCCCTTTTATCCTTTCTGCTGCTGGCCAAGTCTGTCAATGTCCGACACAACAATTCATTCACGTTGTAAAGCCCTCCGCTCCCTGGCAGGTTACGCAATGCACTGGACAAGACATCAGTTTTCCTCATCACCAGGGATAAGCTCTTGGCAGGAGCAAGCAGAGCGAAAACAAGAGGAATAAATAAATGGAAAAAAAGAAAGCCCTCTAACCAGATCCCACAACGCACCAGGATGAAAGAGGAGGCGCCAACAGACCCTATCTGAAAACAGCAGAGAGAGGGACGCCATCAATCACAGGAGTTGGTGGACGTCGGCACCTTCCCTATCCAGGCAGGAAGAACAGGTGTCCGCAGTCACTTCCTGTTGACTCCTATGTACCACAGTAGTATTATAGTCCTGTATGTACCAACAGAGTTATTGTCCTGCACTGGCTCGACACTGATCTTTCCCTGTTCCCTGGATAATGGCTGCCACAAAAGATTTTTTTTTCTTCTAAAATTCTGCTGTTAAGCACTCTTTTTGGTTTCTTTTGTTACTACTATGCTTTTCTTTCTTTTTTCTTGATTTTATTTTGCATTTAACATCAGATCCCAACTACCTGAATAAGTTGATTTTAACCACAAGAAAAGGTTTCCTTTTTCAGTTTTTGTGCATTGGTGTAAATCGAAGTCCCATTTTTGCGTCAGACTATTTTCAAAACTATGCTTGCGCACTGACTAAAAACACACACACTCACACTCACTCACTCACTCACACATACACTCACACACACACACACACACACACACACACACACACACACACACACACACACACACATACATCACACACACACACACACACACACACACTAAAAGTCATTGATAAAGTAGGGTTACAAGTAAGATGACAATCAAATTTTGTCTTGCGCTTTAACTGGTCTTTAGCTGAAGCAAAATGTTTCTTTTTACAACTAGTAGTGATAGTAATGACATGAATTATGAATACAACAAATTGTAGCTTACAGAATTCAATCCAGGCAACTAACACTTTACAAGTATATGTAATATCATCTGACAACTACAATACAAACAGGTATGTAAGGTTAGATGCACACTGAATGTGGAATGAATGTTAACAATATAACAAACTGAATATACAGTGACACAGAGTCACTCTAGCCATCTTTTACTTTTTAGCTGCAGGGGCCATTAGCTTCAGCACCTACAGGTGCCACTATGAGCCATTAGCCTAACTCCTGCAGGTGCCATTATGAGCCATTAGCCTAACTCCTGCAGGTGCCGTTATGAACCATTAGCCTAACTCCTGCAAGTGCCATTATGAACCATTAGCCTAAGTCCTGCAGGTGCCATTATCAGCTATTAGCCTAGCTCCTGCAGGTGCCATTATGAACCATTAGCCTAACTCCTGCAGGTGCCATTATGAGCAATTAACCTAACTCCTGCAGGTGCCACTATGATCATTACCTAACTCCTGCAGGTGCCATTATGAGCGTTAACCTAACTCCTGCAGGTGTCATTGTGAGCCATAGCTCCTGCAGGTGCATTATGAGCCATTAACCTAACTCCTGCAGGTGCCATTATGAGCCCTTACTTAACTCCTGCAGGAGCTATTATAGCCATTAGCCTAACTCCTGCAGGTGCTATTATGAGCCATTAACCTAACTCCTGCAGGTGCCATTATAAGCCACTAGCCTAACTCCTGCAGGTGCCATTATGAGCCATTAGCCTAACTCCTGCAGGTGCCCTTATGAGCCATTAGCCTAACTCCTGTAGGTGCCATTATCAGCCATTAGCCTAACTCCTGCAGGTACCATTATGAGCCATTAACCTAAATCCTGCAGGTGCCACTATGAGCTATAAACCTAACCCCTGCAGGTGCCATCAGAGCCATTATTTTCAGCTCCAGCAGGTGCCATTATAAACTATTAGCCTAAGTCCTGCATGTGCCATTATGAGCCATTAGCCTAACTCCTGCAGGTGCCATGGTGAGCCATTAGCTTCATGTCCTGCAGGTGCCATTTCAAGCCATCAGTCTCAGCTCCTGTGAATGAGACAAAGGCTTCTACTCCTGCAGGTGCCTTAAGCAGTCCCTCACCTGCCCCTCAACTGATTATTACTCACTGTGAATACACAGATGTTTTTTTATATCGATTAAAACTGAAGTAGCACTGACTTCAGAGAGCAGGTGGTAGTGAGTCAGCTACGATGTCTGGATCTACACAGTGCAGGTAAGTGACCGCGAAGGTCAGTCATAAACTGCTGCAACAACAATAACAACAACAGCAACAACACACACACACACACACACACACACACACACACACACACACACACACACCACTCACTCACTCACACACACACACTCACTCACACACACACACACACACATACACACACACACACACACACACACACACACACACACACAGAGTCACCATCCTTTTCCACAAACCACTAGACTGTCACACAAAATGCCATGCAATATACACTCACAGAACATACACACAGAGGAAAAAAAAAACACACACACACAATTAAAACCCCCGACGAAAAACCTCATCAGCCCCAATCAACACTGACTTGAGGCCTTGGCCGACGTCACGAAGGACCTCCTTGGCCTGTTTATGGCCAGACAGGCCGTGGGTCTCGATCTCCTGCAGACGTCGGCGGTACTGCTCCAGCTTCTTCTGCAGGTGGTTGATGGAGTGGGCCGACTTCTGGTTGCGCTTCTCAAACACCGTCTTGATGCGCTGGTTCTGCTGCTTGTCGGCGCTGGCTGCCAGGTGCAGGTACTCGTTCACATTGCCTGCAGACAACGGTCGGCTGGGGGTCACTTGAGGAGTGTGCACAGGACTATTCATTTTTTTTAATTTATTTGTTTGTTCGCTGGGTTCTGTTCATAGAGACTGAGTTCATCTGTCTGCTTGCTAGTCACATCACTCGGTTCAGTTTATGTTTCTTCTAGTCCAGCCGCGTCAGGGCTGTCGCTCACTGAAGTCAACATTTCGATACGTTTTTTTACCACACACATACACACACGCACGCACACACACACACACGCACACACGCATACACACACGCACACACACACACATAGTCTTACATGCACTCGTACATGCATGTGCACACACACATGCGTGCGAACACACACACATACACACACACACATACAAGCCCGAGCACATACATGCACACATGCCCATGCATACACACACACACACGAACACACACAATCAACTCATTTAGGTTATCTAAATACATGCTTAAATCGCTTTAAAATCACAATTAATAAATGTTGTCATTTTCTGACAAAAGATGGCTCTTACAAATGATAGTTTATTCATTCTTTCATTCAGTTAGTTACTCATCTCTCTCTCTCTCTCTCCTCTCTCTCTCTCTCTCTCTCTCTCTCTCTCTCTCTTTTCCATATATCACTGTTTATTTATTTACTTACCACCTGACATTTGATAACTGGTTCATTAATTTGGACTTACTGTTCATTCACATATCTACTTATTAGTGACTGATCTTTAATTGAACTATGAAGAAAATCGCTTTTTCTATTTTGCTTTTTTTTCAACTTGTTCTTTCAAAACTGAAAAGTTTCATCCATTTAAACCCAAGCTTACCAACAGCCAAGAAAAAAAAAATAAATAAAAAGACATAAAAAAAACCACAAAAAAACAGGAAGACAGTGGTAAGCCCGCCACTTCCCATCACCACTGCGTTTTCCTCCCATCCCACACCCTCTTCTATCTCCCCAAACTTCATGCTGTAACAGATGATGGAAGTGAACGAACGAAATGAACGAACGAAATTTCATTTTACCAGGGTAATGAGATAAGCAAATCAGAAATGCTTTTTTCCACCAAGCCCTGGGGACACAAAAAAAGACCCAAAAAAAAATCAGAATGCACATAGAAAACAGTCAACATAGCAGAAACAAAAAAAGAAAAGCGAACACACTGGTGGACATGCCAGGTATCAAAAGGAACAGACTACTACTGCAAACTCCAATGATAGAAATATGTACACATGCATGATTGAGCAGGATTCAGCAAGGCAGCGTGGGATTCAGGTGAGGAGGCAGGGCTGAGGAACAGACATAGGGTTGGAAGGAGGGAGGAAGGGGAGGGGCAGTGTTCCGAGGGGGGGGGGGATTCAGGTGAGGAGGCAGGGCTGAGGAACAGACATAGGGGTTGGAAGGAGGGAGGAAGGGGGAGGGGCAGTGTTCCGAGGGGGGGGGGGGGGGGGGGATTCAGGTGAGGAGGCAGGGCTGAGGAACAGACATAGGGGTTGGAAGGAGGGAGGAAGGGGGAGGGGCAGTGTTCCGAGGGGGGGGGAGGGGGGCGTGGGATTCAGGTGAGGAGGCAGGCTGAGGAACAGACATAGGGGTTGCAAGGAGGGAGGAAGGGGGAGGGCAGTGTTCCGGGTGAGGGGGTAAGGGAGGTGGGATTCAGGTGAGGAGACAGGCTGAGGAGCAGACAAAAGGGGATTGAAGGAGGGAGGAAGGGGGGAGGCAGTGTTCCAGGTGGGGGGGGGGGGGGGGGGGGGTAAGGGTGTGGGATTCAGGTGAGGAGGCAGGGCTGAGGAGCAGACAAAGGGGATTGAATGAGGGAGGAAGGGGGGGAGGGAGCAGTGATTCCAGGTGGGGGGGGGGGGGGGGGGGGGGAGTAAGGGCGTGGGATTCAGGTGAGGAGGCAGGGCTGACGAGCAGACACAGGGGATTGAAGGAGGAGGAAGGGGGAGGGGCAGTATTCCAGGTGGGGAGGGGGGGGGAGTAAGGGAGTGAGATTCAGGTGAGGAGGCAGGGCTGACGAGCAGACATAGGGGATTGAAGGAGGGAGGAAGGGGGAGGAGCAGTGTTCCAGGTGGGGGGGGGGGGGTAGGGGCGTGGGATTCAGGTGAGTAGACATGGCTGAGGAGCAGACATAGGGGATTGAAGGAGGGAGGAAGGGGGAGGAGCAGTGTTCGGGGGGGGTAGTGGGGGGGGGAATCCAGGTGAGGAGGCAGGGCTGAGGAGCAGACATAGGGGATTGAAGGAGGGAGGAAGGGGGAGGGGCAGTGTTCCAGGGAGGGGGGGGGGGGGGGGGGATTCAGGTGAGGAGGAAGGGCTGAGGAGCAGACACAGGGGATTGAAGGAGGGAGGAAGGGGGAGGGGCAGTGTTCTGGGGGGGGGGGGGGGTAGGGGGAGGGGGAGGGGTTCAGGTGAGGAGGAAGGGCTGAGGAGCAGACACAGGGGATTGAAGGAGGGAGGAAGGGGGAGGGCAGTGTTCGGGGGGGGTAGGGGGAGGGGGCGGGATTCAGGTGAGGAGGAAGGGCTGAGGAGCAGACATAGGGGATTGAAGGAGGGAGGAAGGGGGAGGAGCAGTGTTCCAGGTGGGGAGGGGGGGGGGGGGTAAGGGCGTGGGATTCAGGTGAGGAGGCAGAGCTGAGGAGCAGACACAGGGGATTGAAGGAGGGAGGAAGGGGGAGGAGCAGTGTTCCAGGTTGGGGGGGGGGGGGTAAGGGCGTGGGATTCAGGTGAGGAGGCAGGGCTGACGAGCAGACACAGGGGATGGAAGGAGGGAGGAAGGGGGAGGGGCAGTGTTCCAGGGGGGTAGGGGGAAGGGAGGAAAGTGAGAGGAGGGGTAGGGGGGGAATACAGGGAATAGCGGCTGGTGGTAAAGAATGGCAGTGGGATGGGGAGAGGCATGGAGAAGAAGGGGAAGGAAGGGGGAGGGGGGGGGGGGGGGCTGGAGGCAGGGGAGGGGTCCATCTAAATGCCAGTTCCACATCTGATTCTACCAATTTTCTGTTGGCAACACATTCCAAGTGTCTGCTCCCACTTCCCTGGCTTCGATCCAATTCAGAACGTAACCGTTTCAAATTTTGCCTTCACAAAGTGAGGGGTTTTTTTGTTTGTGTTTTTTTTGGGGGGGTGCTATTTTTCTAGGGGGGAGGGGGGGGGGGACGGGGATTGGTCATCTTCCATGTCACTCCAGTGGCAATGCCTGCTTGCCATTCCTTCCAGCTCCCTGTCCACAGCCACAGCCCAGCTTGTTTTGCCACAGCTACAAACGTCAACAACACAAGACATACAAATGCATCGCAACCCGCCTCCATCACAAGATTTGTCTACAAAATTTTCAATGCATTTGAGAGCTGAGCATTAGGGAAGGAGGGAAGGTTGAAAAGTCACCAAGTTCCAAGTTCATTTTGTGCTCTACGTGAACTATTCTGCATGTTGCATGAATTTTACATTAAATATCAAATTCTGCAGTTCCCTCAGTCAGTCATTTCATTTCTTTTCATTAACTCTCTTTCAAAGATGTTCTCATCACTTACTAAGCTATACCTAAAATAACAAAAATGGTCCCTGGCTCTGTACACATGCTTCTTTCTTTTTCATTCTTGCATGCAGGCACAGACAACTGTCTGTAAGTCTGCCACAGTGTGAGTATTTGTGTTTCTGCATACACATGCTTTGCTTGTGCTTCTTTACTTTGTTTTTGTTTTTTTCAGCTGGTTTGACTGCATTTCTCTCTTCTGTGAGTCTCATGTCCATGTCTGTGTTAGGCAAAACAGCACTAACAGCAGCATCAGTCTGTTTATATTTCTCTGTTCTGTGAGCCTCATGTCCATGTCTGTGTTAGGCAAAACAGCCTGACAGCGGCATCAGTCTGTTTATATTTCTCTCTTCTGTGAGTCTCATGACCATATCGGTGTTAGGCAAAACAGCACCGACAGCAGCATTAGTCTGGAGGTTCCAGCATGCCACTGAAGCTGTCGGAGCTCAAGCTGCCTTTCTGGGTTGTCAGTTACTGCTGACGTTGACCAGGCTCACTTAACTCTCAACAGTTTTTGAGATTTTTGCATTCTGCATGACGGATGTTCTTTTTTTCTTAACATTCTGCACATTATTTCTAAAATAATACTATTTTTGTGTTGAGTGTGTCTATTTCAAGTTTTTTAGGCGATATATTTCTTCAGGTAAAAAAAAAATGTTGTTTTAAATACCATAATTCCGGGAAGAAAGCTGTAGATCACCGGCGATTCAAATTCAAGGGAAAGAACTGAAGAGAGTTAAGGTATCGCACCTCGGTTACTTGCATTTCTTTCTTTTCTGTGTTCTGTTGGACAACACATGGCTCGAAAGCTTGTGCTGAAAAAGACGGTGCTTTGTGTTTTTATTGAATTTAATTCTGTTGGACAACATTCAGAATCAAAAGACAACGGCCAGTCGTCAATAACCAGTGAACTGTGAAGTGTTTGTTTTCAATCTGTTGTTGTTGACAACTGCATGAGTCAGTCTGGAATGCCTGGGACAGGCTGGAAATTTTTCTTGTGCAAACTTTACCCTCTGTGCCACTAGTCTGCGTCTGTGCTACGAGAATGAGCCCTGGAAGAAGCCAATTTGGAGTTACGGGCGCCTCATATCTTTTTATCTTCAGACAGCCAAAGCTGCCATCCTTGTTTGTTAGTTACTATTTCCTTCACCCTGACTGATTTACTGATTTCATTCTCCTTCAGTTTCATGTAACCAGCGGAGACTTACACTCTTTGTGGGTCTGCTCTTGCTTGATGAGTTCCTTGGTTTTTTCGATCTTGGCCTTGAGGTGCTCAATGGCCGCCCGTGTTTTGTGTGTGTCTCCGCTGTCTGACCCCTGACCTTCCAGGCTGCCTTCGTCGCTGTGGGTCACCGACGTCAACGTTTCGCTTTTTCCATTCTCCCACAAGGCACTGCTGTCCACCTGGGGGGACATCAGAGACAGGCAAAGACTGAGGCTGATGTCGGCAGGGAACACTGGCGGTCCTGGAAGCTCACAGACACCAGGTGCAGCCACAGCATATACAGTCAAATACACTCAACTTTCAACTGAACAACACTCTGTCTGCGTTTCTACTTCCTGCCCTGTAACATCTTCCCACAAAATTCTCCCAGACAACTAACGCAGTGATAATGCCAGGTATCAGGCTTATAGCACAGCTGACACTGCCACAAACACTGTGACATGTCTGTACACAGCTGACACTGCCACAAACACTGTGACATGTCTGTACACAACTGACACTGCCACAAACACTGTGACATGTCTGTACACAGCTGACACTGCCACGAACACTGTGACATGTCTGTACACAGCTGACACTGCCACAAACACTGTGACATGTCTGTACACAGCTGACACTGCCACAAACACTGTGACATGTCAGTACACAGCTGACACTGCCACAAACACTGTGACATGTCTGTACACAGCTGACACTGCCACAAACACTGTGACAGGTCAGCACAAACACAAGGTCATGTCGGTACACAACTGACACTGCCACAAACACTGCGACAGGTCAGCACAAACACTGCGACAGGTCAGCACAAACACTTCGACAGGTCAGCACAAAAACAAGGTCATGTCTGTACACAGCTGACACTGCCACAAACACTGTGACATGTCTGTACACAAATGACACTGCCACAAACACTGTGACATGTCTGTACACAGCTGACACTGCCACAAGCACTGTGACATGTCTGTATACAGCTGACACTGCCACAAACACTGTGACATGTCTGTATACAGCTGACACTGCCACAAATACTGTGACATGTCTGTACACAGCTGACACTGCCACAAACACTGTGACATGTCTGTACACAGCTGACACTGCCACAAACACTGTGACATTCCTGTACACAATTGACACTGCCACAAACACTGTGACATGTCTGTACACAGCTGACACTGCCACAAACACTGTGACATGTCTACACACAACTGACACTGCCACAAACACTGTGACATGTCTGTACACAGCTGACACTGCCACAAACACTGTGACATGTCTGTACACAGC
>CM065747.1:31500320-31517820 GCA_033310375.1 Conus canariensis
CATAGCCACAGTTATGTGGTGAACAGACAGTGCAACGGCAGTGTGATGGAAAGACAACTGCACCAAGATAAAAAGACAGTACCACTGCAGAGTGGTACCACCAAAAAAAAGTCAATATCGCTGCAGTGTGGTGAAAAGACACTGCCACCGCAGTGTGTTAAAATGACAGTACCACAGCAGCACGATGAAAAGACGGTGTCACCACATTGCGATCAAAAGGCAGTGCAACAGCTGTGTGAGAGACACAATACCTCTGCAGCATCATGAAAAGATTGCACCACGGTTATGTGACAAACAGTACTACTGCAATACAGTGACCAGACAGTACCTAGCTGCATGACAGACAGACAGCAGTCCTGTCTGCTGCTGGCAGTCTGCTTCTCGATATGTCAATTCGGAAGACAATGCTCTCCCTCATCTACATGTGCAACGAATGAAGTGTCTGAGCAAGACCACTTTTGCACTGTTAATATAACATACGCAACTTATGTCATGAAGGTTTTAAGTACATATCAATGTATAGTTCCTGTACGATTGCAAACCAGGACGTTTCTGCCCTGTTATGAGTTAGTTCTTTGGCGCTTTTTACTCACAGGCATTCATCTTCTTCTATCATCATCAACTGTCTATTTTTTCACATCACTGACCAACACAACAAAAGCTCAAGGTCAAATACACACATACATCTTTCTTTTTTTTTCATGCCAACTTTGGTTTGTTTTTCTTACAACATTTCCTTGGCTTTGGTTAATCCATGGAATACATATAGACACTGAGAGGCTGTAGTGGTCACAGAAACAGTCCAAAACAAGGAAAAGTCATTAATACCACAATTTCTGTCTCTAACACAGTGGTTCATTCTGTGTTCATAGTGAGGACTCCCAAGGTAAACTGGCTTCTCTGGATGAACCCTTTTAGGCACAGTGATCATGCATCTTTAACCACAAGTAGTGAGACTGTATGTGTGTGTGTGTGTGTGTGTGTGTGTGTGTGTGTGTGTGTGTGTGTGTGTGTGTGTGTGTGCACGCGCGTGCGTGCGTGTGTGTGTACGTGCATGCATGTGTGTGTACCTGTTCGTGGTTGAGTGGGTGGGTGCATGTGTATATGTGTGCATACACGCGTGCACATGCGCTCGCATGCATGTAAACTCGTTTCCCCACCCTATTGAGGGCTTTTTCCTTTAAATATACAGCGTCTTCAAACATTCTCCTGTCATAGGGTTTGGAAGTGAAACTGAAATGCTTCAAAGCCCATTATCCTCTTTTCAGTCCCAGATGTGACATTTAAAAAATCTGGGATTTTTTTCATGACGAAAAAGTATAATTTCAGACTTTCCATACGTTTCTCCAGTACAGCAATGAAATTGGATAAGTTTATGCAATTTTCACTTTCATGTCCTCATGTGGTGACAGTACAAGATGTGTATGTAATCATGTGTGTGTGTGTGTGTGTGTGTGAGAGAGACACTCTGTGTGTGTGTGTGTGTGTGTGTGTGTGTGTGTGTGTGTGTGTGTGTGTGTGTGTGTGTGTGTCTGTCTGTCTGTCTGTCTGTCTGTCTGTCTAACTTAGCTGTTCCTGATTCTAAGAAGTATTCAAACAAAGTATATAAGGTTCTGGGCTAACTTAGTTGTTCCTGATTCTAAGAAGTATTCAAACAAAGTATATAAGGTTCTGGGCTAACTTAGTTGTTCCTGATTCTAAGAAGTATTCAAACAAAGTATATAATATCTTACATGAACTATATACAAAAGGAATTTTCGTTTCACCATGGCTTAGTTATGTTAAAAGCATTTTATTTGAAACTGGTTTTGATTGTGTTTGGGAATCTCACTCATTCACAAACTGAAGTAACTTATGTAAGTGTGTTAAAAAGGAGTTGCAAAATAATTATGCTCGTGATTGGCGCAGTTCTCTTGAAAACAGCAACAAGTGTGTATTCTATAAAAGTGTAAAGACTGTCTTTGGAAAAGAACATTATATTTCTACCTTACCAGATATTTATGTTATATCTTTATTTAAATTTAGATGTAGTAACCATAAATTGCAAATTGAAATTGGAAGACACCATAATGTTCCAAGAGAATTGCGTATTTGTTGTAACTGTGAAATGGGTGAAATTGGAGATGAATTTCATTGCATCATGGAATGTCCAAAATATAATGAACTTCATGAAAAATTCATCCCTAAAAAATATCTAAAACCAAAGTCTGTTTTCAACTTTTGTAATTTACTTCAAAAAGGAAGACGCATTTGTTTGAATATTAGTAAGTTTCTAAAAAATGGGAAGATTGTTTAATGAGATCATTACAGTTCACCAGAATTCAGCATTTCGCAACTATGTTCACACATTGTTCTGAGTGAGTTTCGTATTTCTCTTTGTTACATTTGTATCCTCCATGCCCCAACAGGGGTCAAAGGATTAAATCTGAATTGAATTGAATTGTGTGTATGTGCGCGCGCGCGTGTGTGCATGTATGAGACTGTGCAACTGTGAGCGAGTGTGTGTGTGCGTGTGTGTGTGTGTGTGTGTGTGTGTGTGTGTGTGTGTGTGTGTGTGTGTGTGTGTGAGTGCGATTCCATGTGTGTGTGTGTGTGTTGTGTGTGTGTGTGGTGTGTGTGTTGTGTGTGTGTGTGTTGAGTGCGATTCCATGTGTGTATGTGTGTGCACGCATGGGTACATATGGTGCGTACATGGGTGCGTGAGTGCATGCGTGTCTGTCTGTATGTGTGCGTTCATGCGTGTGTGTGTGCATGCATGCACATCACACACACGTGTGATGGGTGCATGTGGAATGTGAAGAGCGCATGTGGATACCTACACACAGAAGGCACTCACATTGAGGCAGGGTGGTAGGGGCGGTGTGAAGCAGACGGTTGAGTGGTCCCACTGGCCTTCCCCTCTCTCCCCTCTGTCCAGCCCTGGTCCTGGACTGCGGGCTTCAAGGGGTCATGCCAGTGGCCACGATCACTGGGCCTGCAAATCCCCAGCCACAGTCAGCCCCAGGTCAGCACTCATGACGTCATCACTGGCACAGCGCTTACTCCCTCATGCTGTCATGACGTCATCACTGGCACAGCGCTTACTCCCTCATGCTGTCCTTACATCTTTCTTCTAATAGATGAAGTCATCTGAAAGGGCTTACGAGACATGTAATACATGCACAACTTGAGCACACACACACACACACACACACACACACACACCACACACACACACACACAGAGGCATGCGTGCGCGCACGCGTACTCCCACACCCCACACACACACACACACACAGAGGATGGGGCCATTGGCGACCAGCCACGCAACACACACACACACACACACACACACACAACACACACACACACACACACACCACACACACAGGCACACACAACATACACACATGCAGAGACATGCATGCACACACACACAGACACACACAAACACACATAAACACACACACACACACACACACACACAAATGTACACACAGAACAATTTCATTTCATCTCTTTTTAGGCTGGGGGAAAGGAAGATTAATATAAAAATAACCAGCACACACACACACACACACACACACACACACACACACACACACACACACACACATATCGTGCAAGAATGCAAACTCAACATGAACAGCAGTTTAATCCAACTCTGTCACTAACCCACAGAGGACAAAAAGTTCCAGCAAATAACTCCCTTTGTCTGTGGAAATGTTTCTCAAGTCAAAAATTACTCATTTCTCGACAAGCAGCTTTGGAATATAGATTGCAATAATTTTGCCGGCATACGAAACAGCTGTTTGCTGTTGATATACAGGTCTGATTTATAAGAGTGTATCAATGTACCCACACCTGAGCACAGAGTACCCACACCTGAGCACAGAGAACCCACACCTAAGGACAGAGTATCTACACCTGAGCACAGAGAACCCACATCTGAGCACAGAGCACCCACATCTGAGCACAGAGCACCCACACCTGAGCACAGAGAACCCACATCTGAGCACAGAGCACCCACATCTGAGCACAGAGCACCCACACCTGAGCACAGAGAACCCACATCTGAGCACAGAGCACCCACATCTGAGCACAGAGCACCCACACCTGAGCACAGGTACCCACATGAGCACAGACACCCACATCTGAGCACAGAGCACCCACACCTGAGCACAGAGACCCACACCTGAGCACAGAGAACCCACACCTGAGCACAGAGAACCCACACCTAAGGACAAGTATCTACACCTGAGCACAGAGTACCCCACATCTGAGCACAGAGCACCCACACTGAGCACAGAGCACCCACACCTGAGCACAGAGAACCCACACCTGAGCACAGAGCACCCACACCTGAGCACAGAGTACCCACACTGAGCACAGAGCACCCACACCTGAGCACAGAGAACCCACAACCTGAGCAAAAGAGCAGACCCACACCTGAGCACAGAGACCCAACCTGAGCACAGAAACACCTGGACCACTGAGCACAGAGTACCACACCTGAGCACAGAGCACCCACACCTGAGCACAGAGAACCCACACCTAGGACAGAGTACTACCTGAGCACAGAGTACCCACATCTGAGCACAGAGCACCCACCTGAGCACAGAGACCCCCACCTGAGCACAGAGTACCCACATCTGAGCACAGAGCACCCACATCTGAGCACAGAGCACCCACACTGAGCACAGAGTACCCACACCTGAGCACAGAGACCCACACTGACACAGAGACCCACACTGACCACAGAGTACCTACCGAGACATAGTACCCACACTGAGCACAGAGTACCCACACCTGACATGAGTACCCACCTGACATGAGTACCCACTGGAGCACTGAGTACCCACACCTGAGCACAGACCCACACTGAGCTAGATACCACGCCTAGACAGAGTGCCCACTGAGCACAAGTACACACGAAGACCCACACTGAGCACAGAGTCCCACGCTAAGTACAGAGTCCCACACTGAGCACAAGTACCACACAGGACCCATGAGCACAGAGTCCCACAAAAGCACGGTACATTAGACTAATGAGCACACAGGACCATGACTGTACTTTCATGTTTATTAGACTGAATGACTCACAGGACCATGTGTACTTTCCAGTGTTTAATTAGACTGAATGACACACAGGACCATGTACATACTTTCCAGTGTTTAATTTAGACTGAATGACACACAGGACCATGTATACTTTCCAGTGTTTAATTCAGACTGAATGACACACAGGACCATGTACATACTTTCCAGTGTTTAATTTAGACTGAATGACACACAGGACCATGTACATTCTTTCCAGTGTTTAATTTAGACTGAATGACACACAGGACCATGTGTACTTTCCAGTGTTTAATTTAGACTGAATGACACACAGGACCATGTACACATACACACACATACACACACACGCATGCACGCAAGCACGCATGCACGCTCGCGCACGCAGACACACACACACACACACACACCCACACACAACACATGCAGACACACACCATGGTGTTCAGTCAAATATGGTGTGCCATGAATGGAATGAAGGGGTGTAATGTTTTACCTGCGACAACAGCACACAGTGAATTCTGCACTGCAAGTGAGGGGTTGGTGTATGTTTTACCTGTGACAAACAGAAGTGAGGGTTGGTGTATGTTTTACCTGTGACAAACAGAAGTGAGGGGTGGTGTATGTTTTACCTGTGACAAACAGAAGTAAGGTGGTGTGTGTTATACCTGTGACAAACTGAAGTAAGGGTTGGTGTATGTTTACCTGTGACAAACAGAAGTGAGGGGTTGGTGTATGTTTTACCTGCGACAAACAGCACACAGTGAATTCTGCACTGCAAGTGAGGGGTTGGTGTATGTTTTACCTGTGACAAACAGAAGTAAGGGGTGGTGTGTGTTTTACCTGTGACAAACTGAAGTAAGGGGTTGGTGTATGTTTTACCTGTGACAAACAGAAGTGAGGGGTTGGTGTATGTTTTACCTGTGACAAACAGAAGTAAGAGAGTGGTGTATGTTTTACCTGTGACACAAACAGAAGTAAGAGGTGGTGTATGTTTTACCTGTGACAAACAGAAGTAAGAGGTGGTGTATGTTTTACCTGTGACAAACAGAAGTATGAGGTGGTGTATGTTTTACCTGTGACAAACAGAAGTAAGAGGTGGTGTATGTTTTACCTGTGACACAAACAGAAGTAAGAGGCGGTGTATGTTTTACCTGTGACAAACAGAAGTAAGGGGCTGGTGTATGTTTTACCTGGAGACACACTGCGCACAGTGAATTCTGCACTGGAAGTGAGGGGTTGGTGTATGTTTTACCTGTGACAAACTGAAGTGAGGGGTTGTATATTTTACCTGTGACACACAGAAGTGAGCGGTTGGTGTATGTTTTACCTGGAGACACACTGCGCACAGTGGGTTCTGCACTGGGCCTGGCAGACCTGCTGGTACAGCACGAAGAGAGAAACACAGGGGTGCACTGTCAGGGGGCCATCACCCTCCCCTCCTCCTCCTCCACTGCTGGCCTAGCCCTTCGGCTGATTCCTGCATCTAAAAACAGCACACACACACACACCACACACACACACACACATACACACAACACACACACAAACACACACACCACACGCGCGCGCGCACGCACACACACACAAACACACCACACACACACCACACACACACAGCACACACACACACACATTCACTCACACGCACATGCAAATGCACACACAGAGATACACACTCACATGCACAGCCACAGCCACAGGCACACGCACACGCGCGCACGCATGCACACACACACAACACCACACACACACACACACACACACACACCACACACACACACACACATTCACTCACACGCACACGCAAATGCACACACAGAGATACACACTCACATGCACAGGCACAGCCACAGGCACACGCGCGCATGCACGCACACACACACACACACACACACACACACACACAAAACACACCCACGCACACACACACACACACAGCACGCACACACAACACATTCACTCACACGCACACGCAAATGCACACACAGAGATACACACTCACATGCACAGGCACAGCCACAGCACGCACGCACCACACACACACACACACACACACACACACACACATACACACACACACACACACACACACACACACACACAAATAAACATCTCAGTCTCCACCTGAAATGAAAACAACAACTATAAAGACAGTTTACAATCAAAAGAAGGAATATTATTTCTCACCTGTCTTGGAATAGTATTTTATTTTCCTCACATAACTTTCATTCTTTCAGTCAGTGTTGTGTCAGGACTAGACACACGAGCCACAAATTGAGTGCAAACCCCAGTTTCAGTTTCAGTTTCATCAAGGAGGCGTCACTGCGTGCGGACTAGTCCATATACGCTACACCACATCCGCTAAGTTTTGAGACCACACTACGCATGATTTGAAGCTGATGGATAAATGAATTAACAACAAAGATGAGACAATTCAAGAAGAGGGTCTTGTGGCTACGACTCCGCGGATGTCTGACCTAGGCATTAGCCCAACGCGGTGGTCAGACCTTGAGTGCCTACCCTGAATGCAAACCCCAAGAATGCCGCATGAAACGTCCGTTTTCTTGATGCCCATCTGAACACGTTACTCTGGTGGTGTTTTGTGGACAGTTACATCCCTCTGTTCACCATGCACTCTTCGGGCCATTTCTAATTCGCTCCTGCTCA
The DNA here is from genome assembly GCA_033310375.1 of Conus canariensis. Lineage (NCBI taxonomy): Eukaryota > Metazoa > Mollusca > Gastropoda > Neogastropoda > Conidae > Conus > Conus canariensis. The sequence goes on from CM065747.1 coordinate 31,508,046, forward strand.
ATCCTCTCAAATCAACATCAATGTAAAAAAAAAAAAAAAACCCAGTATAGGCTTGGTTAAAGCCAACAGACTTTCTGGATTATTTCTTCCTTTTCTTTCTTCATTACTACTCCGAAGCTATAAGCAGTGGTGAGATTTTTGTGTACGAGGAAAGCGTGGTGCTGAATCAGGATATGTGAGATCTCAAGTAGGCAAGTTTAGTGCGATAAGTACACAGTGTAAGTGACCCAGTCTGTCTCAAAGCAGAGAAGACAGAATGTGGCTGCCCACATTGTGACGTTGGAAACAGTCACACACGCAATGAACTCACCGGTGGTGAACCTATGGGTTCCAGGCATGGAACAAAGGAAGAAAGGGAGGAAATCGCTATCAGGGGGGACAAAGGAGGACGAGAATGGCTGATGACCTGACAAGCATTCACAGACAGCGGCTCTCCAGTCAGCGGGGGTGCTGGGGGAAGGCCGGCAATGGCAGTGCACAACAGCCGGCGTCAACAGACAGCAAGCCAAAGCGCAAAGATCCCAGACACCGACCTCGCAAACCCATGAAAAACAAGGGACAAACCAAACCAATCTGACCACTCCTGTTCTGGTGTTCTTTTTGTCGGTTATGACATCTAATCTAAGAATATGACATTTCATCTAAAAAAAAATAAATAAAAAATAAAAATAAAAATAGAAAAAAAAAAAAAAACCCTACTATACTGCCTCTTCACCTTTAAAAGCCTCTTACACGGCATTAATCATGTGATCCACACAGGCTATCAGTTAAACTGCTATTCAAACTCTCCAACAGCACTTGCTGGTTAACAAGCACACAAATACTTCATTACACAGTGTTTCTCCTTCTCTTACACACACACGCCAGCCAGTAACTGGCCAAACAGCATTTCCTCTCCTTTATTAAAAAAATAAAAATAATGATTAAAAAAAATCTAACAAAAAAAAAAAAAAAATCTTTACTACCAAGCTGCCTGTGTTCCAAGAAAATCCATTCTGTGATCCTGAGAAGAAAGTAACAATGGTAATGACGGGCTACAATCAATACATGGACAGAGGTACGGGCCGAGCACACGGCACCGTTCTGCTGCAATCTTTGCAGGCAAAGCTCTTATCCACCCTTCTCCCTCCTCTTCTCTCTACCCCCTTCTCCTTATTACTGTCATGGCGAAAAAGAAGAAAGAAAAAAAAAAAAAAAACGGATATCGATAACATTAGATTGGAGTTAACATAACCACCGATCTGCAACACTACCTTTCCAAGTCGGACAGACGACAGCCATGTCCCTTTCTCTGCGGGAAACGACAGGGGGGGAACTCTCTTCTCCTCTCTCTCTCTCTCTCTCTCTCTCTCTCTCTCTCTCCCCCCTCTCTCTCCCTCTCTCATCCTCTGCTGCTTCTTCAAGCTGGAAAAAGAATTGAAATCGAAAAGGTTGTTTTTAAAAACAAAAGAAAGGCACAGAGAGAGGGAAGAGAAGCGGGTCTCACAGCGGGGGGGGAGGGGGTGGGGGGGGGGGGGGGGGGTGGGAGGGTGGGTGGGGGGGGTGGGAGGGTGGGGGGGTGGGGGGGGTGGGAGGGGTGGGGGGGTGGTAATGCACCTGGTCCTACTACCGTCTGTTCTTACCCCTGCCTGTCGGCTGATTTGTCTTGTCATGCAACGTGAACGAAAAGTCACTGAACCGATCTGAAACAAGCCTGGTGGTAAGGTGGACTGTGGCAGAAGGATGGACTAGATGAACCCAGGGGTGCAGACCCATCATAGGGGTCCAGACAAAAGCCTGGAGCCAGGACCTGGCCTTGGCAGAGGGTCAGTGCTCTCTGGAATGCCCCTCTAGTTTCACATGACACTCTTCCATCTCCTCACTTCCCTGCCCTATGACCAGCTGGTGGCTCTGCTCCTAACTCCCTGCAGTTCTTTCCCTTGATTTTCAATCAAGTGTGACTGCAGTTTCTTTGTTGTAATTATCGTATCTAAAATCTCTTCTTTTTTTTTTTTTCGTTATTAAAGCAATAGTTTACCAAAATTTGAACGAACACATTTACAAAACAAAACAAAAAAATTATTTGAGAAATTCTGAGTATTGTTGCATAGTTATTGCTCAGAAAGTGTGAAAAACTGAAAAACTCTTCAGAGTTAATGATCACTTTTTTTTTAGCAAGTTAGAGACTTATAGGTGAATCATCAATGTCTGATGATTTGGTTGACAGGTGATAAACGCACAGTTCACTGAATACTGCACACTGGTCTGCTATTTCTGTTGTTAGGCAAATTCAGGATATCAACAGACAGGGTGATTCCAAGCCGTTTTCTGCAGACTAACACCTCTCCAATTTCTGCTTTAGAGATACGCACATCTGTTTTCACCCATTATCTGCCCTTCTCTTTCTTCATCCCCATGAAATGCATGACTTCAATGCCTGTGTTTTTGAAGTTCTTCTCTTACAGAGCCACAATACCTGTTATCAACACCAAAAAAAGTTGCACCACATTGTCAAAGAGGCTCTGTTAGTGTGTAGGTACAGTTGCACCATACTGTCAAAAAGGCTCTGTTAGTGTGTAAGTACAGTTGGACCATACTATCAAAGAGGCTCTGTTAGTGTGTAAGTACAGTTGCACCACATATTGTCAAAGAGGCTCTGTTAGTGTGTAAGTACAGTTGCACCATATTGTCAGAGGCTCTGTTAGTGTGTAAGTACAGTTGCACCATATTGTCAAAGAGGCTCTGTCAGTATGCAAGTACAGTTGCACCATATTGTCAAAGAGGCTCTGTTAGTATGTAAGTACAGATGCACCATATTGCCAAAGAGCTCTGTTAGTGTGCAAGTACAGTTGCACCATATTGTCAAAGAGGCTCTGTTAGTATGTAAGTACAGTTGCACCATATTGCCAAAGAGGCTCTGTTAGTGTGCAAGTACAGTTGCACCATATTTCAAAGAGGCTCTGTTAGTATGTAAGTACAGTTGCACCATATTGCCAAAGAGGCTGTTAGTGTGCAAGTACAGTTGCACCATATTGTCAGGCTCTGTTACTGTGTAAGTACAGTTGCACCATACTGTCAAGTAGGCTCTGTTACTGTGTAAGTACAGTTGCACCATACTATCAAGTAGGCTCTGTTATTGTGTAAGTACAGTTGCACCATACTGTTAAGTACAGTTGCACGATACTATCAAGTAGGCTCGGTTACTGTGTAAGTAGAGTTGCACCATACTGTCAAGTAGGCTCTGTTACTGTGTAAGTGTGTAGATTCTGTCACTGTGTAAGTATAGTTTTACCACCTTGTCAAGCAGACTCTGTTACTCATTGTGCAAGTATAGTTTTACCATACTGTCATTTTGGCTCAGTTACTGTGTAAGTATAGTTTTACCACATTGTCAAGTAGGCTTTGTTACTGCATAAGCAGTTTCACTGTACTGTCAAGGACTGAAGGAGGCTTTGTCACTGTGGTAAGTATAGCTATACCATACTGTCAAAGAGGCTCTGTTATTTTGTAAGTACAGCTGTACAATACTGTCAAGTGAGACCTGTGACTGTGTAAGTATAGTTTTACCATAGTGTCAAAAAGGCTCTCTTACAGTGAAAAGTACAGTTTACCATGCTGTCAAGGAGGCTCTGTCACAATGAACAGTACATCTGTACTATGCTGTCAAGGAGGCTCTGTTACAGTTGAAAGTACATTTGTACCATGCTGTCAAGGAGATTCTGTTACAGTGAAAAGTACAGTTGTACCATACTGCCAAGGAGGCTCTGTTACTGTGTAAGTACAGATGTACCAACTAACATGCTGTCAGGCAGGCTCTGTTACTGTGAAAAGTATGCTATTTCACCATACTGTCCGAGACTTTGACTGACCTTTTATTAGTTTTAAGTATTCATGAATATTTTTCTTTTCACTGGTAGTGGTACGTTGTCAAGGAGAATCAGTTAGTCATCTGAATGTTTTCCACCATACTGACCATGGGACTCTGCTGGTATTTGGCTGTTCTTTCACATCATACCTGCATAGGTTCTTTGAATATATTCTGATTCTCCCTCCCCCCCCCCCCCCCCCCCCCCCACCACCATCCCATTCTGTCAAGGACTGAAAGAGGATCTGTATGTATTTCTACAATACTGTCAAGGAGGCTTTTTATGTACTAGTTACTATTTAGATAATCTCAAACCACATACAGAGGAAGTACTTTGTGCTATGCTTTCTCTTGTATCATTCACCTTAACAACAGGCAAAAAGTTAGCAAACTGGATATAATGAAGTGACGATTTGGATTAAATAAAGTGTGGATGTTTCATGCAAATGTTGCATACTATGCACAATTTCACACACATACACATGCGCACGTGTGCACGCACACACACACACACACACACACACACACACACACACACAAAGCACACACACACACACACGCATGCGCGCACACGCGTGCACACATGTACACACACACACACACACACACACACACATTACACACACACACACACACACACACGCATGCACACACACACATATGTACACACACCCACACATACACATGCACAGAGAAGTTCTTTAACTCATTATCTGTCAATGTCAGTTTGTGCAGTTAGTACCAAGCTATGTCACAGAGTATGTAAATAAAAGGCACTGATCCATGATTGATGTATTATCCAGCATCCTCATTTGTCCTGCATCCTCCTTGTATAGGTTCAGTCTTTTTAGTAATCTTACCCTGCCTCTCAGTCTCACATCGCCATTTGTCTTCACCAGCTCATCAACTTGATCCCTGACCCACTACATAATTAATTAGCTGGGTGGAAAATTCTGTAAATGTTTAATTTGCATTTCAGTCAGATGCTGCCATTAAAGAAGTATTTCTGGCTTGGTATAATAATGAGTTCTCACCAGGGGGAAAAAATCAATAACCGAATGATATGTTGGCTGTTGTAAACACAGAACTATATTTACGCAGATTAACAGACGGTAGCTCAGCTGAATTCAACTCAGAAATGTACGAGGATGTGCCATAATCTACTTTCATAAATTAAAACGTTACAGTTCCTCCAATTAACAACAACCTTAAAATTGTGTGTAAATGCTCTACATTGTCTGTTGTTTCTCTGCCCACCACCCAATGACATCAATACTTGATCTACATCAATCTGGTCTGACCACGGTGGTTTTTATTGAACTTCATTTAATTTAGATCTAGACATGACTACCATATAATATGTGAGCTACAATTTGCACTGCTGGTGTGTTACAAAAGGCAAAGAGGCTGGGTAACTTCACACTGATGATGTTTATTGTTTTCTTCTTCATTTTTTCCTCTTTTTTTCCCATGCTTCCTAGCTTTCTTTAACTTAATCGGGTTCTGTTGTTATTGTTGCTGTTCTGGGCTTTTTTTTTTTTTTCAGGCTATATGTATCCACATTTAACCATACATGTAAGAGAAGATAATCTACTAGTGAAAACCTGCCTTCTGATTTTTTCACGGAGCTTCTGTCAACAGATTATCTCCTCTTACAAGAGGGAATAGGGATATTGCCATTTTCCTTCTCCTGATCAAGATGGCTGACCCCGACTTCTCCCAGCCCCCCTCCCTACCGCCCATCCCCACCCCTAAAAAAACAAAACAACAACAACTATGTGCTGATTAAGGCTATGCAAACTAGAGAGAAAAAAAGACAACTACTCCTAGAATGAATAAATCGTACTTCCATAAATAGCTTTCCGAAAGAAAAAAAAAATGCAATCTGCACATAGTTACATTCAGGTTTAACGTACAGTCTCCGGGGGGTTCACTCTTACCCGCATCAAAAATTGAACTTTGCCGACTAGCGTTTTCACGGAACTGCAACATGTCCAGTTCTTCTTTCTCTACACCGTAACGTCCTCTAGGCCTATGTCCTTTTACCTTAGCAGAGCCAGAATATCGGCAATTAGATCTAGTTTATCCATTTCTTACATCGTCGATGAATGTGTTGGGCGCAGCATGCAAGCGGTGATGTGCGCACCGATGCCTTTTTTGTTTACGTTCAGCCGACTATGCTTTCTCTCCTATCATTCACCTTGATGACAGGCCTTCGCCAGTTGGGAGCAAGCAGACAAACCGATCATCCCCACATGCATGCACAAGTAAATCCCCAGAAATAATGAAGGTCTTACTTACCAGTCAATAATCGCCAGTGTCAGAATAAAATGCCAGAGTTCACAGTCGCCTCCTGATCTTTTTTTGGATGCGAATCGACTGCCTCACACCGGATATGGAGTCATTGTTGTGGAGACTGACATGCGCCCATTGTCCAAGGGAAGTTACTTGTTAAAAGTATCGTCTGCTCCAGCACGTCGTCTGCTGGTCGAAATATGAGCTGTTAAAAAATAAACAGTAAGTGAAAACAGACATTGACCTTTGTCAGAAGCAGAACCATATTTTGATTGTTAGATCATCGTTCGGTAGATCTTTTTTGTCTTTTATTCGCTGATATCAATTATTATTATGGACAAAGTATAATACATTGAATTCTATGATAATTACTTGCGTTCCCTAACTCATTCGTCTTGTTCTAAAAATCCATGAGTTCACTGAACGTCTGCTTAACACCAGACATATCGCAAGAAACCCATCTGCCACAAACAGCCCATGAAATGATATATTGTCTACTCTCTCTCTCTCTCTCTCTCTCTCTCTCTCTCTCTCTCTCTCTCTCTCTCTCTCTCTCTCTCTCTCTCTTCTTAATGGTGCTTTAATGGCAAAACCTCCCGCTTCAGACTTTGTCAGACATGGAGTCTCACAAGGCTCAGAACTAGGCCCCCTCCTATTCTGCATCTTCATCGATGATTTACCATTGTCCGTATCAGATGAAAAAGTCACGACAGATATATTTGCTGTTGACTCGTCACTCCAAACAAATGGTAGTGATCTACAAACAATAGAAACATCTAGAGCTCCAGGAAAGTCTAAATGACATGTCAGACTGGTGTCGTTAAAACTCAATGGTCATACACCCAGCCAAAACCAAATTATGATCATAGCTACCCGCCAAAAGCACCAACTGACACCTCTTTGCCTAAAACTTCAGTTGTATGGCACTTCTATCAAACAGGTAACAGTTGAGCATCGTGTTTTAGGGGTAACGATAGACAAAGAATTGAAATGGCAATCTCATCTCAATAATGTATGCAAGGTAGTCTAATTTTTTTTTTCCTGTTATCTCAATTAAGGTGTTATTTCAATAGTACTGTGCTTAAACTTTTCTTCAACGCACACATAATGTCATGTATCAATTACACTTCAACGGTGTGGGACGGGAGTGGTGATGTCAAAAAAAAAGAAAGGCTGAATTCTCACCATAGACGTTCAGCAAAGCTGCTCCATCCAGCCGTACCTCAAACAACAGATGAAAAACTAAAAGCGCTCAACATACTTCCTCTGAATAAGCAAGTGGAATTCAACAAGGCATCATTTATGTTTACTCTCTCTACAGATACTATGCATGTTACATCAATGCCCTTTTTACAAGATTGAACAGCTCTTCTGGCTCCAAGAAATTCCTTCTCCCCTACCCATGCATTGATCAATACAAAACAAGCCCCGCTTATTCTGGACCATTTATCTGGAACTCACTTCCACCGAGTTTACAAAATATGAATACGTTAAAACTTTTTGAGAAACATTTACATAAACATTTTGTTTCAGTAATTTGATTATTCGATCAAAATCATTAACGTCCATTCGCAAAGTCTTCTGTAAACCATACTTGTAAATATACCGTCTTAACATGTAACCTACTCCATTAAATCGCTCATCCCCACTCCCACTCTGTTTACCATCCCTCTTCTCCTCCCCTACCTACCATTCTGTGCCCCCCCCCCCCCCCCTCCTCCTCCTCCGACCTCTCACTCTGTGGTTTTGTTTGTTTGTTTGTTTGTTTCCTTCTGTTTGACTACCCACCGTGTCATTATTACGTTTATGCATAGTCTGCTTATCATTGTAGAATTAGATTACAGAGAGAGAAGCATCTTCTTGCCTGTTTGTTACACTTGGAATAAAATCTCTCTCTCTCTCTCTCTCTCTCTCTCTCTCTCTCTCTCTCCTCTCTCTCTCTCTCTCTCTCTCTCTCTCTTCTCTCTCTCTCCTCTCTCTCTCTCTCTCTCTCTCTTCCTCTCTCTGTGTCCCCCTCTGTCTCCCACCCTCTCTCTCTCCAGCCTCTCTCTCTCTCTCTCTCTCTCTCTCTCTCTCTCTCTCTCTCTCTCTCTCTCTCTCCTTTTGTTCGCGTGTATCAATGATGATTGTTAATTAGACATGTGTTACATGAAATATTCACATGAACTACACATCCACACTCCGGAGTGGTATCAGCCAAAACCATATTAAAAGAATTAACCCCAAGCATATATGGGCAGTTGAGCTGATTTTACTCGACAATCTTTGTCAGCCACGGAAAAACAATCCAAACTAAATATAATTATTATCACTAGATAAGCAACTAACCTGTTATGAAATAAATCTTAAATAAATGTCAGCGAACCGTCAAGGGAAACGTGGACAAGCGAATCACAAGACAAAACATGACGCGTTTCGACCTCGTAGGTCTTCTTCAGGCAAGACACAAACAAATAGGACAATGAAAATGAACGAGTTTGTCACTGAGCTTTGATCTCTTTAGTGCAAGGAAGGCGTCCAAGAGATCAAAGCTAAGTGACAAGCTCGTTCATTTTTATTGTCCTATTTGTTTGTGTCTTGCCTGAAGAAGACCTAAGAGGTTGAAACGCGTCGTGTTTTGTCTTGTGACTCGTTTGTCCACGTTTCTCTCGGCGGTTTGCTACATTTATTTAATATTTGTTTAGATTTCCGCCTGCAGTCGTCGCACTTTGCAACTAACCTGTTATCAAATGGCATTTCTATTGAAGGTCCATCCCTCTGGAACTCACTGCCAATGTTTATCACAAAAAGTCAGTCATTGTAGTCATTCAAATCGTTCACATGTAAACTACTGCTTGAGGAACACGTATCACAGAGTTTATGACTGCGTTCCTAAGTATACATCACGCCTCCCCCCCCCCCCTCTCTCTCTCTCTCTCTCTCTCTCTCTCTCTCTCTCTCTTCTTCTTCTTCTTCTTCTTCTTCTTCTTCTTCATCATCTTCTTCTTCTTCTCTTCTTCTTCTTCTTCTTCTTCTTCTTCTTCTTCTTCTCTTCTTTCATGAAAAGTGAGTGACCATTGTTTTCACCACCACTTTCTTTTTCTTTTTTTTCTTCAACTTGTAATTCATTTTATGCTTTATTCCTATAGCCTGTAATGCCAATAACATAGATAGTCTTGAAATGAGGTGGGGACTGTTAATGTTATAACCCCCTCTCTCTCTCTCTCTCTCTCCTCTCTCTCTCTCTCTCTCTCTCTCTCTCTCTCACTCTGTCCTTGAGTAATGATCTCGTTGCAAAGTGAGATGACTGCAGGCGGAAATCTAAATGTTAGCGAACCACAAAAAAAACAACAAAACAAAGCAAACAATAAAAAATAAAAAAAAAAACGTGGACAAACGAATCACAAGACAAAACACGACGCGTTTCGACCTCTTAGGTCTTGTTCAGGCAAGATACAAAACAATTATTGCAACGAAAATGAACGAGCAATCACTTATCTTCAATCACTTCAGCGCAAGATAGGCGTTATCATTGTTATCATCATCATCATCATTATTATTATTATTATTATTATTATTATTATTATTATTATCATCATCATCATCACTATTATTATTATTCTTACTATCATCATCATCATCATCATTATCATTATT
>CM065747.1:31522820-31590320 GCA_033310375.1 Conus canariensis
TAATGGCATGCTAGGTATTGTGTTTTTCTGTCAATGTGATAATGGTATATTATGTCCTGTGTTTTTTTCTGTTAGTGTGAGAAAGGCATGCTAGGTATTATGTTTTTCTGTCAGTGTGATAATGACATACAAGGTATTGTGTTTAAAATCTGTCAGTGTGATAATGGCATACTAGGTGCTGTGGTTTTCTGTCAGTGTGATAATGGCACGCTAGGTGTTGTGTTTGTTTCTGTCAATGTGATAATGGCATGCTAGGTATTGTTTTTTTCTATCAGTGTGGTATTGACACACTAGGTATTGTGTTTTTCTGTCAGTGTGATAATGGCATACTAGGTATTGTGTTTAAAATCTGTCAGTGTGATAATAGCATGCTAGGTATTGTGTTCTTTTCTGTCAGTGTGATAATGGCATGCCAGGTGTTGTGTTTTTCTGTCAGTGTGATAATGGCATGCTAGGTGTTGTGTTTTTCTGTGGGTGTGATAATGGCATGCTAGGTATTGTGTTCTTTTCTGTCAGTGTGATAATGGCATACTAGGTATTGTGTTTTTCTGTCAGTGTGATAATGGCATGCTAGGTATTGTGTTTTTCTGTCAATGTGATAATGGCATGCTAGGTATTGTGTTTTTCTGTCAGTGTGATAATGGCACGCTAGGTATTGCATAGCTGCCAACCCTCCCGAAATTTTCGGGAAACTCTCGAAAATGAAAATCTGACAGGAAATCCCGAAAGTTGTCTTTTTTTCCTGAAAAATGAAAAATCAAAAATCACTTCACGTTTCGGTAATTTTTTCGCAAGGTGTCGGTAAAAAGACACATCGGTTTACCAAAACAAATCGACTTCCGCCCGGTACTTCCGTCCGGTACTTCCATCCGCGCGAAAATGGCTTCAGGAAATCAGTGCCACATGGACTCGAAAAAAAGGGCAAAAGTCAAGTTTTTGCCGCGATACAAAGTCGACTACGCCTTCATTGATGCGTCCAAGAGAGGCGAACATCACGCGTTTTGTAAAGAATGCCATACTGACATCAACATCTCACATGGTGGAAAAAAAGACATTGAACTTCATGCCTCTTCTGCCAAGCACAAGAGGAATGCGGCGATGATGCCATGATGGTGGTACATGGTCAAAGCCAACATGAGTGGGGCTTGCTATGAGCAGCAGTCTCCAATCAATAGAGCTGTTGAAAAAAGCGAAGTCGGCAACATCAGATGCCCTCACGGACAGAGAACAACTCAATCCCCCCCCCCCCTCCCCCTCCCTTCAGCATCCTCCTCCTGTTAGGCTGACAGGTTGTGAAAAAAAAGTGTAGTTCTGAACAGATATAGGTGTACATTGTAGGAAAGAAATTTTTCCTTAGTGATCCCTCCCCCCACCCCCACCCCCATTTTTTGTGTTCTTTATTACCATGGTGATGATGATTACCAACATCTTAGAAACTTTCAGTTTGCTGTTACAAGACTATAGAGAATCAGATATCCAGGGATGATGAAACAAGAAAATTGCAATATTGGTAGTATCCATTGTATACAGACTGAAAAACCAAGACTTCCAAAGCATCTTTCATCGTAGCTAGATAATCTAGGAGCAAAGAGCAACACAAATGGACATTAGTCTGGAGACTTTTCTTCTCTGCGTAACCTGTCAAGCTACAGTTTACTTGTTGGACTGAAGTGGTAAGTTGAAGTGCTTTCTAATGTTGAGTAATGTGTGATGACTCTAATATTTGTAATCAGTATGCTTTGCTATCAGTACTGTTCATGTCTAATTCTAGCATGATGAGATGGAAGAAATATCCCCTTTTCGACCCCGGAAAAGCTTTTTTTTTTACCTCCAAATGTGCATGTACCCGTCAGCGTCTGGGGGCGTTGCCCCCAGACCCCCAGCAGGGGCATTGCCCCTGCACCCCACCGGGAGCCTATGGCAGCCCCCGGACCCCCCGCCTTCTCACAGGAATTTCTGTTCCAACAGGTTGGCAGCTATGGTATTGTGTTTTTCTGTCAGTGTGATAATGGCATGCTAGGTATTGTGTTTTTCTGTCAGTGTGATAATGGCATGCTAGATGTTGTGTTTTTCTGTGGGTGTGATAATAGCATGCTAGGTGTTGTGTTTTTCTGTCAGTGTGATAATGGCATGCTAGGTATTGTGTTTTTCTGTCTGTGTGATAATGGCATGCTAGGTATTGTGTTTTTCTGTCAGTGTGATAATGGCATGCTAGGTATTGTGTTTTACTGTCAGTGTGATAATGGCATGCTAGGTATTGTGTTTTTCTGTCAATGTGATAATGGCATGCTAGCTATTGTGTTTTTCTGTCAGTGTGATAATGGCATGCTAGGTATTGTGTTTTTCTGTCAGTGTGATAATGGCATGCTGTGTGTTGTGTTTTTCTGTGGGTGTGATAATGGCATGCTAGGTATTGTGTTTTTCTGTCAGTGTGATAATGGCATACTAGGTATTGTGTTTTTATGTTGGTGTGGTAATGGCATACTAGGTATTGTGTTTTTCTGTCATTGTGATAATGGCATACTAGGTATTGTGTTTTTCTGTCAGTGTGATAATGGCATGCTATTTCCTGTGTTTTTCTTCTGTCAATGTGGTAACGGTATGTGAGGTCCTATGTTTTTTTTTTTGTGGTGTGATAATGGCATACTTTTCTGTCAGTATGATAATGGCATGCTAGGTCCTGTGTTTTTTGTTATACATTTCAAACATACATGTCATATTTGAACTCAAATGAAATATTGTACATTATGATCTTTTTTCCCTCAACCATGCCCTATACACATTATGGCTTTTGTTCGTTTGCTATTTCCTCACTGGTATCATATTGCCTAATTTGCTGTCATAATGATCGTTGAATTATGAATAGTACAGAGTAGAAAGGAACTTAGCAAACTCTTTCAACCTTTTAGTATTCGTTTGAACAAAAAATCCAGGCAAATGCAAACAGATGCAATAAAAAACAAAGGCAGAGACAAAAGATTTTTTTAAAAATCAAAATCTGCATTAGCGAAAAAGGTAAGTTGATCTTCTGACCATGTAACTCAAAACTATCTGTGTGCACATTTATTGCACACAACACACACACACACACACACACACACACACACACACACACACACACACACACACAGAGGCACATGCACACTTGTGCATACACATACGCACATACACACACATGTTCATACACACACACATGTGCGCGCTCGGGCACACGCACGCACACACACCCACACACACACACACACACACACACAACACACACACACACACACACGCATGCTCTCTCTGTCTCTCTGTCTCTCTGTCTCTCTCTCTCTCTCGTCTCTCTCTCTCTCTCACACACACACACACACACACACACACACACATACACACACACACACACACACACACATGCACACACACACACACACACACACACACACACACACACACACACACACACACACATGCATGCTCCCACACATAGACACATGCCTGCTCATGCACACATGCATACAAACGTGCGCTCATGCCCATACGCACAGCGCACACACGCACACCACACACACACACACACACACACACACATGCACCAACACACACACACACACACACACACACACACACACACACACACACACACACACACACACTTACCTGTATTCTTTTTTATCCATGAATCGTTGAATTCCTACATAGTTTTTGATGGGAAACAGTTCATTCCATTTTGAGGATGCACACAAGGAAAAAAGAGAAAAGAAAGTACAAACAAGAGGAGTACGAAGGCCCACCCCCACCCAGCCCACCCAGATGAGGTAACAGAAGAAAAGGAAGGCAAAACGAAGGAAGCAAAACGTGGGAAAAAGATGGGGCCCACCTCACAGCTCCTCCTCCACCTCCCCCTCACCCCAAGTACATGAATGGATTCAGACGCCATGTTTCAAACACAGAAACATTCATTTCAGCGCGCTAAAGTCCATCAGTAATGAACGCACAAATTCAGCGTGGCAAGTGCGAATCATCCAGTGGCGGTGTGACTGGAGACTGATCCAGTTTAGATTTTGTTTAGCAGCAGAAGACGATCACCTTGAGCATGCCGATTCTTACCCAGTCAGTTGGAGCTTGCTCTGCATGCCACAATGAATATTCATGTCAGAGCCGGAATAGCTCATTGGTAGAGTGCCGGACTCTGATCCTGAGGTTGCGGGTTTGAATTTCGGTACAGGGGGATTTTTCCCTTGGAGTTAACATTGGTTCTGACTCCATTCCCCATACAGTCCTTCGAATGAGACTGTAAACTGAGGTTTTGTGTGTGAACGCACGCACAACATCTTGCACACACGTCAAATCCCATCACCAACTTTCAGAAGAGAAGGCCAGTTTGGCCATTGGTATGGATGACACATTACACATAGCATGCACCTTGCGTGAGAAAAGGAAAGAATGAAGGAAATGAGGAAACTGAGTGCACAATATTGACCGGATGACATGGGGAAATGACTGAATGATGCACCAGCAGGCAGCTCTTCAGTCGGCACTCCCGAGGTCGGAAGCCCGTTGTGTAAACGAGTGTGTTTATTATATTATATGTAAAGTGGTTAGAGCCCTAACCTTTAGAGAATAAGCGCTATAAAAATTAACATTATTATTATTAAGTAACACTGCTTTCGTTCCATGCAAAAGTGGAGTTTGGTGAACATTATTATTTAATAGGGTAAGACTTGATAGAAGCTTTCCAGTAGTACATCTCGGTTAGATCAAGAGCAAGCCTCAATATATACTGGGTATGTACCCGCATACTTGAGGTGATGTGACAGAGACATGAAGGAACGCATACATCGAGGAATCTTCAGGGGAAAGTTAGAGTCATTGACAAAAGTCAGAGATTCGTTCATTTTAGTGACGTCTTTATCGCTTTCCCTTCCTGCTCAGCTTACAAATGTTCATAATCATACATACTGTGCTAGGAAGCGAAATGGGGTATTTCGTAAGAGAATCTGCAGTGAAGGTGGATTCTAGAGTCCTGCTATATGCTGTCATATTTTCATAATTTTTTTTTTTTTACACTGGTGTTCATATCAGCAGCAGCTGCTAGGGTGCTGGCATAGCGAGCCGAATATTGTGAACCGTGCTGTGCCAAACTGTCATGAACAAGAAGTGCCAAAACCTTTCCTTTCTAAGGGCTTTCTCTCTAATACTGGTATATGCTCAGCTTTATTCTCATATCTGATGAAAAAAAAAAACCCTCAATGTTCCTTGTAGTTTTTTGTCACCCCCAGCTATCCTAGGACTCAGTACATTTTTTGGACTATGCAGAGCTGCCAACCGTCCCACTTTCGGTGGAGTTAACCATGCTGAAACGCACGTCATTCTGCATGATGTAAAGAAAATTCTTGTTCAGCTTCTTCCGCCGCCGTCATGTCGAAACAACCTGCTGGACGGATTAATCCTGAGGCAGAAAAGAAAGAAAACAAATTAGAACAGAAGTGCAGATTCAGGTTGCTTTCTGCTGTCATGATGGGAGTGCTGCTGATCCCAGTCAGCAATTCGGCCTGTGAAAGTGTTCAGCCTTGTCAGGAAGAAACTTACAGATTTTCGTCCCTCCTTGGGTTAAGACACAAGGGAGCCACTGATGATTCTGAAGTGTGGAAATGAGCCAAGTCATAAGAAGAAGCTTGGTGACAGTGTGCTTCAAAAATGTAAAAGAGCAACAATGTGTTGGCTCAGACAGTGATACCATGAAAGCACTTGAAAGAAAGTAAAGTGTCTGGAATGTCATTGTTTCGTTTTGGGTGTGACAGCGTATGTATTCCTCTTAACTGTCAGAAATTCCTCTCGATTTTTGAAAATATTCCTCTCAAGTCTCTTCAGAGGTTGGCAGCTCTGACTACATGATACTAGCATTTCAAGCAAGGCAAGGCATTCCTATTTCAAGTTCGTTTTAAAACAGGGGGAAAAAAAATGACGGAATTACGTAATTGTCTCGTTTGCCCCAAGTAGGGCCTAATGAATGCTTCAGGTAACCCAGTCCATGAGTAGCGGAGAGAAGAAGGTCAGATATGCAAATGACCAGCCAGTGGAAGCAAGCATGTACTGCACAAGACAGCACCCGGGTAAAATCATATTTTTAGCCGCTCTTCTTTGCCCTGGGAGAAATCTTACAGTTCAGTCTGCTTATTTCACCCTTGGCAAAGTCTTGTTTCAGATCAGTTTTTTTTTTTTCAATTCACACCTTGAAAATTTAATATTTTGTTCTGCCACAACCCAGTGTCACATGATCTGCTGTGCCCCAAATTGTTCTTCTCTGATGTTATCCGAGGAACTGACATGCACAATGTCCCTCTCTGACCTTATCAGAAGAATTACGGGCAGGCATGGTGTTTAAACAGTCATGGATTCGGATGATACAAATCACATCACGTCTGTCATGAGACTGCTTGTGTTGCATGTAGGCAACGCTGTGGTCCGGACCTCGTACATGCTGAAATGAAAAGGAAAAAGTTTGTTGACGTCCTTTCAGAACTGAATGGCCAACACAAATGACAGGCACACACGTGCCTACCATGCAAGGTGCTTCCTATGTTGTGTCTCAATAGGTAAACCTTTTAGTTGGACAGTCAACTGATTTTCGTGAAGACCTATGTTTTTGATAAAAAGGAAGCGTAAAGGCATGTTTTCCAAGTGAAGCTGAGCTTGCGTTTCCTTCTGTTCCTTTATGTAAGCATTCTGGGCATGTCTCTTGTTACACTGGAGACTGACCCCATTAATGAAATGTAGGTGGAGATTTATTCCTACAGCAGAATGTAAGTGGAGACTGATTCACATAGTAAAACGGAAGTGGAAACTGACTCATCATGTAAAACATGAATGCAGACTGATTCAGCGAATAGAATTGTTGAAAGATTGATTCTTCCTGTTCGGTCTAATTGAAAACTAACTCATTCTTTAACAACAACAAAATAAAAAGAAAAGAAAGATAAAAAGTAAAACGGATTCATCCAGCACATAGTAATTGAAGACTGATTCCGCTGTTGCTGGACATTGCTTCTGAGCTCACTTTGTTCAAGTCATAAGCTGTAGATGGAAGGCAGCTTGTATGTAACTTATCAACCCAGCAAAGTTCCCTTTCAGTTGCTTAATTTTCCCCCTTGATTTATGATTTATGGTGGCCAGAATCTTGACATACTCCCATGAGTTTGGGTCCCCAGTTCGTATGTGCTGGTCTCCAACAGGAACCATTCCCAGACCAAAGACTTTTCTGTCTGTCACATCAGTTTGCAGTGTGATCAGTGAAGTTGGTGTCCTTTGTTTTGCAGACAGGAGAAACAGGGCGAGAATACCATGAGAAAGTGTTCAGCACCTGCACCTCCGTGATGAACCTGGTCCAGGTGTGTAAGTGTGGAAAACCAACTGAAATAGTCGGTGATCAGTTTGGCTACCTGTACCTCCGTGTGATGAACCTTATCCAGGTGTGTCAGTGTGGAAAGCCAGCAGTGAAATTGTCAGTGATAAATTTGGCTTCCTGTACCTCTGTGTGATGAAGCTGGTTCAGATGTGTTAGTGTAGAAAGCCAACAGTGAATCAGGTATTGATCTGGCTACCTGTACCTCTGTGTGATGAACCTGGTTCAGGTGTGTTAGTGTAGAAAACCAACTGTGAATCAGGTATTGATCTTTTTTTTTTTTTACTTTTCTTTTTTTGGTGTCCCAACCTCTACACTACCTCAGAGGCAGTGCACCCACGCCGTTCATTCCGACACACCGTCCACAGCCACAGCCCGGTCAGCCCCGCTGCAACCCCGGCACCGACAATCCACAGGGAGCAGTCAGTGTCAAGTCGTCAAGAGGCAACCCACCGGAGGAGACACTGCACTGCTGCCGAGTCACTTCGGTGGTGTTCAGTGGTGCCTGTTCCGATCTAACGTACGCAGGACACCACCTACTAAGCCCCCTACTGACGACAATAATTGCTTAGTCGTGGAGCCGGCGTGAGTGAGCTCCCCCTCCGGAGGGCGCCACCACGTCCGTCCAACGACAGTCCCCGTGAACTCGCCGATACCGGTGACCCCAACGGAACCAAACGAAGGCCACAGATGTGGAGAGGACATCGAAATTGAGGTCACCATGAGAGCAGGGCATGAAGGGCCACAGAATTTGAGACTTTTTTAAAATTTTTTTTTAATGCTGATCGATGAGAATGAGGATGATTAAGATGATGCTACGGATTTCCATTTCAGTCTGAGACTACATGACAGGGCTGTACTCTACGCTTCCTTTCATAATATATCCCGGTGTCAACCAGGCCATGGAGATACAGGCACCTGTGTGTTGGTCATGAAATTTGAGCAACACTCAGAAACGCATCCATTAAGTGGATGAAACTCGACTGTGTGGTCCCAGTCTTCCCAGCTGAGTCCACAGCAACTCAACTCTGGGTAGGAGCCGGTCGGAGCAGAAAAACCCACATGACTTCTGATGGGATTCGAACCCACGACCTCCCAGCCGGGAGTCCGCGACGCTAACCACTTCGCCACGGTGGCTGGTCGAATCAGGTATTGATCTATCTACCTGCACCTGTGTGTGATGAACCTGGTTCAGGTGTGTTAGTGTAGAAAGCCAACTGTGAATCAGGTATTGATCTGGCTACCTGTACCTCTGTGTGATGAACCTGGTTCAGGTGTGTTAGTGTAGAAAACCAACTGTGAATCAGGTATTGATCTGGCTACCTGTACCTCTGTGTGATGAATCTGGTTCAGGCTGGCCTGAAAGGCTTCATGGTCAGGAGTGAAAGGCTTAATGGTCAGGAATGAAAGGCTTCATGGTCAGGAATGAAAGGCTTCATGGTCAGGAATGAAAGGCTTCATGGTCTCATGGTCAGGAGTGAAAGGCTTCATGGTCTCATGGTCAGGAGTGAAAGGCTTCATGGTCAGGAATGAAAGGCTTCATGGTCAGGAGTGAAAGGCTTCATGGTCAGGAGTGAAAGGCTTCATGGTCTCATGGTCAGGAGGGAAAGGCTTCATGGTCAGGAGGGAAAGGCTTCATGGTCAGGAGTGAAAGGCTTCATGGTCTCATGGTCAGGAGGGAAAGGCTTCATGGTCAGGAGTGAAAGGCTTCATGGTCAGGAGTGAAAGGCTTCATGGTCGTGAAAGGCTTCATGGTCAGGAGGGAAAGGCTTCATGGTCAGGAGGGAAAGGCTTCATGGTCAGGAGTGAAAGGCTTCATGGTCTCATGGTCAGGAGGGAAAGGCTTCATGGTCTCATGGTCAGGAGGGAAAGGCTTCATGGTCAGGAGGGAAAGGCTTTATGGTCAGGAACGAAAGGCTTAGTGATTCAAAAGATAAGCAGTATGCATGACATGCAGTTTGTGAGTAATCACTGCATTTGTCTTCGATGGGTGAAAGTGTTCTGTGAAAAACAAACAAAAACAAAACAAAATTGAAACAAAAACAAAAACCAAAAAAGGAAGAAAACCTAACAAGAGGCAGACACAAACAGCCTGTGAAACAGCATCTTGAAAACATGAGCTGACGTGGTTGAAACTTTTCCCAACAGTCAAGTCACGTCATGGATAGGAGTTGCATTCTGTTATCTTATTTTCATATAGGTCCTTACAAAATGTGGACATGGTCCTCGTAAGTACTTTGAAGTTCTGTACTGGGTACAAGAGACATAGATAGTCATACCCAAGAGACATAGACAGTCTACCAGGAGACATAGATAGTCACACCCAAGAGACAAAGATAGTCATACTAGGGGACATAGTCATGCCTAAGAGACATAGATAGTCACACCCAAGGGACATAGACAGTTATACCCAAGAGACATAGATAGTCGTATCAAAGAGACATAGATAGTCACACACCCAAGAGACATAGACAGTCATACCCAAGAGACATAGATAGTTGTACCCAAGAGACATAGATTGTCATACCCAAGAGACATAGATTGTCATACCCAAGAGACATAGATAGTTGTACCCAAGAGACATAGATAGTCATACCCAAGAGACATAGACAGTCATACCCAAGAGATATAGACAGCCACACCCACGAGACATAGACAGTCATACCCAAGAGACATAGATAGCCATACCCAAGAGACATACAGTCATACCTAAGAGACATAGATAGTCACACCCAAGAGACATAGACAGTCACACCTAAGAAAAATAGATA
Source organism: Conus canariensis (assembly GCA_033310375.1). NCBI lineage: Eukaryota > Metazoa > Mollusca > Gastropoda > Neogastropoda > Conidae > Conus > Conus canariensis. The sequence continues at coordinate 31,532,976 of CM065747.1, forward strand.
GTCACACCCAGGAGATATAGATAGTCACACCCAAGAGACAGACTGTCATACCCAAGAGACATAGACAGTCACACCCAAGAGACATAGACAGTTATACCCAGGAGGCATAGACAGTCACACCCAAGAGACATAGACAGTCATACCCAGGAGGAATAGATAGTCATTCCCAAGAAACATAGTCATGCGCAGGAGACAAACAGTCTGTCATATCAAAAAGACATAGATAGTCATGCCCAAGAGACATAGATAGTTATATCCAAGAGACATAGACAGTCACACCTAAGAAAAATAGATAGTCACACCCAGGAGATATACCGGTAGATGGTCGCACCCAAGAGACAGACAGTCATACCCAAGAGACATAGACAGTCACACCCAAGAGACATAGATAGTCATACCCAAGAGACATAGATAGTCACACCCAAGAGGCAAAGATAGTCACACCCAGGAGATATAGACAGTCACACCCAAGAGACATAGATAGTCATACCCAAGAGACATAGATAGTCACACCCAAGAGACAAAGGTAGTCACACCCAGGAGACAAAGATAGTCATGCCCAAGAGACATAGATAGTTATATCCAAAAGACATAGATAGTCATGCCCAAGAGACATAGTCACACCCAAGAGACAAAGATAGTCACACCCAGGAGACAAAGATAGTCATGCCCAAGAGACATAGACAGTCATACCCAGGAGACATAGTCATGCCCAAGAGACATAGACAGTCACCCATGAGATAATAGTCACCCAAGAGATATAGATAGTCACCCATGAGATATAGTCACCCAAGAGATATAGATAGTCACCCAGGAGACATAGATAGACACACCCAACAGACATAGTCACACCCAAGAGACATAGATAGTCACACCCAAGAGACATAGACAGTCATACCTAGGAGACATAGACGGACACACCCAGAAAGTCATGTCTCCACCCAGCACCATCAGTCCCCAAGGTGTTGTCCAAAGGCAGCCCGTCAGAGGAGACTCTGCGTTGCCAACAAGTTATTCCGATGGTGTTCTCTGATGCTTCTGTAATATGTGCAAGACTCCTCTAACCCAACCCCGTACCCATGACACTATCCATGTGCTTCCAATGACAGTTCCCTTCAACTAGCTGATGCTAATGACTTCAAAACAAACTCATCCGCAGTAGGTAAATGATGGACATGTCAAAAACCAGGGCCACCAGGATTATGCTGCATCAGTGTATTGATAAACACTTTGACTCCCAACACACATCTGCATGCATGAGGACCGGTGGGAAAACACAACTCGAGTAATCACTGTGGTTTCCCCTCTGCTTTCAGGACTTGCCGGTTCCAGTCGTTGCACAGGTCAATGGTACGTAGCACCCCTTGTCTGACAAGACAACAGAAAAAAACAGAGCTTAGAAACTGTAATATGTCAGTATTGTTGTATTCATGGATTGGAAGATGGGGAACAGTGATTGAAATGTACATGTAGAAAACAGAGAGCAAGCATGCAACTTTTGTGATAATTGTGAGTGGTTGAAAAAGAATACTAAAACTGGATGGGTTTTTTTTTCGTTTATTTTTTTTTTCAATTTTTTTTTCTCTTTGAATTAATTTCAACCTGTAGTATATTTTAAGTTGAATGAAGCACAAAGGGTTCTTTGGGGGGCATGTCCTGTCATTGAGTGTATGTGTCTCTCATCACTGCTACCGTAGGAGGGAATGTGAGACATGTGGTAACTGTTTATATGAGAGCTGCTTTCTTTTCCTGCCGCAGCAGAGAAGCATGAGACATACGGTAACTGTTGACGTGAAAAGCTGCTGACTTTTCCCGGAGTAGGGGAGAAACACAAGACGTGAAAACTGTAGAAGGAAGGCAAGACACGATGACTGTTGACGTGATAGTTGCTGCGTTTCCCTGTAGAAGGAAGACATGATAACCGTTGACATGATAGTTGCATTTCCCTGTAGAAGGAAGGCAAGACACGATAACTGTTGACATGATAGTTGCTGCGTTTCCCTGTAGAAGGAAGACATGATAACTGTTGACATGATAGTTGCATTTCCCTGTAGAAGGAAGGCAAGACACGATAACTGTTGACATGATAGTTGCTGCGTTTCCCTGTAGAAGGAAGACATAACTGTTGACATGATAGTTGCTGCATTTCCCTGTAGAAGGAAGACATGATAACTGTTGACATGATAGTTGCAGCATTTCCCTGTAGAAGGAAGACATGAACTGTTGACATGATAGTTGCAGCATTTCCCTGTAGAAGGAAGACATGATAACTGTTGACATGATAGTTGCTGCATTTCCCTGTAGAAGGAAGACCATGATAACTGTTGACATGATAGTTGCAGCATTTCCTGTAGAGGAGGCAAGACACGATGACTGTTGACTGATGTTGCAGCATTCCCTGTAGAAGGAAGGCAAGACACGATGACTGTTGAGTGATAGTTGCAGCATTTCCTGTAAAAAGGAAGGCAAGACACGATGACTATTGACGTGATAGTTGCAGCATTTCCCTGTAGAAGGAAGGCAAGACACGATGACTGTTGACGTGATAGTTGCTGCATTTCCCTGTAGAAGGAAGACATGATAACTGTTGACATGATAGTTGCAGCATTTCCCTGTAGAAGGAAGGCAAGACACGATGACTGTTGACGTGATAGTTGCAGCATTTCCCTGTAGAAGGAAGGCAAGACACGATGACTGTTGACGTGATAGTTGCTGCATTTCCCTGTAGAAGGAAGACGAGACATGTGATTACTGTGACAAGGAACGGTAACTGGCGCTGTGTGTGTGTGTGCGTGCAGGACTGGCCACGGCGGCAGGCTGTCAGCTGGTTGCTACCTGCGATATCGCCGTGGTGACTGAACAGTCCAAGTTTGCCACACCTGGGTAACGACTGCTTCATTGTTTGGAGATCATGCGTCCGATGTCACGTTGTACCTGAAGAGAAAAAAAAAAGTATTGGTGTCAGTTCATGTAGTATGTTTTTTTTCTTTTTTTTTTCTTCGTGTGCCTAAGGTCTCTGTCTCAAAGGAGAGTCCAAAGCATTATCTTCATCATGCTCTTGGGTCATCAAGGTAGGAAAAAGTCTCCACTTCTGTGGCCCCTAATGCCCTGTTGTCATGGTGATTTCAGTTTAGATGTCCTTTCCTTGTCCCTGCCTCCAGTCAGTTCATGCGGAGGACATGGGTACTGGCCACATTGGATCTGTCATTGGTTGGCCGTGGAAGTGCCCTCTGTAAATGGACGTTCACTCTCACGCTGGCTCCGTCAGTGCGCAGTTACTGTCCTTATTTGGGGGTTTTACAGGTGGCGCTCTGCTTGTGGTTGATGAGACTACAACAGGCACTGCTGAACTCGAGGTGACTTTGCAGCAGTGCAGCGTCTCCTCCTGTGAGCCGGCTCACAGCGACCTCATGTGGGATCGCTGATGCTGGAGCCAGGGCGTGGCTGTGCAATAGTCGCCCATAACGAGCATTGTGGGAAGAATGCCACGGAGTGGACACCGGAGACTAGACATTACCAACAAAAGTGGACAGAAATAAGCGCAGGTGGCGAGAAGTGGAACAGTCTGGCAAGGCTGGACACACTGTACAGGATCTAGTGGCAGAGTGAGGCGCCTGCGGGTGGGAATTGAAACACATCTGATAAGTTATTGATAAAGCACCGCCAAAGAACGTAGGCAAACAAATCACAAGACAAAACGTGATGCGTTTTGACGTCTGAGGTCTTCTTCAGGCAAGATACACGACACTCAGGACAACGAAAATGAACGAGCAGTCACTTATCTTCATCCAGTTCGTCGCGAGATAGGCGTTGGATTTTTAAGTTTTCAGATTTGTTTACATATATAGGTTGTCAGTAGACAGTATGAATGGACTCATTATGTTAGTTGCACGACCAGTCGTGGCTTATTACTTCAGAATTTATTACGTTCATTACACAGTTCAGTATTTCAGTGTTTTCATTTTTACGTATTCCATTTAGTGCCAGCATAGTGTGTGTGCCCTGTGACTCATCAAGTCTGTACATCCCACAATGTTGGCATGCTATGTAATGATAACAGAGGTTCAGTGGACCACTCTTTGGGAAGCTTTAAACACATCAGATACTTCAGGAAGAATGGAAGAAAATACTCTTGAAAAAGGTTGAAATGAAGATGGTGTCAAGTTCTCGCATCATTTTGCTCTTCTTGATGTGCGCAACCATTTCGTAACAGATACCATTTTTTAGTTCATGATTATGTTGTCAAACTGTACAAATGTTAATGTGAAGTTGTCGAATGTTTACCAGATCAGATTGGTTTTCAGAGGCAGCTGAGAGGTATAAAATGTAGAATATAATGCAAATATGTTAACATGGCCAAGTTGACTTCAAAATGGAGTTCAAATAAATCAGTGCTGTTTATTGCACAATAGATACAGTAAACAAGTAGGGTAACTTTTGCTCCCATAAGAAAACCTAACACAGAGTAACTTTTATTCAAGACGGGCACAGCCTTTGCCAAGTCATTACTATGAGGACAGTTGAGTTGTTGGCCTGCGCTTGTTTTTCCCCCACTATTAGATTGTTCGTCTTTGTATTTGTCTGACTTTATTCAAGTTTAAAAGGCTGTGCCAGTCTTGAATAAAAGTTACTCTGTGTTAGGTTTTCTTATGGGAGCAAAAGTTGCCATACTTGCTTAGTGTTTATTGTTTACTGTTCCCTGCCTCACTTCTTTCTCAATTGCGCAATAGATAGTATAAATCAGTCCTGAGGGTTTTTCTCTGTACATCATAGATTTCAGCGTGAAAGTATGTGTGTCATATCATGATTAGTTTCATGGGGATGCTTCATGCTCATGTATGCATAAGGTCTGTTGGTTTTGGTTAGTTTGATTTTTATTCCTTATGTCTTTAACATTTTCAGGAGTGTCTGTGTATACACTGAAGTGTTTCTTTTCACACTGTAACTGTTTGATCGTATGGAAAATCTAGTTTTGTTGTTTCTTAATACAATAAAACAACCAAAGCAATACAATCTGTGCAGCTGTGTGTTCCCTTGTTACAAAGCTTGCCTCGATGTTCAGGGTCCATGTGGGTCTGTTCTGTACCACCCCTGGAGTTGCAGTGGGCCGCGCCGTGCCCAGAAAGGTGGCACTGGAAATGATGTTCACGGGACAGCCCATTTCCGCTCAAGGTGAGTGAGAACATGGTGCCAAGTTATAAGACAGCTGGTCCTTGCAGTCATTCTTAGCATACAGTCAGGAACTATTGATCCATAAAAGAAATTCTGTTACTGTGAAGGGATGGATTAGAGTTCCTTTTTTTTCAACTTACTGGCTGAATTTTCATAAAACACAATAAAAATGCTGAATCAGTAGTCTTGTGAACAGAGGAGTGTGTGGGCATCTAAAAGAAAAAAAGGAACGCAGTTGAGCGTACTTTTTGTTCAGGTTAAGGTAAACATCAGTTTTGATACCTCATTGCAGAGGTGAAAAAATGGATTTAAGTACACAGTACTATACTTTGTTCATCTCAGAGTGAGTCAGTGGATGCATGTGTAAGCAGGTCATGGACACATTCATCTTTATGTCCCATGATTGTGTGTTCTTGTCATGCATCATGCAGTCACATACTAAAATACACACACACACACACACACACACACACACACTGTTGCTAAGTGCGAGTCACTGTGCGCACTCTGTTTTCAGAGGCCTTGTTACACGGTCTGGTCAGTCGCGTGGTCCCAGAAGACAGGTTGCAGGAAGAGGTAAGGAGCACCAGAGGTTTCCTCTTCCCTTCCCCACTGATTTCCTATCTCTCATTCTGCGCCCGCTTCCATTATGTGTGTGTATGTGCGTTCCGTTTGTGTGTCTTTCTTGCCTTTTTTTGTACTCCCAGTTCTTATAGAACAGGGAGTACTTTAGAATGGGAACGAAGAAATGCTGTGTGTGTGTGTGTGTCCCCCATGGTCAAAATGTGTTCCACTCGCTCCAGACAAAACGACTGGGCCGATATTTCTGAAAATTTGTAGGTATGTTCATTATGGGTCACGGATGAAGCCCGATGTTTTATTTTACCGTTATATCCGTTACTAACGGCTATAACGGCCCATAACGGTTTTTCTTCTTAATGGAATATCTAAGAAAGTACTTGGCCGATCTGTGTGAAAATTTGTAGGTATGTTCATTAGGGGTCATGGATGATGTCCGATGTTTTATTTTACCGTTATATCCGTTACTAACGGCTATAACAGATGATGGCCGATGTTTACCAGAATAGCCGTTACTAACAGCTATAACGGCCCAAAACGTTTTTTCCGCTTTATGGAATATCTCGATCACGCGTATTCAAGATAAACTGGGAGTACTTTTATATGCTTTGCATCTTGTTTCTCTTTTCTCTAAACCAGCTTGTCCAGCCCCAACAGCCAGGGGGAGGTCATGCTCCTGGCAGCGACGTCCAAGCCGAACAGATTGAAGGCAAAGCTGCCAGCCTCTTTAGAGACTTGGGAGGAATTTTTTTTTTTTTAATTGAGAGCAATTTCTGACAGTTGAGAGGAATACGTCGCTGTCACACCCAAAGCAAAACATTGACATTCCAGACACTTGATTGTCTTTCCTTTTGTCCAGTGCTGTCATGGAGTCACTGTCTGAGCCAATACAGTGTTGCTCTTTTTCATTTTTGAAGCACACCGTCACTAAACTTCTTCTTATGACTTGGCTCATTTTTGCACTTCAGATTCATCAATGCCTCTGTAATTTCTTGACACAAGGAGGGACGAAAATCTGTAAGTGTCTTCCTGACAAGGCTGAATACTTTCACAGGCCGAATTGCTGACTGGGATCAGCAACACTCCCATCACAACCGCAGAAAGCAACCCGACTCTGCGCTTCTGTTCCAATTTATTTTTCTTTTTTTTTCTACCTTAGAATTGATCGGTCCAGCAGGTCTTTTCCACATGATGGCGGTAGAAGAAGCTGAACCAGAAGTAAGTTTCCAAACAGCTCTTTGGTTATACGTACAGCAGATGTACAAACCCTGTGAAGAAATGAACTTGGGGGTGGGTTGCTAGCAGAATTTTTTTTATGTCAAACGGAATGACATGCATTTGAGCGTGATAAATTCCACCCAAAGCGGGGTGGTTGTCAGCTCTGCAAAGAGCAGGCACCAGACGCAGACCGATAGTTTGTATGTTCTCTTGTAAATGGACATAGTTTTGCTGATTTTAGTGTTTTGGCATTTGATAAAAAGTGTCTGGGTTTGTTAATGTTCTAATATGTGGTGTACTGGCACACTCACTCTGATAAAAGTTCAGACTATAAGCCGCGACTTTTTTCCCCAGCTTTAAACCCTGCGGCTTAAACAACGATGCAGCTTATTTGCGGATTTTTCCGATTTCAGAAGCATCACACCCTCGTCTGTTCTTAGCTTCTCTGTAACTCACCATATCGTGTTTACTGTTCATAAATTTTTATGATGCTTTTAACTACAATTTTCTCTGTAATCGTGTAATGGAATCAGTAACCCGTTCAGAAATATAGGAATCAACATAAGTAAAGCCCATTACTGATATCTTTTTTCATCAGTTTGTCTTCTACAAAAAATACGATCGCTTCGAACGGCGCAATGTGTGGGCCGTTTCCGACCTGTTTAATCTTGACTAACACTAGCTGAATTACGAACAAAATAACTAAGCATTGGCATGGTATTAAGTGAAATAAAACAGTCGAATCGTTTCATTAATGTTCTGGTTTGTTATTATATGCGTTATCTTACCAAGTGCGTCTTGCAATTCAAAAACGATTAGCGCATTCGACTCGGTCATTGTCAGACCTTGCTTGGATCTGCCATTGTTGAAAACGTGGACAGGGAGTGAAGGTTTGCATTTGATACCTTCGCTTTGATTGGCTTGCGCTTTCGAGTACTCAACCAATCGCTTAGCTTGATACACCAATGAATGCAGGAGAGAACTGCCTTTCTAGTGCATCGTTGATGTGTTGTTTTTTTTCGGTAATTTTTTTAAAGCAATGATGTTGGGAAGACAACACTTGTAAGAAGCCTCATAAAAAAAACTTCGATTCTAATTGATTTAAAACACATCGTACTAAAAAAAAAAAAAAAAAAAAAAGACTGAAGTAAAGCTGGAAACATGCTCTTGTATTCTGACCTATTTAAACGCCAATGAATGCAATGAACACATTGTATGTGTTGATTTTCGACACTATGTTAACTCAACGCACGGCCAGCTGCCGCCTGCGGCACATCAGACTGTGCGGCTTATAAACCAGTGCGGCTTATTTGTGAAAAAAGTTCAGATTTTAAAAAAATTTAGTGGGTGCAGCTTATATACAGGTGCGCTCAATAGACCGAACTTTACGGTATGTTGCTTGTACAAAGGAAGCAACATAGATGAAACAAAAGACTTAATTGTTTTCAGTTTTTCATTTTGTGTTACACACACACACATGCACACTCTCCCCCCCCCCCCCTCTCTCTCTCTCACAGCACGTATTTGTAACTCTGCGTGTGTGCGTGTGCGTGTGTGTGTGTGTGTGTGTGTCCGCGCGCATGCGTGAGTAAGAGTGCATGCATGTATGAGAGCTCTTTATATTTTCCTCAGTTGCAGTTGATTTTCGAATATGATTGAAATTGGCAACTTTAATTCGGTTTTTTTTTTTTTTTTTTATAGATGCTTATACACATCATTGCAATGATTCACTCGCTCAAACTGCTGCAGAAGATGCTGTGTGACTCTTCATGCTTATTCTTTGTGTTTGTCATGCTGGCTTGCACCTTCCCTTCTACACACAGACACACACACACACACACATTTACACACACACACACACACATTCCAAAACATGCACACTGAAACACACACACTTATGCTGAAATATACACACACCAAAACATACACACTGAAACACACACACACGCATGCATGTGTGGGGCCTTATCAGTTAGTGATAAAATGCTGTTCTTTCCATGGTCAGATTCACTACACCATTTTTTCCCTTTCAATTTTTTTAAGCAAAAATCATTTTGAATCGATTAGCCTCTCATCAACCACCTTCATTACCAACACAAAACATGACAGGAACATGCGTTTGAGGTTGACACACAGATGGCTAAGTGTTTCTCCTGCATTGCATATTAGCTGACACCTTGATTATCTGCTGTCATAATTACCATCTAATTGTAAGTCATTGAGAGGAGCACAGGTAATAATGCTTTTTAGTGATAGGAACAAGACAGAACTATGGGCCTGGTTGTGTAGTATGTTGCGACTTCGCTTGCCAGGAAGAACCGTGCGTTGTTTGTCGTACGAATCCTTAGCAGGTACAACAAGAGAGAGGAGAGATGATATCAGTCATTTTGTTTTATTACATTTCGGCCAATCACACAGGGCCTTTCAGGACGTGGAAGAGGTGACATCAGTCATTGTGTTTTATTACATTTCGGCCAATCACACAGGGCCTTTCAGGACATGGAAGAAGTGACGGTAGTCAGTATGTTTTATTATGTTTCGGCCAATCACACAGGGCCTTTGAGGACATGGAAGAGGTGACATCAGTCATTGTGTTTTATTACATTTCGGCCAATCACACAGGGCCTTTCAGGACGTGGAAGAGGTGACGTCAGTCATTGTGTTTTATTACGTTTCGGCCAATCACACAGGGCCTTTCAGGACGTGGAAGAGGTGACGGCAGTCATTGTGTTTTATTACATTTCGGCCAATCACACAGGGCCTTTCAGGACGTGGAAGAGGTGACCACAGTGTCAGGTTTTGTTTTGTTTTGTTTTTTTTATAAAGGCCAGCCAACATCACAGCACTTTTCAGGGCTACCAAGACCCACAACCCATGGTAAACACATGTGGAGGTTTGCCCAGAGAGACATCCGCCAAGCGGGAGTGTACGCCATGTGTAATCCTGACCATTCAAAAACGTTCACTTGCCATTTCCTTATGAATGTGGACCACCTGAAGCTGACCCACAGCAGTGGTTTACCGTCATTCTTGCAGCGGACCAGGAAGTCACATGGTACTTCTCTTCCAGAGCTCCCTGGTGAAAAGCCACAGGGGTTACCCCTCCAAAAGTCTCCCTCTCCAAAAGCTGCAAAGGGTACGGGTATTACTCTACTGGAGGCATTTACCGTTTCAACAGACTGCAGCAGATTACCTTCTCTGTTACTCCACTTTTTTTTTTCTTAATTTCACAAGTATTGGGACTGAGCTTGAACTTGACGAAGTTCAGAAATAATTGATAACAAAAAAAAATGATAATAACTTCAAGGTATAAACAAAACAAGATGCAAAGCATATAAATGTACACCCAGTTTAGATCTATCTTGAATACGCGCGTAAAAAAAAACAGTCACAATCAGACTTGCGTCATAATAAAAAAAAACACGTCACAATCAAACATGCGTCATAATGTATTTCGCCACTGAGGTAAGAAATCAGCGAAGTACTTTCAGAGGTATTCCATAAAGAAGAAAAACTGTTTTGGGCTGTTATAGCCATTAGTAACGGCTATTCTGGTAAAATAAAACATCGGGCATCATCCGTGACCTGTAATGAACATACTTACAAATTTTCAGAAAGATCGGCCCAGTTTTGTCTGGAGCGAGTGGAACACATTTTGACCACAGACAGACGGACAGACTGACAGACAGCATTTCTTTATTCCCATTGTAAAGTACTTCTGTTCTTTAAGAACTGGGAGTACAACAGAAGAAAAATTGATAGCAAGACATTGGAAGTTGGAAAAGCAGTGTCTCAATCGAGGATAAGACTCTGAGAGTTTAGGAAATACTGTTTCAGTCGAAAATGAAATAAAGAATGTTTAAATAAAAAGTACTGTCTGAATGGGTAATAAGACATTGGAATTCAAAAGGTGCTTCTCAAGAAGACATTGATAATATTGTAGCTTTGAACAGTACTGTTAAAAATATATCAGTAACAGGATCTTAACTGTGAAAAGAACTAGCAGTGAATAACACACTGGAAGTTGCAAGGTATTGTTAGAAATGAACAGTAACAAGACATTTGAACAAGATGAAATCGGAATGCATTGGGCGTTTGTTTTGATTTTGTTGTTGATGCTTGTTGTCCAGACGCAGAAAATAGCGAGCAAGATCAGTGACTTCAGCAAAGAGGTGACGGCCCTGGGGAAGGCAGCCTTCTACTCCCAGATGAGCCTGGAGAAACGGGCCGCTTACAGGTACACCTGGCTTTCTTTTTTCGGCTCACACATCGTCAGTGTGAAGTGGAAGAAGAAGCGATGCATGTTTGTTTTGTTTTGTTCATCCCCTGCAGGGAGTAAGTATCTCCTGACCTTTCCATGCCTTTGGCCCAGAGACACAATAAAACAATCTCTCTTGAAGTATTAGAAAAAATTCTTTTTTTTTAATCAAGCTATTTGTCATCCAGCTTTTTGTTTTCCAACCGACGTGAAAAAGTAGTTTATGTCATCTGAATGACCTACTCCAGGAACATGGGACTGACTGGACCCATACACTTTAATCCTTACTAGACGTCACTTTGGACTACGCTCTTAACCCTCTTCTTCCCATTGCGCCCGCCAGTGCCTGGCAAAGGTCAGCGTGGCTGTTTACACAGCGCCCGCAATCGCCCGGTAAAACACGTGGCAACATTGGGCGCCGCCATGTTTCTCATAGAAAAGGAAGTCTTGCGAGAACGTGACTTTGTTTTTCCTTTAGTGATTCACTTCCGTTTGCAAAAAATCGTGAGTCGATATATGTCATAGATCTCGAGTTATGAATTTTTTTTAAAGTTGATTTCTGCCGTTCTATCATGGGATTTAGTGATGTAGATACTGTGATTTGTAGGATTTAAGGCATAAGCCTTAGTGAAAGTGCTGGGTAATGAAGCTTAGAGTGACCTAGATTTTGACTGGGATGAGGTTCCAGATATGATGAACGATTCAGAAGGAAGTTCTAGATCCCCCCCCCCCCCCCCCCCCAAGTAAATGGCTCATGTGACATTCTTCAAACTTATGATTTATCTACATATATATTCATAGGAATTTTTGAAATTATTTCCATTTCATTATTTTCTTTCCTTGATTTTGAATCAATTTTTAAATTGGGTAACCATGTTCAAATCACGGAGTTACTTCTCTTGCCGTAGGTTTTCGGCCTAAGTAAGCGCAGGCAAGTGCATACAGAAGAGGGTTAAGATGATGTGGCATACGTTTCTCAGCTTTCCAATGTCTTACTCAGCAGATGATTTGGGGCTTCCAAGACTTGTACTTTATAAAGGCAAAGCCTCGGTGATTTATGTGGGTTTCAAGAGATCTGCAATATATATGGAGAATATGTAGTGGAAAGCCTGGTAAACGCTAAAGGAAGCTTGCCCTAAAGTGGAAGTGAATTTGAAAATACAGCATTTACAATTGGAACCTTTCCTTTCTCACCCACCTGTCCCGATAACGTATCCCATGAATCAGCAGTGTCGATTCAGTTAATTTCTTTTGTAGCCCAGCCGACCACAAAGAGCCATGTCAGGGCTGTAGTCTTGTCCGAATCAACGCCATACACGTTATTTGGAAAGGAGGAATAAAGTGAGAAATTCTTTGGATGACATGTAGTTTCAGAAGTGCATTTGCTCAGCATGCTCTCCGAGCGTAAAACTCACTTAAAGATGCCGAGGAGGTGCAAAAGTCCGATCAAGAGGAAGAGCGTCACAAGTGGCACGTTATGTGCAAGACTGCAGCACGTGCAAGAGAAATTCCAGACCCTGTCATTGTAGTTGTTCCCCTGGCCCAACGATCAGAGGAATTTGCAATCAACGGTTCAGTGTGATTGGATGTAGATAGGCAAAAGGTTGGCTATGCCCACCAGACAAGGCGTGTGCAGCGAGGTTCCCTCAGCCGTTTCGTCTAGAAAGGGTTCTGGTATGAACCCCTGAGCTTTTAACTAGAAATTGCACATTTCGTTTATCATTGGCATCTTGATTGCAGGGAGGCCGTCAGAAACTACCAATGTAAATGGACTTGACTGAATAGTAGTCACTTGCCTTGAAAAGGGTATTTCATGCTTGTTCAATGAAATGGTGTAAGGCCAAAACGTCGACAGGAGAGATACCCCCACCGGGGTCTGCCCTGGGGGACCTGGGTGGGGTGTCTTATTTTTAGTTCTCAGGGTCACCCTCTTGTGCCCCTTGAGGGTGGGACTTTGTTTTAAGTGGGCTTTCTTTTTCTCTGTTTTTTTTGTGTTTTTTCTGCCTACCCATGGTTCTTTCACCTGCATTTCTCTTTCAACATTCTCCTTATTAATCTGCAGTTTTCTGTTTTGTCTATCTTCTGCCTTTACGGATCTTTATCCTATTCTTTTCCTTTTTTCACAAGTCTTCTGTAGCACTTTCTATTTTCTCTGTGGCCTCTTGGTCCACCGTGTTGACCGTGCGGTGCGGCCCGTGTCGGGGGAGAATGGTGTCCTGGTGGTTGAGAGGGACTCGGAGTAGGATCCGCGCCCCTCAACACGCCACTTTGGCCCGGACTTCCCCTAGACGGGGGGCAGCATGGGGCCCAATGCTGTCAACCGGTCGCCTTCACAGTGTGGGCATGGCATGGGTCAAACCGTGTGCCACGTTGCTTGTCCTGGAAGCCAGGTGAGTGGCCTCCTGTCCGTTCCCGGCAGTTGGTCATGAGCCTGGTGGATGGGGTGGAGCGCGTGCCACGCGGTGTATACCTGCACTATAACCCTGGTGTTTCCCTTTGCTGGAGGACCGCTTAGGGGCATCGCCCTTGTGGGCACTCGATGGCGGGTGGGGAGTAGGGGAGGTGAAGTTTTTTTCTTTCATTATGACATCTAAACAACTACCCCCTAACAAAAAGAGAAGAAATGATGATGGACATGGCACGCTTATGGACGAGACTATGAATAGAGATTCAGATTCAGATAATGAGATAAGAGAAGTGGCAAAGAGAAAGGGTATCCAAAACACATGGCCAAGCTTCCTTTTAGTGGAAGCAAAAGATCCGAAAGAATCAATTGCTCGGATTTCTCCGTTCGCTGTTTGCAAGTGGTTCGAGGGAGTTTCGTCCACAGGATTTAAAATGATCAAAAGACTCCGATCTGGTAGTTACCTTGTTAACTGTGCTACGGAAGCGGCGGCTCGGTTGCTACTGAAAAGGGATGGTTCTCAACTCATGCAGATCACAGTTAAGGTTTCCATTCACCCCTTTCTCAACTACTCGAAAGGGGTAATCAGATGTGTTGACTTGGCTGGAGTTGCTGAATCAGAAATTCGGACTGAGATGGAAAGTCAGGGTGTTCTGCAGGTCCATAGAGTTAAAATCTCTAAAGGAAGTGACTTAATCGAAACCAACACGCTATTCTTGACTTTTGCTATGCCATCTCCCCCAGAGTTTGTCAAAGTGGGTTATGTCCGAGTGAAAGTTACGCCTTTTGTACCATCTCCTTTGCGGTGTTTCAAGTGCCAACGCTTTGGGCATTCCAGCCGAGCTTGTCGGGGTCAGGAGATCTGTCGTGACTGTGGACAGAAGAAGCATGATGAATCTTGTATAAATGCTGTATACTGTGTCAATTGTAAGGGTGACCATCCAGCAAATTCAAAAAGTTGTCCAGTGTGGAAAAAGGAATGCGAGATTCAGAAAGTAAAGATTGAGAGGAAATGTTCCTTTCTTGAGGCTAGAAGGTTAGTGGAGGCCAGGACTCCTTCGGCTGCGACTTATGCACAGAAGGTGGTTAACGATTCTGCGAACCGGTCATCGGGTGATGATCTGGGAGCAGCTCCATTCACTGCTCTGGAGAAGAAATTGACAGAATTGTTGTCATCGGTTTTGGATCGGCTTACTATACTTGAACAATCAGTTGAGGTTTTGTCTCAGAAATGCAATAGTGTTCCGTCCAGCAGTGTACAACAGGCTTCAGCCCCTGCTGGTGAGGGAAGAAGTGTTTCAGTGGTACAAAGTGCTGTGGATCAGAGGTCAGGGGTGAAGGATCGGAGGAAAGAGATGTCCCCTCGCTCACAGGCCAATAACAGCAGTACGAGACAGGCACGCAGTGAGGAGCGTCCTTTTCGGACTCCAGACCCTCCTAGGGGAAAATCTCGAAGTCAGGCATTTGGTGCAGCAGGTTTCAGTCCAGTAAGAGCAAATTCCAAGCATGGCAACAAACAACTTAGAAATTTATCAGGAGCATCGGCTTCTGACCTTGTCTTGAAGAACCGTTTTAGTTCTTTGGTGGACAGTGAAGTTTCTGGAGAAGAGGGCTGATAGATATTCTTTTAACAACCTAACATGGACATACTCCAGTGGAACATAAGGGGAGTTAAAGCAAATTGTCGGGACCTTGAGCTATTATTGACAGAGTATAGATCTTCGGTAATTGCTCTTCAGGAAACCCTTTTAACTGCAAGTAAGAAGCATGAGATTCCTGGTTTCTCCTGCTTACTCAAGCCAGCTTCTGCAGACTTTTCAAGGAGAGGCGTTTCTCTTTATATTCATAATTCGGTACTACATACAGAAATTCCACTTCAGACGGATCTGGAGGCAGTGGCAGCTCGTATCTCGTTAAACAAGGTCGTTACGATATGTTGTTTGTATCTGTCTCCATCTTCTGTGATTTCGAAGAGTCAGTTGGATGGTTTAATTTCTCAGCTCCCTCGCCCATTTCTTTTATTGGGTGACTTGAATGGCCATTCTCCACAGTGGGGAAGTAACTGCACCAATTCTCAAGGGAAAGTTCTTGAGGATTTTATATCGGATCATGATCTCTGTCTTCTGAATTCAGGCTCACCGACCTTTTGTTCTCCTTCTGGTTCTTTGACTCACTTGGATTTGTCCATTTCCGACCCTTCCTTATTTTTGGACTTAGAGTGGCAGGTTCATTCGGACCTAAGCGGGAGTGATCACTTTCCGATTTTTATTTATTTTACAAAGCAAATGCAGGAGTCCCCTCGGGAAACATGGAAGTTTCGCTCTGCAGATTGGAGTCTTTATCAGCAACAGATTTTAAGTAGACTGCCTATGAATCTGTTGCGGAGTTATGATGATCCTGTTTTGCAGTTCACTAAAGTGATTGTAGAGAGTGCTAAGGAAGCTATTCCCAAGTCCCGTGATAAACCAAATGATGTTAAGACCCCTTGGTATGATAAAGAGTGCAAAACTTTGAAGGGTAAGAGAAAAGGTGCTCAAAGACTTTTTGCTAGGTTTCCTATGGTGGGGAACAAAGTTAAACATCAGGCATGTAGGGCTAAGTGTCGGTATACTTTTAAAACTAAGAAGAAAGAATCTTGGAAAAAATTTTGTTCAAATCTGTCCTTTAAGGTCAATTCAAGGAAAGTCTGGATTCAAGGAAAGTCTGGAAACTAATCCGTAAGATTAAGGGAAAGTCGGTTACATCAGTTATAAAATGTTTGCAAGTAAATGGATCGATTATTACTAATAAAAAGGAGGTTGCTAACTTGTTAGCTGTTACTATCCATCACAATTCGTCAGCTGATCATTACTGCAAGGAATTCCAGCGTATCAAAAGATCAGCAGAGTCAAAATCTTGTTCCTTCGTGCCAGATAGTTCTGAGGATTACAACTGCGTTTTCAGCATGGATGAGTTAAAGGACGCCATTTTGAAAGCCAACAACTCAGCTCCTGGACCAGATGACATTCATTATCAATTTATTCAACATTTGCCAGCTGAGGGTTTAAAGGTGTTGTTGTCTCTGTTTAATCATGTTTGGTGTTCAGGGTATTTTCCACCTTCTTGGAGAGAGGCGGTTGTTATCCCTATTCCTAAACCAGGGAAAGATCATTCGGACCCTAACAACTATCGTCCTATAGCTCTCACTAGTTGCTTATGTAAAACTATGGAGAGAATGGTATATTCTCGATTGTTATGGCAGTTAGAATGTCTGGGGGCCTTAGATGTTTCCCAGTGTGGATTTCGGAACAACCGCAGTACTACTGATCACCTGGTTCGATATGAGTCTTTTATCAGGAATGCTTTGATTAATGGAGAACATGTAGTTTCTATTCTTTTTGATTTAGAAAAAGCTTATGACACAACATGGAGGCATGGAATTCTCCAGGATTTGAAGGCACTTGATTTCAAAGGTAATTTACCAATGTTTATTGCTAATTTTTTGTCTAACAGGCATTTCAGTGTTAGGCTTCATTCGACCTTTTCGGATCCTTTTGAGCAGGAGATGGGTGTCCCTCAGGGTAGCATCCTTTCTCCACTTCTGTTCAATCTCAAGATTAATAACATCGTCCAGTCAGTAAATTCTGGAATTGATAAGTCATTATTTGTTGATGACTTCTCCATCTCTGCCAAGGGGAAAACTTTGGCTGCAGCTGAGCGTCAACTTCAGTTGTGTGTTAATCGTGTTCAGCAGTGGGTTACTGAAAATGGATTTAAGTTTTCAGCTACTAAGACAGAGTGTGTTCATTTCCATAGGAAAAGATCTCAGGTCTTAGAACCAGCTATCAGTCTCAATGGTCAAGTAATTAAAGTTTCCAAACAAGTGAAATTTTTGGGGGTTATTTTTGATAATAAGCTTTCTTTTTTGCCTCACATTAAGTACATTAAACAATCTTGCCAGTCAGGTTTGAATGTTTTGAAGGTTATTAGTCACACTGATTGGGGTGCAGACAAGCGAACTTTGTTGCGATTGTATCGGGCTTTGGTGAGACCAAAGCTAGATTATGGGTGTGTGGTATATGGTTCTGCACGAAAATCTTACCTCAAAGCTCTTGATCCAATTCATCATCAAGGACTGCGGATTGCTCTGGGAGCATTTCGCACATCTCCAAAAGAGAGTTTGTATGTTGAATCTGGTGAACCCCCTCTGGAGCTAAGGAGGTTGTGTCTTTCCATGAATTACTATCTGAAACTGAGGGCTAATCCAGAAATCCCTGCCTATGATATTGTCATGAACCCGCCTTTTAGAGCCAAATATGATCTAAAGCCAAATGAGATTCCTCCACTGGGTATTCGTATTTTGCCCCACTTCGGGGCAGCTGGCATTGACCTTGATGCTGTTGATGACGGCCCATTACAGACTGATGTACCTCCCTGGAAAGTCGCCAATCCAGAGATTAATTTATATTTAACTCAATTTCGAAAGGAGGTCACCTCGAGTGCTGCATATAAACAACTTTATCTTGGGCAATGTGAACTTTATCAAGTTATCAAGATTTTTACAGATGGTTCTAAAAAAGGTGAGAGGGCTGCAGCTGCCATTGTGTGTAACAATTCTCAGAAGCCTACTTTGTTAAGATTGCGGGATTGGTCGTCTGTTTATACTGCTGAACTGAAGGCTTTAAATCTGGCCCTCAGTGCGGTGTCCAGGTCAGATCAGAATCCTTATTTTATCGGATTCATTGTCGGCATTGTCGGCTCTATCGACAAGAGAAGTTTCACATCCAGTTTTGGCTGATATTCATGATCTTCATACTCGGCTTGTCTCTTCGGGAAAGCATATAGTTTTCTTGTGGGTCCCCAGCCACATGGGAATCTATGGTAACTCAGTGGTGGACAAAGCAGCCAAACAAGCTCTCGGTGCAAGTCTTTCCAGGAGGCCTATGCAGTTTGTTCCTCACTCTGATCTACGTCATAAATCTAGTTTGTATTGTCGTGAACTGTGGCTGAGTGAATGGTGTAATCAAATTCATAATAAATTGTTTAAAATTTGCCCAGATTTAACCAATCCTTTCCCATCGGTGGTATGTAACCGTAAAGAGGAATCGGTTTTGTCACGGTTACATATTGGGCACAGCTATATAACGCACAGTTGGATACTCAGAGGGGAAGACCCCCCATGGTGTGTTGCGTGTGACAGCTTGTTCAGTGTTAATCATTTTTTGACAGAATGTGCTGATTTGATGTGTATCAGAGAGAAGTTCTTTTCCACCAGTGATTTATCAGTTCTTTTTCGTGAGATTTCAGTAGATCTTATTTTTTCTTTTTTGAAAGAGGTAAACTTATTTTATAAAATATAGTGTTTTAATTATGTATACAGGTGTCGTCGGAGTTGAACAGATAATTGTGCTTTTGTCCTCATAAATTTTAAGCGATGTGTTAATACTAGTGTGGGTATTTGTATCTAGAGACTTAGATATGATAGCTGAGGTCCTGATTTGGCTCCTAGTAGTCCGCTGGACCCTATAAACACAAACTAACTAACTAACTAACTGACAGGAGAGATAGGGCATCAGTCTTAGGTGTCATCTGTACTGTGACTGGACCATAGAGTTCTGGTCAAGTTTCCTCCCTGAATCGATCAGTGTTTCAAGAGCGACTGCTCACTTATTTTTAACAGACGTTCTGTAGGGCTTGTTTACCTTACTCATTGTTTACCGAGCGTGCGACACCAGTTTCCCTCTTCTGTGTCTTACCACTAATGACAAATTATTCTCAGCGTAAAAGTAAATGCTGCCCTCCTGTTTTTTCGCAGTGGTCTTGCTGGGCTATAAACAATTAACATCAAGTATCTGCTGTGTTTGAAGTTTCCTATACCTACTAATTCAAGGCCACCAGAGTTCCCTACTAAAATCCAGCCAGTGTCACTGTATCAGGTCTGTTTACCCATAAACTGCTTTGTGTGTACTTTTAAAAAATGAGTGCATTTTCCACAGCACGTGTAAACACATCTAGTGAAGAGCGAGAGGGGTAGGGCATGTGTGTGCGAGTGCATGCACTTTTTTTTTTTTACTCATGAATGCGGAATTGTGTGTGTGTGTGCCCGTGCATGTGCACACAGGTGTGTGTTATGTCCTGCAAATATTTTTTTATGTGATTTGTTAAAACTCGTAAAGCGCCCTGTGGCCTATGTTTTTAGGATGGGTGCTATATAAATTGTCCTCATTATTATTATTATTTATATAGAGAGGGCATCTCCCAAATTTTAGTGATAGCTGGGCGGAGTGGCGGGTATTCCTTCCTTTTCACCAACCATCATTCAGCAAAGGGTAGAGGGATACCCGAGTTTCCAGTAACTAGAACAGAGCTACAGAAAAACGTTCTGTCAATACAGATCATCTTTGAACCCGATTCACGAGCATGCTTAATTGAACACAAATTCAAACTCTCTCGCCAGTTCTTTCATTGGCATGTTATTGAAGACTTGGACACAGCTAGACATGGTTTCGCATGTTATTGAAGACTTGGACACAGCTAGACATGGTTTCGCACACCAGAGCTGGCAAGAGTTGTTGCAGTTTGGTTAAAGCACACCAAGACAAAACTAAGGTTACACACACTGCAAGTGCAATCACCCCTCAAGACCATCTCTGGATCCCCCCCCCCCCCCCCACCATTTTTTTTTTTTTTAACTATCAATAAGTAATGTTCATCATACATTCTCCAAGCTTAATTAAAAAAAAAAGGCAAAATGATATGATGGACAGGTTTGCCATACAACTGTTGCCAGGGATAAGAAGAATGCAGTGCATGTTTTTCATTATACAAACTGAATGCTGAAATTGTAATGGTTTCCCATCTTGATTACAGGGTTCATACAGACTTTCAAGAAAAAAATTTAGGGCCTTTTTTAGGGCCTAAAATTAAAAAAATAGGACCATCAGGGCACACGAAAATGCTGAAAAGTGCTCACCATTGCCTCCCACAGACGCCATTTTCTCCAATACAGACTACATTCAGCAAGCACTTAATCACTTTCTGGTATGAATCTTGTCAATTCCATGTCCGTATGAAAACAAAGAAATCTTTTACAATGGCTAGAGTAAACACAGTGTTCTTGCAGCACACACAAGGCGGAAGTCTTAGGAATACAAGTCATAAGATAAAGAAAAAAGTAGGCCTATGCTTTCTTTCCACCTAACAGCTGCCTTGTCCTTGATTGACTAGCACACACTGCCAGGAGATAGAATTTGTAATTATGTAACTCATAAAATCTTGCTTATTGTATATTAACAAAAAATCTGGTGCTTTTAATACAGGGACCTGTCTGAGAATACAGATATCCTATAAAATCAAGAGATCCCCAGTGAATGTGGACATGTAATATTACGAAGTATATGCAGAATTTAAAAAATGGCTGGTTGGTTTTCTTACACAATCCTCTCATGCATTTATTCCTTCAGTGCAGTTCTAAGTGGTTTTACCTTCACTGGATCTTTTCTCCGACGTGTTCCAGATTTGCAGAAAAAGTGATGGTGGACAATTTGGAGTTACGGGATTCACAAGAAGGAATTGGTGCTTTCATTGAAAAGAGAAAGCCCCAGTGGAAAAGCTGAGCATTGGAACTGCAAGTGGATGTAGCTGTGATCAAGTGTTGTGAGAAGTGGAAAATACCAGGACCTTAAGTTCATGTATATGTTTGATTAAATTCACCAGGCCATAGCTTTTAATGGGAAAGTTATATCTGGGAGGGGGACACATTTTGTCTTTTGTTTTAGGAACTTTATTCCAGGCCATGGCAACGTGAATTTTAGCCTACATGTTCCAGAACATGGAAATGAAATGGGAGAAACTGCTGCTTTTGATCATAAAGGGAAGAAAAGTGGTGCTCCTGCACATGCAAGCATGTGTTTCGTGTGTGCATTTATGGCAGATTGTGCAAGTCCTGTGAAACAAAAGGTATATTCGTTTCGATCATTTGTGCAATTCCCAGCAAGCAGTTCGTCCCACTTTCATAAAATTTCCGAACATTGTCCATAGAGATATCGAACAGCAGTTACATACTATATTTCAGATGAATTATATTCTTATAATCACTACGTCTTGTATTCAAGATAAACTTTCTTTTCATTGTTATCATCATTGCTAGACAGAAAAAAAAAAATCTGATCCTTTATTTCTTCTTTCTCTCTGCCCGTTTACCCTCACGTGTAAGCTAACAAAGAGAGAACTAAGATGGGATATCATATGCAGACCTGTTTACCCCTCACCTCACCTTTCAGTAGTCAGGGCAACCTGTGTCATCAGTTTTGAGCAACTGTCCGTAGTCGCCATCACCGAGCATTCAGGATCGCAAATCTATCCCTGTTAACCCTTACACTGGTTATTTAACAACGTACTATTAAGTTGTCTGGTGAATTTCCAGAAGGAAAGTTTGAAAAGAATAGTTACGTTTGTATGATATGCATAACTTTTCAATGGTTAGTATTTGAACATGACATGCAGAATAAAAATTGTTAGTAACTGAATAAAGAATAATATAAAACAGAACTGGGTGCTTGTGAGTGTTTGATTAGGTGCTGACCTGTCCAGAATGTGAAAATAACAGGCGAAAACAGGTGGCACATCCTGCTCGTCATTCTCACTGAGCTTGTTCACAAATAATCCAGTCTATGGTGTTCCACAGTATCCAGAAATAAGTCACAGCCTTTTTCAAAGGAAAGTCAGTGTGGATTATACCTGTCTTTCATGCAGGTAATTCAGGTAAGAATGAATAAGGTACAGTTCAGTTTTCACATTGAAATCATATGCTGCTAACACACAAAAAAACCCCCAAAATGGTCACTATCAACAAATGTAATAGTCAGCCCACACTGCCGTCATTTATGTTTGAAAGGTTTAGGATCATCTGTAAGCGCTACACTGAGTTTTTCTTCCCCACTGAATAGCATCTCGAGATTCCCCTCACCCTTAGCTTAGCACTCATCCAGTCACTGTCCGTGTCGATCTCAAAATCACGATTGCATGGTGCTCGATCTAAATCAAAACTATCACCCATCACACCCAGTTCATTCAAAATGTCCATAACTTCTTCACCTGCTTTTTCCACAAGAAATTCAGCAAAAACATCTTCAAACAAGTTCCGAATTCTATCATGTTCTGCTTTGGGCGCCGCCATTTTTGTTCGCCAGAGTCGAGTCGCACTATGCATTACAAGTTGCTACTAACCATAAACTAAGCTAAAACATTGAAAATCCATGTTCCGGGGCTCGCTCAGTCACTCATGCAAATAGTTTTCACGAGCATATTCGTATCTGCATATTACGTGGTGAAGCCCTGATTGCCCTGCGTCGCTGGCTATAGCACATTATCTTATCTCTGTATCTGCGTGTGTCTGTGAAACTAGGCTGCAAGGCTCGCCCTACAGCGCGACTTTTGTCGCGACAACCAGTGACGGCCATGACGTAATGGCGCAACTTTTGTGGCGACAACCAGTGTAAAGGGTTAATTCCAGTACGACTACCCATACATGTACATGCTAAACACGCACACGCGCAGTTTACCTTAAACAACAGTGGACATTCCAGAGACGAGTATGCACACTTAACGACTGCAGAGTCAAGTTTACCTGATGGCAGGTAAATGTTAGAAAGTGGTTCAGGTGGAGGCAGGCAAATGAAAGTGAGACGGTTCAATTTGAAGCAGCAGAGGCAATGAAACGTGTCATTCACTGAAAGGCACAGTGTCAATTCACCTGAAGGCAGGCAGAGGCGATGGAACAGTTCACTTGAAGTTAGAAAAATGTGACTTGTGACTCGTTTGTCCACGTTTCTCTGGGCGGTTTGCAAACATTTATTTAAGATTTGTTTAGATTTCCGCCTGCAGTCGTCTCACTTTGCAATTAGAAAAATGGTTATAACGAGAAGCATAAAAGTAGCAGAATAGAAAAATGGTTATAACGAGAAGTGTAGAAGTAGCAGAATAGAAAAATGGTTATAACGAGAAGTGTAGAAGTAGCAGAATAGACAAATGGTTATAACGAGAAGTGTAGAAGACAGCAGGCTAAGCTGACTTGAGCAAGATGGCAGAGGCGACGAAACAGTTAAACTGAAGATGGTAGCAGGCTAACTCTTTACACAGGCCTATCTTCTGATGAAGATGACAAAATATTTTTTAAACGGCACAGGAAGTTTTACACGATAGATGTGGAGCTTACAAAAATCAGCACACTTACAGTCAGGCATGGTACTGGAGGAAAATCATTTTTCCCTGAAAATTTTTGGGGGTCCAGGGGGCAATGCCCCCTGGCAGGGTCAAGGGGCAGAGCCCCTTGTGGGGTCAGGGGACAACGCCCCCTGAAGCTGAAGGTTTTTCAGCAATTCTAGCCTGTAAAAAAGCCTCTCCTTGAACTAATTTCAGTTCTTCATACTAAGCAATTTCTGCCATAAAATAAGCTCTCCTAGAATCACTTTATCAGTCATTCCTTCAACCCAAAGGAGTTTTTAAACCCAAGTAATCACATAGCAAAAATGAGTACATATCTACATTGCTTTAGGTGGCATTCATTAAATCAAATTGTAAACGTTTTACTTTCTATGCCAGTGAAGCACATGCACAGTGTACACACAGGAGACCCCTCATTTTGCACGACTTTGGTCATCATGTCCAGCACCACCAACACAGCACAGCACAGCAAAGTATCAGTCTGTTTCATGTCTTGAGTTCCAGTTTTGTTTACTATGTCTGTTTAATTCTTTTATGATCTGTCTCCTCTACATTAGTTACTCCTTTTACTTTCTACATCTATCTGAATACAGTACAAAATGTGTTTGTTTTGTGTCTCTTTTAATGTACAAATTTTAAGTTATGTGTCTCTTCCAATACAATTTTCAGTCCAAGCAATGTGAATGAGATGAAGACTACTTCTTTTTGCCTGATTTCTCAGCCAACTGCTTCACGAGCAGAGCCTGCTTTTTGCAATGTCCAAACCTCATTCTCTTTGCCTCCTGTCTGTAAGTGTAATGTTCAATGGCTTTTCTCTTTGAAGCCAGCCGAATGTGTTCCTTCTGGGAAAGTTCAAACTTTTTCTTTCTTTCTTCTTTTTCTTTCTCCAAAATGTGGTGGCAAGTCTCTCAACTTTTCCAAGCACGACGAAAACGTTTCATTTTCGTGGCTCCTGTTCAGCCAATCCCATCGCCATTTGTTTGCCACACCAGCATCAATATCTTCTGTCGAGAATTTCACGGAACTATGTCTGTACGCTTTGGCATTTTTATTTTTTCCTTCTTTTTCTTTAACCTTGTTCAAATTCGATCACGTCGATC
Source organism: Conus canariensis (assembly GCA_033310375.1). NCBI lineage: Eukaryota > Metazoa > Mollusca > Gastropoda > Neogastropoda > Conidae > Conus > Conus canariensis. The sequence continues at coordinate 31,557,909 of CM065747.1, forward strand.
CAGAGCGGAAAACAGTGGCGAATGTCACAAAAGCGCATGCGCGGAAGTAGTCCTGCTCAATGCTACTTACTCGCGAGACGAAGGCTTGAAGCGAACGACCTCAAACGAACTAAAAGGGCTGGTCTCATCGGGCGCGGGTCGCTTTTTTCTTTCTTCTTTTTTTTTTTTTTGCTTTTCGCGGATTTCCGCGAATTCGCGGACATGTACCATGCCTGACAGTACAGTCAGTCAACCAACTGCACGTCTATAGGCACACAGCACACTTTGAAAAAACAAGTCTGAAAAAAGGTTCAACCTTATGATGAATTTCACTTCATTTTCAGGGACAGGTAGTATGTGCTCCGAGTTTGTGCAGGTCAATGTTGGAGTGCTGTCTTCTGTTATCTAAGAAACTACTAGGTTTGGCCTTCACAACCCACATCGCCTCCATAGCGTCTCGATTCATGGACGCTCTTCGCTCTGTGACATATTTCCTCTCAGTGGAAAAAAAAACCTCTCTCACACGCTGAACTTGAATTAGGAATTGTCTCTTAACTCCCTTCATTGCCCGACTGAGCCCCTTGAGTTCAGTATGTGCAACTGCAGTGTTGCTCCAGGTAGACTCAATCCTGTCTGCCACAAGTTGCCCCACATGTCGGCTAATATTTGCAAAACTCCTCTGTCAGACTGTCGGTGCTTTGTCCTTCTGGAACAAGAACAGGGAGGCGGTGAAGGAAGTAGGTCAGGTCTGCTTATTTGGACGACAGTCTTGCCGACATTTTGCGCGCGTTGAGTAGAACGGAATAAACCAGCATGCATGCGCGAGTTAAGGCGCATACCCTAATTAGGTCCAACTTCTTACATGGCTCCCGCCCTTTGCGGAGTTGCCACCACCTCCTTTCATCACCTTTTTGTGTCCCCTCCGTAGTTTGAGACTGTAAGACCGTGGCACCGAAGTTAACGACTTGTTTCTGTAGAAACTACAGTGAATCCATAGGGGTAAATAGGTCTGCATATGCACAGCATTTGTTTAATCAGAAAGTAACACAACTTGCTAGCCCTATTCAGAATCGGTCAAGTGATTGGTTACATACTTTAGCTTGGTGCCATTTTTTTCCCTCTTCTTCTTAGTTTTTGCATAACTTAGACTTGTATGAACATGAAAAAAATTCTTCCAGACTTTACCTTAAAACTTTTACTATGTTCACAGGCCAGAAACCTTGAATTATACTTTTCAGGTTCAAACTTGAAAGAGCATGTGTTGCAGAACTTTAAAAGAACACATGTTGCAGATTATTACTCCTATTTACTTTAGGTTTTTCCAAGTCAGACAAATAAAACTAAGCAGCTGACATAATTTACATATGAAGTGAAATATTTGAATGAAAATCTACAGGATTATGATGTTTCAAGAATGGATGCATTTACATCAAATACAGGATAAGTTTAATGTGACCAATTAAAAAGTTGCTTTGAAATTATTAGACAAGAGATGGATGTGGATTGCCCTATTTATTTTAGAAATGTGTGGATTGTCGATGTATACATTATTCTTGAGAAAGAAAGGTTCTCATATTCACTGTGAAATGATTATTAGAAATATGTGTGGATTTTGAAAATATGTGCATTGTTCATGAGTACATTATTCTTGAAAAAATAAAATAAAATAAAAATGAAGATTCTGACCATTGTTTGCTTGCTGTCTTTGATGTTACTCTGTCTTTGCATGAAGGCTGTAAAGCAAAATGTTCAATACACAGACCACTGTACATTACACAGACCACTTCAACGAACGTTTACAGAAAACCGCACGTTTGGCTGTAATCTACGAATCATGATAAGGGCTGTGCCTGACACTCTATTAACTATCATTGTCAAAATTATGGTTAACTTCTTGCCAAAAGGATCCAGTGTCCTCTCACACTTCTTCAGCAGCAGTTTCCCCCAAAGCCCTGTCCTTCCCTCTAAAGAGCCCTTCTCCTTCTCCTCCTCCCCCCCCCCCCCCCAAGAAAAATTAGCAACAAAAAGCAGAACGACAGAGGAAATGGGATAGATACACCTCTGGGAGCGAGTGTGCCGTCCTGTCGTTGGCCACAATGCTTTGTTAGTCAACTGCGAAGAACCAACAAGCATGCAGTGGCTCTCTGCATAATATCATAAGGCCAGAACCTGGATGGGGAAAACTGCTGTTACACTAGTGTTCCTAGTTCCTCTTGTTCTCAGCGGCACTGTAGAAGGGGAAGAGCTCAGCCTAGTATGCACGCACGAGAGTTAACTAGTACAACTGACATATTGCACGATTTTTGGACCGAGTCTGATTTCAATTCTATTTTAAAGTAGCATGTTTCCCCCCGATACGACTACAGGAAATCTGCAAAACCAATCATCACCACACCACACCTTTACACTCTTTCATCCTAATTCCATAAAGGCATTGCATTTAATTTGTCTACAGCTTTATTGCAGACAACACAATCCTTCCCAGTCTTTTCACTCTTGCTGTGGCTCACTTCCCGGGCAAGATGATTCCGTCATACTGAAAACATAAATAACAAACAAGTCAACAAAAGGTAACTACAAACCAACACAAAATCCAACAATATCCTTCAAGATTAAATGCTAAAACTAGCAGCAAATACACACCACATTCATACATCTGTCAAGGGCATCACACCAAGTATGACTTTTGTTTTCATCTCTTTGTACGACTCGGTTCTTGAGTGTTATAAAATCACTTCCAGTTATGTAGTTAGCACTATTTTTGAGGATTTTCACCTGAAACGCATTATATCTCATTCTGAAAGGTATTATAGGCATTTTATCTCATTCTGAAAGGTAGTATATCTTGTTTAATGTTTTCTTTCCCCATCATCCTTGTCACAAACAAAAAAGCTGCCTGTTACCAACATCTGGGAGCGATGCTCCTCTTTTTCCTGTTCCAGCGACAGCTAAAATGGCGGCATAGGAGTGTACTTCAGTAGATCACTAGATGAAACACATTCTGACATCAACTGAACATAGAGGATAGCATGAGACAAGCACAGACAACTGAATACAGTGGACAGCATGGGTCAAGCACAGACAGAACACAGTGGACAGCATGGCACAAGTACAGATTGTGTGTGTGTGTGCACGTGTGTGTGTGCATGTCCAAGAAGTATTGATTCTTCACCGTTTTAGCACTTCTCATGTTTACATGGCGACTAGACCTCTACTGGGCAAAGGATAAACACATTTTCAATTTGTAAGACTCTTCAAATGATGACAGGTGGAGGTTAGTACACAATATTGTGAAAATCCAGAGACTAGTCCACCTCGCATGTACTAAAGCAAACTGTATCATCCAGTGGTTTCACACAGATGTCATTCACTGGCGATTTTTTAACACGATGCACACCCACAACAGAAAAAGTCATATAGTGCAAATCATAATGCGTGGATAAGGGCTGTTAAGCGCAAAAGAAATGCTAAACACGTCTTTTGATATTTCAACACCCGTTTTCAGATTTGAACCCCAGTTTAGGGGACAGAGGGTTATTTTGATCCCTACGTTAACCTTCTACAGGGAACACTGCATTATGATATTCCCTCAAGACGTGTTGACTCTCTGAGGAAATGTCTAAAGGTAGTAGAACTTTTTAACCCGTAGAGTGCCTTTAAGCCGTCAGCTGACGCCGCATTAAAAATGCTTTCCCAGTGCCTATGGGCCGTCCACTGACGTCATGCATTTTTCTTGAATTTTCATTCGTTACTATTTCTATCAACGGACTTAAATAGAGTGTGCGTAGTAAGCCTTATATGTCTGTAGTATTAAAATGATATGTAAATGACCACACGTGAGGGGAAAGCCCATTTATTCTCATCACTGACTGGATGACCAGCCAGCACTTCGTCTCGCTTGCAAAGATGGCGGCACAACCTTCGACAAGCGCAGCGACCAAATCAACGTATTTACACAGCTGAGCAGACTCTGCTAATGATTTTTGACAAAGACAATAATCTTTTATTCAACGACTCACTCGAGCATGAAGGTGAGATGATGATAGTGATGGAATTGCCGACCGTATTCGTCAGTTATTGTGTCGGGCTGTGTGACCTCAGTGTGTGTTCAGCTGACTGGTTTGCCAGCGTCGAACGAGCTCGCCTAGTGTGTACTCTGCACTGCGTGCCAGTGGTCAGTGACTGATAGTCAGCGCAAGAGGGGAGCGCGGCCTGCTTGCGGCGTGGCACGGGGCAGAGGGAAAGGTAGGGGAAGAGGAGCAGTGAAAGACAGGGTTGAAGTCCAGCAAGGGGGCGTGGTGGGGAGAGGGGGGCGTGGTCGTGGACGGACCTGTCTGCATAGAGTGTGAGCGTCTTGATAGACTTCTAAACTGTTTTACTTTCATTTACAGGTGTAGTGTGACAATACAAACTTTATTTTCAACTTTTTTGCTTTGTGTTCTTGTTTGGATGTGAAGATGTAATGGTAAATACATATGCTTTTGATCGTGCAAAAAAATCTATCCAAATCTAATTGCCTAAATACTTTTTTATTATCAAAATTAAAACAAAAGAAGCCCAGATTCAAAATCTTCATTCAATTTCCTTCAAAAATCATATATATTTCATTGTTATATCTTTTGTAGTTTCTGAGCTAGAATTTTTTTGTTAATTATTACCCCCAAATCATTAGATTTCCCTGGCACTGGGAAAGCCTTTGTTTGTAACATTTTCAAGCAGCGAACGGGTTAAGGCGGATATGAAACCACCCTCTTCACGAAGTGAGGGGGGACCCCGACAGTGCAAATGACGGATCTGAAAGTGCTATTCATGTAGGAAAAACGGCGTGACCTACCTTGCTCTGGAACCACTTGATGGACTCCTCTTTGGAGATGCGGTGTGGAGCACCCACTCTACTCTTCTGCCGACGACGCTGGGAGATGTTGAAACCTGGTCACACCAGCAACAATAAGACTAGGATTGTAATCCAATAAGCACATGAATTTCACTAACTTTTTTTTTTTTTTTTTAACAAACTTAAAGACCTGGCTGGAAAAAATGTCCAAAATCAATGTGTGCCAAAGACTGCTTACATCAACACGTACTGAAGACTTACATCAAACACTTACACGTATAACCTTACATTTCTTTCACAGAAGATGCCTGCTTCTATCGATTAAAGCAGAATTTACAGGTCATGCCACAAATATTGGTAGGAACCAATTTCTTATTATATTTCTGCACACAAGTTACCAAGAAGTTCCAGTGGTCAGTCTTTCAGTCCATGCAACACTCACAATTTTTCCTTTTTAACAGGAAAAAACAACTCTACACACTTTTACATACCCCAATCAGATTTCACTTTTGAAGGCCTTGAATGGGTTCTCACTCTATCCAACCCCCCCCCCCAATCTTTATCGACTGCATAACCCAGCAAGAACAGGATCTTATCAGACCTGTGCTCCAAACATTTTCTGTTTGTTTTTTTAATTCTGATCAAACATCACAGTATTTTCAAAATTGTGTGTGTGTGTGTGTGTGTGTGTGTGCTGAAGACATCCCGAAAATCAGACATTTCAGAATCACAGAACTGCTACCATAAAGCAATATTTAAACTTTCAATGTCAAACTCCCCATTCTCACTGACCTCGTTTTGTAATGCTGAGAATCACCTTTGAACTTATGTACAATGAGTGACAAATGGTAGACACCCATGCTGCCGAATGACCCAGAACAGATTTTTCTTGGTTCAACTCCTTAAAAAGTTTCATTTGTTTCAAAGGCTATGTCGTTGGTGGAGGGTAACAAAATCTGATAATTTTTATATCCAAACTAGATTATATATTCTGTGCAACAACAACAAAAAAATCAGTTTTTACACTGAAAAAGTGAACTGTTTACAGGGCAGCTTCACATTTTAGCCAGTCAATGTCAGCTACTAATTAACTCTCTTGACAAGTGCGCGCCCGCTAGCGCCTAACCGGACATCACACAGCCAAAAGGGTGAGCGCCTGCCAGCGCCCGGTAAAACATGTGGCAACAATGGGCGCCGCCATGTTTCTCGTAGAAAAGGAAGTCTCGCGAGAACGTGACTTCCTTCTTCCTGTAGCCATTTACTTCCGTTTGCGAAAAACTGCGAGTTGGTACGTGCCGTAGTTCTCGAGTTATGAATTTTTAAAGTTTTGTGGTCGAAATGCTGTTTTTCACCATGGCTAACCTTGATTTCTGCCGTTCTACGGCATATGACTTGGTGAAAGTGCTGGGTAATGAAGCTTACAGTGACCTAGATTTCAACTGGGATGGGGTTCCAGATATGATAAACGATTCGGAAGAAAGTTCTGAAGAAGAAGATGCTTTTTTTCCCGGAGTAAATGGCTCATGTGACATTCTTCAAACTTATGATATAGATGCTTTTTTCCCTGAGTAAATGGCTCATGTGACATTCTTCAAACTTATGATATAGCAACATATATATTCGTAGGAATTTTAAAAATTATTTTCATTTCATTATTTCCTTTCCTCTCTTTTAAATTGGGTAACCATGTTCAAATTACAGAGTGACTTATCTTGCCGTAGGTTTTTGGTGTAACTAAGCTCAGGTAAGTGCATACTGGAGAGGGTTAACACTGTTACTTTACCTCTACAATCATACACACAAGTTCATATGAAAAAAATCTGTGATTCTAATGATAAGTGACCATTCATGAAAGAGCAAAGCACCCGAATCATTTGTTTTTTACCGAAACCCCAAAAGCAGTGGCAAAGGCTTTCAAACCACTCATTTCTCATCAAAAGCATTTGACTGGCTCACCTGGGGTTGCAACTGGTGAACAAAGCACAGTGCTCTCAAGTGATGTTGACAGGCAGGACAGAACAAGGTACACCCATGAGGATGCACTACAGTACAATGATGGACTATTATCAAGCAGTTCACTGAAAATGGCTGCCAACCTCTACTAGTAGCTAAAAAATAATCGGAATTAGAATCGGAATTAGAATTCTGCCACTGCAGCGGCGCTGAACGATGAGACAGAATGGCCCACTTTCCTGAATCCCCGGCACGAGAAATGGTGTACAATAAAGCACTGACCACCCCTCCAGATAAACTGACATTCCACTGTCAAAACCTGATTGGAATTTCAAGCAATGCAAATAGTGTGATGACAGATCAAGCCAGCAGAGACTAAGCTCTATTCTGTCACCCAGACAGGAACTCACCTGGTCTGCAGAGCACAACATAGAAGTCCATGCCGTAGATGCCAATGCCGGGGTCATACTTGATGCCCAGATCAATGTGCTCCTGGATACCAAAGCCAAAGTTGCCAGTGTCGGAGAAGTTGTTCTTGCGCAACTCATACTCACGCACCTGCACACAAACGGGCAAAAAAAATGCTGTGTACAAGCCTATCGATCAATACTATCTCTGCCATTCTACTGGGAATGAAGAAACAATCACAATGTCATTTGTACACAACTGCTCTCTGCATCTTCTGGGCAATGTGAAGCACAGTGCTATCCTGTCACTAAAACAACAACGGACGGCGCAACATTTTCTTCTGAAATGCATTAGTCAGTGGCAGTCTAATGAACAGTCCACAGACATTAAACATGACCGACTTCAATCTCACCGCCTGGAAAATGTTTCAACCTTTCAAAACCAGAAAAAAGCTGGAGGACAATCTGTGTGGTGTGTGTGTGTGTTGTGTGTGTGTGTGTGTGTGTGTGTGTGTGTGTGCGTCTTCTACTTCACATTTATAATAGTATTCTAACAACAAGTAGAACGTACCAGACTACTAACTCAGAAATCGCGAAGGTTTTTTTTTTTTTTTTCTCCAGTGAAACCGACACCAAATTCTGTCCGTTTCAGGGAAAAAAATGGCTTTAGTCTGATGTACTTGTGAGGAAGCTGTGTCAACCTGTCATCTGTGACAATCGCCATTCTACATCTGTAACACTTACCTGTGTTCCTCACATCAATAAAACATAATGCATAAAACAAACACCATTAACCCGCTGAGTGCGATGGGCCACGATTGTGGCTTTACCGCCTAAGTGCGTTGGGCCACGATCGTGGCTCAGACGAGAACCGTTATACCACCACCGCTAAACATCCAGACTTGATCAGTTCACGTGACTTGCTGGTATCCATTGTGCACCGGCAAGCTTTGTCAGTCGGTTATCTCCAAGTTTTTCGTGCGTTTTGACTGAAATAATGAGTGAATCAGCGACCGAGTTGGGCAGGAGTTGCATGGAAGTGGCACGAGGGAAGAATCAGTTGCCGAAAGCAGTAGTAACGAAAGCGAAGCAGGTGAGTTGATAAACTTTGATTATTTTGTTTGTCGAGTGATGGAACACTTGCTGCGTGCGGTTATTGTACATTTGTTGGTCCGCCACATGAAGGAAGGGGGATGGAGGGGGCAGGGTACATGGTTACTCACTGGAGTGATAGACTTTCGGCCTGATCAAACTAGAAGATCGTTTCAGGGTGATTATAGGTGTTTTGAAAGCACTTTAGAGATGAATAAAAGTGGTGATTTGAAGAGAACAATTTATAAGAGAACAATTTATAACTTTTGTTTGTTTGTTTGTTTTTTCAGTTTGGAAACAGTGTGGGCGTGTCACGAGTGGGCGTGTCTCCAATGAAAGCTATGCCCTTCCCCTTCCTTATATGCTAGTGATTCAGATTTTATTCTTATTTATGATTTTATGCATGACTTCATTTTTCATAGAATGAATAAGTAATGCTGTTCATATTTTTTTCTTTCTGAAAATCATACTAATTAGTGGAAACCGAGTCAAGCTCTCTGTAACAACTCTTGCACCATTATGAAACAAATGAACAGAAGACTTAGGATATATGTTTTCTTGTGTGATCCAGAATCTGGAAGCACTACTGCAGAGGAGAGTGATGCCGAGAGTGAAGGAGGTCAAGAAAGAGGAACTGTGCTGCTGGCCATCCTACTCGTGTGCGCTCTGGCTGGGAATGTTCTGGATGTGACGTGGGACTCTGCCCCGAGTGCTTTTCAGCCTTCCACAGAAGACCAAGGCCCTAACTTTGTTCTGTGTCTTTCAAGGACATGATCTTCTTGTTTTCTCTCAAGTTTCAAGTGTTTTGACATTCAAGCAGGAAAACTGTGGTGTTTCAAACAATGTGACCGACGTTTTGGATTACCTTTTCGCCAATGTTCTGGATTACACTGTGAAGAATATCTTCAGCTGCCATCAGGGTACTGTCTTATAATTATATTTTTTTCAGATTCCTAATTATCTCTAGTTTACAAAAACATATAGTTTTACCTATCTAGCTTCAAGACAAGCCTGCACAAAACCCATTTCCTTATATAGTGAAATTTGATTGTCCGGATGCTGAATTATAGGTACATCATTTGAGGCACAATTCATTATACATAGCTCAAGTCAAGAGAATTATCATCTTTTCCATGTTTCCAGCACATATTTGTCTTCATTTTACCTCCAGTCTGAAGTGTTTAGGTAGTACAGAAGAAAAACTGTGTCTCTCCTAACATTTGACTTGCTTTTCAAATAACTTTCTCAGAAATTTTCTCTGCTTATATTTTGAGGTCAGTCTCCAAGCACGTACCACCTACAGTATTTTCAGTTATTTCACTAGATTCTACAACATCTCTAGTTTCTAAAAATGTATAGGTTTGCATATCTAGTGCAAATAATATGTATGCAGAAGCCAAATTCTCAAGTGTGGTGTGTGACGAGTTTCCCGTCCTAGATTTTAACTACATTTCTTTAAAGTTTAAATTGAGATACAGAGCACTGTGAGGGTTAATGCCATCTGCATTCTCCACTTTGATAAAACACAACAAAAAGTTTTGAAAACAGCAATGGTCAATGTAAAACTACAAGCATTGAAATTGTTCATCAAATCAGTCCACAGTTTGCAGCACTACGGTCACAAGTGTCATAACAACCATCCACAAAAACTTCACTTCTGGTCATTTGAATACTCAGCATTTACAAAGGAATCCGTATCTCTTTTCTGCTTGTAGCACTTTGTGCATCACATATATCTTTCAACCTGTAAAACACAAAAATCAACTTCACTTGTTCACAATGTGAAGTTTGTCTAACCAGCATTACTGCCACTCTCATATGAAAGCACAAGAGTCACTTGATCAGTTGTGCCTATATATAGCTAATGCAAAAATCCGTAACTATTTTCAGCTCTGCAGGTAACCTATGTAAACCCCAATCCCATACCGAACGAAACATACAGCTGCATCAAATGCTTGCTCAAGGCTTTTTTCCTTGATCATTAGTGTGTAAATAAAGCTCCATAGTAGCATTTATGCAGAAAAGCTGGTGAACTCTGACCCAGATATATCCGTGACGCAGCCATTTCCTAAGACTTTACAGTGCTTTCCAATGTTACAATGTCACAAAGGGGAGCAATCAATTCGTTTTCAACTTCACAACTTTTATTAAAACATCTTTATATGAAGAAAAACTGCAAGCTTTCAAAATATTCAGTCTGGATATTCTAAGGGGAAAAAAAAGGATTTGTTACTCTGCACAGACAGAAGCATGATCCAAAAGACTGAGCGAGTCCTGAGAGAACAGGGATATCCATGACAAACGCTATACAAAACTTCTCTTTAAAGTCTATTTGCAAGTCATCTTATTTGCAAGTCATCTGTATTATGTGAGATGTCAGCTTTTCATGCTACCTGTCTGCCACTGTCAATCGGCAGAGACTGTCAGTTTGGACTGATGCAAGAACAAATCTCCAATGATCTTGTCTAAAAAAAAAAGGATGGTGTGGAGTAGAACAAGATCCTGTGGGAATCCGACAGTCATTACCTTCAGGCCACGCTCCAGGATTTCCTCAGCCTTGGGTCCACGCACAGTACAGTGCACAGCAATCTTTTCATTCCTGCGGATGCCGAATGATCGCACAGTGTACCGGGCTGCAACATGGCATCAAACAAAACCATCTTTACTTCCCATCCGTAACAATCCATCAGTTAACCTCCAGCTCTTTGCGCGACCCTTTTGTAACTTTACCAAAGTCATTCAGCAGACAATGACCACAGATAACTATAGTTATCAGGAAGGATCGTCACCGATTTTCATAGAGCAATACTGTGTGAATATCAATCAGCAGCTGTCAATATGTTTTGCTAATGCTATGCTCTTCCTTCTTCATCTACCATAATACTTTTTCGAAGTTCTTTCTTTTAATGAAAAAATCCCTTTATCACAGAATGGACTCACTCTGTTAGTCTGTACAAACATTCCTGACAGTGACAAGGAGTGTTCAGTTTACAGTTTAGTGAAGTCAGGAATTTGGACCATAGGAAGCTGTAAATAATAAAGAAGAAAGGAAGAAGACAGGCCTGCTTGGGACTTTCACACAATGAGTACGATTCCATTACAGCTGATCTCAGATTGCTACAAATGAAATCACAGCTCATAAAAGACTGGGCCAAAATGCAATTACCGTAACAGCACTGACAATTGATTAAACCAAGACAGAAACGAATGAATCTTGGCAAGGTTTTTTTTTTTTTCAAATGATGAAAATAAACGACCTCTTTATTTCATTTAAATGTATACCAATTCTAATCACACCAAATAAAATTCCAATCTATCACATCAAATTCCTTTTGGGTTTCACCAGAAAAGAACCCACCTTGGTGAGAACAACCAACCCCCCGGACTGACTTTTTTTCAAAACAACATTGTCTAAATCTTTTAACCAAAATCTGACAAGATACCTGCCAGCAAGGAACTTGAAAGCAGACATGCCTATCCCAAATCATTCTACCAGAAACTGATGATGTAAAAATCAAACAATTTAAAAAAAATGTTCAGGTATGCACTATAAGTATAACCTTACAAACGCAAAGCTATGCACATCATGTCCACAAACATACATCACCATAACCTCTATGACTAATGAAGAAAGCTCACTTGCTGATCATGCAGAAACCAAACTTTTCCTCTTCCTGTCCTTGTAAACATAGTTACCCTTCATCATATTTCCTGAAGGTCTGACATTTGTTTTTTTTTACCCCCCCCCCCCCCCCCCAAATCTGAAATGCTGAATGTTGAATTCTACCTGGACAACATATTTTGACTTCAAAACACTGAGGATAATGAAAACTGCAACACATGAATCACTGAAACCAGTGGATCTCACAACCATCCTTTCGTCACATTCAGTTGCTCGCTTTATCTGCCCGCAGTACAGCAGAAGCAGTGTGAAGTGCAGAGAGAGATGTTTGACACTGCCTTAGTGCCTCGTCTCTTGTGTGAGACTGCCTCATGCCTGCTCGCACTCAAGCCACCCACACTTAAGCTGCACTGGGCCTGATCAGTTACAAATGGGAACATTACATCTTCCCTCCATGTCAGATTCAATATTTTCCTTTTTCTTCACAATCTCCATCATCCTCGTTACCAACTCGGACACAGACAGGAAGGTGTTATGGAAATGAGCGAGGGCAAGCGCACACAGGTGGCTGAACAGGATACGTATTTTCTCCTGCAGACCAACTACCCTGGTAATCTGTTGATGTAATTGCCGCCACATCTAAATTATCAAAAAGGGAACAGATAACACCTCTTTAGCACTGAGAACAGGACAACATGGAAACTGACTGCAGTGGATGGTTTGAATCAAGTTGTTTCAATCAATCAGTTACTCAGTAACAATGGACAATGCTGAAGTTGTGTCCTACAGTAACTGCAGCAATTCGGACTCGCAGAATGGACAGGGCCAATGATATTGGTGTGTTTGTGCAACTCTCTGTACGTGAGCAACATGTAGGAGATGGGTAGAAGAGAGAAAACGGTATGTGTGTGTGTGAGAAAGAACAAATTTGTGTGTAATGTTATGCAGGTGCCCCTGATACAGGCCAACACAATAAAGGATGTGATATGTTTGCTGAAGTGTTTCTCCAGCAGCTCTACTATACCTTTGGAGTAGACGGGCTGTTGTCCAGTCAGCTGTTCCAGCACTTTGGCAGCACGCGTCAGCCTGTCACCCGACTCCCCCACACAGATGTTGAGGCAGAGCTTGCGGATACGCAGCTCCCTCATGGGGTTCTTTGCACGCTTGTTTTTGTCGTCCTGAACCACACACTGGACTAATTAATCTCTGATTAGCATAGCTCTATCACTTGATCTCTGAACCATACAATGAATAGTCAATTCTACCACTAGGTTATGTCTAAAACGAGCAAAGCTTTATCACTTGATCTCATTTTAGTGCAAATAACTGCTGTCACATAAAGTTTCTCTTCAACAGATAACAGTGAGGAAAACTACACAGCAAATACTACTCATATTCAAATATGAAACATAAGGTCAACATGATTTGCAGACGATTCTGACAACTGGGGATACATCCGCTAACTGGTTTGTTTACTTATTCTCCATGTACCGATTTCTATCGTTCATGAAAGTTTTCGTCAAGATCTTAAATAATCTAGCAAACCAACAGAGGAACACTTTTCAATGTGCAAGTGTCTTTCTCCACCTGAACTATTGTCACGACAAAATCATCACATGTAAAACCTGTTTATCCCATTTACTGTTTTCCTTTTTTTCTTTCAATTTTAAAATCTTATTCATTTTATATTCATTTTTTGTTGTGGTCCCATCTTCTGTGCCACTTCAGTGAAACTACCCACGCCGCTCATTCTACCTCACGGTCTAGAGTTTCAGCCTGACTTGTCCCTCCACCAGCAACTCGAAAGAGCTATGTCAACTTGTCATGAGGCAACCCACAAGAGGAGACACTGCACCGCGGTCAAGTCACTTCAGTGGTGCCTTTACTGATCCAACATATATATATGCATGAAATCACTTACCAAGCCCCCTACTGATGACAATTATTGCTTAGAAGTAAGGCCAAATAAAATGAGCTCTCCCACTGGAGACCTTTACTATGTCTGTCCAACTGATTTGCCAACATTGGTGACCTGACAGAACCTCACTGAAGGCATAGATTTATTCACTTAGTGAGGATATTGAAACGGAGGTCACCATGAGACTGAGAGCTGCTTGTGACAGAATTTGATACTTTTGTTGTGCCGTTTTAAACTGGTTCAAAGGTTTATTACTATCTTGCAGGCTGTTTTTGCACTTCACATCATTTTAAGACAGGCCTACTAATTCTGCAAAAAGTCCCTCCAGCTGTGCTTCCATTCAGCTGCAACTGCCTTCATAGAAATACTTCACATTCCATCACTGATCTCACATTCACAATGAAACTTAAAATGTTTTTTCAAAATTGTTGTGACATTTTCTGCAGTGATAGTAGGCACTGAGACAACCTCATGAGAAAACACTTAACTTTCACAGCTAACAGCAGTACCTTAAAAGTTTACTTAAAAACTATTACATGCTCTTGCTTCATTCACTTTTGTGTGTGGTTTAGCCAGACAATGGTCATACGGCACTGGCCAGTGCACCCAGCATCGGTCTTTACAGCTGACAGAAAAAAGTACAAGATGGGTGTATTGGACTTTGTTCAACCACATCATGCGCATGAAAGTGCCTCCTCCCCCCCCCCCCCCCCCCCCCCCTCCCCCGTTCTTTCAGTCGTTCACACATTGCTTCCTTTCATGCCGCATCCCGCTAAAACTGAAGCGAAGGTCATAATGAGAATGTTTAAAAGCCAGAAATCATGTCAAATGGCGGGCGAATGCCTGACGAATTACTATTTCCATTTTTTTCGTCTCTTTTTCTTCTTTTTTTTTTCTTCTTTTTCTTGTTTTTTCCGACACAACTTCAGTACGCGTAACAGCCGGAAACTCGAGATCACTAAATACAGACCTTTTTTGAAGTGTAGCGAGTGACGAATTTTCCTAAGTATATATTTCCTGATAAGGCTTATCATAAAGTGCTGACAAATCTACTTAGTCAAGACACAAAAATTTTCTGTACACCTATATGTATAAATAAGCTAAACATCTTCGAAGTATTCAATGTCCATTCCATTCTACTATTTACAATCAAACCAAAACTCGGTTTGCTCTAATTTGAGCTAAAGTAGTCTTCGTCACAGTGCATACATTTCAAAATGAATCCTACCAGTGTATAAATTAATCATTATATTACCATTCAGCCGAAAACAAACCAAGACAGTGACAAAATGTTATGGATGTTAAACGATAAACTTAGGTATTATACACATTCACAACTTACAGCCATGAGTCCTAATTTCGGAAGGAAGTACTACATAAAGGTCATTTCCGGCAACCTCGGTTACCTCCCTTCTACTTCTGCTAAGGTGCCAATCCACAAATGCACCTTCTGATTGCACTCAAATGCTGCATACAAATTCTTCCCAAGGATCAATCTGCCTCCCCCCCCCCCCCCCCCCCCCCATTTCTACCCAGCTTCCTCCCCTCACACACACACACACACACACACCACAAAAGAGACTGAGAAAAAGAAAAGACAAAAAATCCGGCTCAGTCCTAATCTTAAGGACAAACTATTCCTGATTTGAAGTAGCTTTTGCTGTCGTGTTATTTTGTTCTGTTGTGTTTGTTTTGCAATGGAAACATAGTGGACCAATCAGAGGCATATCTCTAAAGAAATGCCTCTTGCGGTACCCATTTCTCTGGCACACATGCAAATCTACAGAACGAACGGGGGGTGGGGGGGGGGGGGATTCCCCAGCAGGAAGTCCCCCTCCCCCCCCCCCCCCCACCCCCTCCGCAAACCTGACACGTGTACAAACCAATGACTGTAGAAGAAAATGTTCATGCTCAAATCAACAATCATTCAAGACTGACGCATAGTTCAAGACTGATACGTACATACAGGCTTTCGATCTGACTGTTGTCACATAGAACACACACACACACACATACACACACACACACACACACACACACACACACACACACACACACACACACACAGATGTCTGCAAACATGTGACCTCAGTATGTTTGATATGTAAATAAAACTTGAAATAGTGGCATTCTCTTCTGTGTGCCCCTTATCCGCAAGTGTGATAAGTGAATGAGTATCACAGGCAGTTTAAGAGAGAGAGAGAGAGAGATATATATATATATATATATATATATATATATATATATATATATATATATTGCACACACAGAGTAAAAATTGAACACAGCACAACAAGTGGATTATTTTCCCAAATATATTTCGGCACAACTTTGCCTTCTTCAGCGGGATGACAGCATTCTGACCAAACAACAATCCAACAAGCGAAAACAAATTTGATTAAAACTCACGAAATGACCGTTAAAACTGGCTGGACAAGTGGCACCCTCACTCGTTTCTTCACTCAGTTATGCACGTGAAACTCTCCTCTAAAATACACACATTTGTACCTTCCTCTTGCTGACACACACTCAATCATACGCGCGCGCACGCTCACGCTCACACACACACACACACACACACACACACACGCACACACACGCACACACACGCCCACACACGCACGCACACGCACGCACACGCACGCACACGCACACACACACACACGCACACACACACACACACACACACTACATATACCCCTACACATTACTTCCTGATTTTTAAAACCGAAATTAAGCTTTTCAATGTTTGAAATTTTTTTAGACACGCATTTTGCAAAGTTTGTAGGACATAATGCCCTCTACAAAACGTTTAGTTGGGAAATTTGGGTTTTTTTTTAACGCCGTCTGTGGCGGGGTTTTGCACACATTGTCCTCGGAAACAGAGTTTTCATTTTCACTCACTAGAGTTTGTTTTGCAAAGGTTTGTTTTGCAAAGCATGGTCATCTCGTTGAGCTCAAAGGAATCTTCAGTCAGATTATCCACCACAGCCAACGGAGATGTTTCAGAGATGTCACCAACAAGATCTTGCACAACACTGCCGTCGATCACTCATCCTCTGGACTTGGTTGGGAATAAGTGGGACAGGATGAAGAAATTTCGCTCTGGTCACACACGGGGGTGGTAAAAAGAATGTTGTCATTCCCAGAGAACTATAAAATAGGCATTCTGGCTCACCCACCTCCGCCAGCTCCAACCAGCTAAAGCCGGTTTCGCTGCTGCTCCGGCGGCTTACCCAGAAATGCCTATTTTATAGTTCTCTAATAGTAAACACTTTACAAACATACATAATGTGTAGGATTATCTGTTTTATAGTTCTCTGTCACTGGACGTTAAGAAGTAAACAAACAAAACAATAGGGACTTGGTTAACCATGCCTTTATTCTTAGGAGGGCTATTTGTCAACCAAGTTGGGATTTCATTCTATTGTGAGGAATGACTGGCTATTGAAAGCTATCTGAAAAGGGGTGGGATGTGTGTTTACACAAGCGTAGAAATCGTGGCACGTTGTTGAAGATTATTCTAAGCAGCCACCAAGTGCACTTATTAAAAGCTTGATTCAACAAACAAGACAATTGTATAAAGTACACCCGGCGGCCGCCTGAAAAGGCAGCCTGTTGAATAGGACGTGACAAAGCGACGGTCCGCCTAGACCGCGGCCGTTAAAGCGTGGCTTTCTGCTATAGGCTGTGACGTGTGCCCTGTTTAATATTCATTTCACGTGCTCTAGCTAGAGCGCGGCCGTTCCCTGCTGTGGCTCTTGAGAAGATCGTGTTTCAAGCTGCATTAGGTAGTTGAATGGGAGTGGACCAATACTGCCTTATCTCCTCACTATATGAAAACATTGCTTTTAGTTCTTTTCTCATGGAGTAGACTTCAATGAAATACCAATTCTTGATGAACGGTTTGTGATTCAAGAAGTTCTATCTCTAATTCAGAAGAGATACTGTCTTGCGACATAACACAACACTGAAAACACGACTGCACTGCACACCCGCAAATGACAAGACAGTAGGTTTAGTTGCTAACAACACAAGTGCTGGGCGGAAATGTCGTCACTGTTTACTAATCAGCTGATTCTATCTAGTCTTGTGATTGGGGAAGGTAAGAAACATGTTTTGATATGTTTAGAAATTTAGCCGCCTAAATTTATACAATGACGTCTAACGCCGTGTACTGAACGACGCCGTCTAAATTATACAATGCCGCGTGGCGGCCTGACGCCCTTATGTGTAACTTGACACGAACTAGCAAACAGTGCGGCGCTTCGACTCGGCTATTGTGCAGTTGAGTAAGCCGGGGCCAGACATGTCTGACCTAGATACTACATAAAGGCAGAAGGGAGTTGTCTCCCCGGAAAAGAATGTAACAATTAATTGTGAAAAAAATCGTCATTAAGTCGTTCTAGGTTCTTATTCAAGTCGGCATCACGTTCTTATTCAAGTTCTTATTTAAGTTCTTAAACAAGTTTTTATTCAAGTTCTTAAACAAGTCAACATCAAGTTTTTAACAAGTTCTTATTCAGTATTATTCAAGTACTTATTCAAGTACTTATTCAAGTCTTAACAAGTCGTCATCAAGTCGTCATTAAGTTCTTATCAAGTCGTCATTAAGTTTTTATTAAGTTCTTATCAAGTTCTTATTTAAGTTTTATCAAGTCGTTATCAAGTTCTTATTCAAGTCACTTATAATTATTTATTAAGTTCTTGAAATATTACTGCATATCAAATGGATCAAAATGATCTTTTTGTTGTTGGCGGTTCTGGTATTCTTTTTTGTTCAGATTTTGTATTTAGTGGCTGTGTATTTTTTTGGGCTGCTTTGGTTTTTGCTGTCTTTCTTTATATGTTTTATAAACTAATAACCACCCCCACCAACAGCAATGACGCCAAAAATGCCAACTCTTTTAATCCAAATAATCCATGACGACTTTGGTGTTGTAGGTCTTGAATCAGCTTGTGTATTTACAGCTGGCGTTGGCGGTGTTATGTTTTCATTATGAGTTATATTCTGTGATTGCAACATTAATTTTTTTTGTTTGTTCCACTCTGCTAATTTTTTTCCTGCTGCAACACGCCCAGGATGAGGAGGCTTTTTACTGGTCACTTTCTCCATCAATGTTTTCTGCTGATTTTCTGGCTCGGTCATTTTGAAGGGAAACAAAATCTATATGATTAAAAGTAATTAATCCCATGATTAATGGCGATAACAATGTTCCAAATCTGTAATATAGATCACATCCTAGAGACTCTAATGACTTTGTTAAAACGGGATCCTGCGTTAAATCATACATAAAATCTTGTTCAGAATCAATGGGAGCAAATCTACTAACTAGTTTAGTGTACAAACTAAGAACCGTTTGCCCAACACTTTTTACCATTCTTGACCCCAGTTGCGCTTCATACCTGTTGTGATACTTTACAATGTCTTGCGTTGACATCTGTTGAATCTGTTCTATGCTGAATTCATTTCCAAGGTACTGTTTTGTTTTTCCACATGCTGCTAAAGAATACAGCCTTTCCTTTTGGCGCATAATAGCTTGGTCATCAACTTGATCATTTGTAAGTTCAGGAAGTAAATCATCGCAGTTCATGTTTTATTAATGAATAAATATTATTTTATTTTTTAAAAATGAGCACCGAAAAAACTATTACTAACCTTGTATACCATTCTGCTGTTATTGGAGGTCTAAGTGTAGGATACACAATGCTTGGTAAAAGCCTGTTAAAAATAAAACCAGCAGATCTTGGCAAACTAGACTTTGAAGACTCAGCAAAGCTGATAGCTGTTATTACAGCTTCATTTGCTACGAAAGATTTTCTAGTTAAGCAAGGAATAATTCCAGACAGTATCAATATGTAAAATTAAAAAAAAATACATTTATAAAAATGGCTTCACTCGTAATGATGATTGGTGGCGCTGTGGTTAATGCGCTTGCTTTTAGCGGAAGTAATTACGCATTTAGTAAACTACAAAATAACAATGAGAGAAAAAGACATAACAGAGCTATGGAGCAACTAGCTGCTGCACAAGACACCTATGAAAAGCAAAGAATGGAGCAGTTAGATTTTATTAACGACAGACTTAAACAACAGGGACATGCAGCTTACACATTTAAAGATGTTGATCAAGCAATAAAAGAATATTATCTTGTAACAGGCAAGCCAATCGAGACATTGCCTCCACCAAAATTTAGCGACTTTTATCAACCATCAGAAAAACAAAAGATGCAAGAAATATTGTTTATTGTCTTTGGCATGACCGCTGTGTATTTTGTTGCACATAATATTGGCTGAATAAAAAATGAACAAGATCTATTATTCGCCAAAAGGATATTGGAAGGGAATAACAGCAATTAAAAAGCTAAGCCAAGCAGCTGGAGTCAGTGAACAAACAGCAAAGGAATGGTTATCTAAACAAGCGATTTGGCAAATTTATTTACCAGCGCCTAAACGAATACAAAGACCACACTTTGTCAACACAATACCGAACGACACCCATCAAATGGATCTTCTATATTTACCCCATGATACGATTAGACGAAAAAGATTTAAGTACGCACTTACAGTCATTGACATAGCTTCAAGATACAAAGATGCTGAACCATTAACACAAAAGAGTGCTTCTGCTGTTGCTGTCGCTTTACAACTGATATATCAACGAGGACCCTTAACTTATCCTCGCATGATTCAAGTCGATGACGGAAAAGAATTTAAAGGTCAAGTAAATCAATTATTGTTAAAACATAGAGTTACCATTAAAAGAGGCATTCCGGGAGTTCACAGATCACAGGGTTTGGTTGAAAACTTTAACAAACAGTTATCTGAAAGGCTTTTCTCCTACCAGTATCACAGAGAGCTGATTGACAATTCTCGCAACACAGAATGGGTAAAAAGACTGCCCTCAGTTCTACGTGCAATGAATAATGAAGAATTTAAAGGTCTAAAACCAGTACAAGCAATCAGAAAACAAACAATAAATGTTGTTGAAGGAGAGTCTTCATCAAGCAAACTATTACCATTTGGTTTGAAAGTGAGATACCTTTATTCACCGGGAGAAGCGGAAGGGGACACTCGCATCAGGGCAACAGATCCAGTTTGGAGTGTTGATCCATATGAGATAAAAAAAATTGTGAAAATGAATCCGCCCGTGTATTATTTACGAGAAACTGACACAACAAAACGACCAGCCCCCCGAAGATCTTTTGTGAAGGAAGAACTGCAGATAATCCCTCCAGACACAGTTCCAGTCGCTTAATTATTTTTTAATTTAAATTAAAATGGCGGCAAGAATGGAAAAGGAAGAATCCTTACGTAAAATGGCACTGGAAGCAAGAATGGTGAAGGAAGAGTCCTTAGAAATAATGCGAAAAATATTTGATTATAATCTTGCTATTAGACTAATATTTAAGAAGATTGATTATGCCATGCTAGACAAAACCTCAAATTTTGATTGGGAATATATTAAAAAAATTCGAGCGCATTTAGCAGTAATGAAAAATAATTTGGTTGAATTGGGTGATGATATAGTTAAGCTTAACGAACTGTTTTAATCTACGCAAATACATTTGGGTTTAAAATGGAAGCTCAAAGGGAAATGGCAGAAATGGCAAAGGAAAAGTCTTTAAAATTAATGCAAGATTTATTTGAGTATCAGTATATCATTAAAGAAGTATTTGAGAAGATTGACAATCTCTGGCTAGAACAATCGCCAGACAATCGCTTTAAACCCCAAAGCTTTTATTTTGATTTATGGGTATGGGAACATGAATATTGCGAAATGACAAAAAAAATTAAAGCACATCTAGCATTAATAAATAATATTAATTTTGCTAAATTAGATGATGATATAATTGAACGTGCGATTGCTGAAAAATATAAGCCCATATGATTATACTATTCTCCAATGCCCGATTGCATATGAAAACTCTGGATTAACAAACACACGTTTTGTGTTTGTTCTATCTAATGACTTCTTTGTTACAACAGTTGTGTTGATCTCATGTAGATTAGATCGTAGTTTTACGTTGTCATGATGAAAAGTCTTATTGCCAAACAATGCTTCTTTGTAGTTGTCATGGGATATGCTTGACTGCACAACACTACGAGATATTCCCTTTGCTTTTTTAACAACTTTTTTTTGGCTTGAAAGACTGTACATTTTCGACCTCAAACCAACAAACTCCTTGATCACACCACCAGATAATTCATCCTTCATCTTACCTAAAACCTTCTTATTAATAACTGAATGCAAAGGTGAATCTTTAGGGTAATCAGATGTGTCGTACCATCCAGCATGCTCTTTTGCTACTTCTAATTCCATGTCTTTGTAAAAATCTTCAGTAGGGATGTCGATTACAAATGAATCTGTATCTGTGTACAGAACTCTGGACTCCGGATACAAGGGTTTAAAGTAGTCGTAAAGAAATTCTAACATCAAAAGCTTCGACAGCTCTAAAACAGTAAACCCAATAAAAACGGGCTTATCCAATTTGACTTTCTTTTTTTCATCATTATGCCAAAAAGCTGATCATGAAATCTTCTGAAGTCCTGATAATTAGGTTTAGAAGTTAGCTTAATTGCATCGTTCTCTCTGGTGACCAATCTAACATCTTTACGCTTGTGCGGATTTTCCATAGTCTTTCCAAAACAGCTGTTGTTCATCAACTTGAAAAAGTCTTTTTCTGAAGCATCTGTGGATTTAGTTCTGAGATCAGTGTTCTTCATTATGTATGGTTTCATGAACTGTTCTTGATCAAAAGCAATTATACGATGAACAGCTGTCAACTTCAAACCATGTCTTAAATAAAATTGTAGAAGCCTGTAATGGCAGACATAATTTTTTTTGCCTCGAAGATTAGCACAAGTTTAGGTGGTTCTGTTTTTGCCATCTTTAGACTTTCTGCTGCTAATGGATAGTCATTATGGTAATCATGGAGTTCCTGAGGATATTCTAAGTCAACTTCTAGAATGTATCCACACTGTTGATCTGGCGTCAAACTGCCCAACCACTTTAATGCTTTTTGAATATTATCCGTATCTGTGTACATTTTAAAGTTGCGTAATGGAAGTGATTGCGCCATTGCCCATCCATACAGATTGTTTGCATCTAAATACATGAGATAGTTAGACCTTTTACTTGGATCATAGTTGTCCAAGTATTTGTTGTTTGCTTTACAGTAATGGTGCGACGCCATACTGATTCCCCCACGCAATCCGTTTTCAATCATCTGAAGCATTGGCAGGTCAGACAATAAATCAATTTGTACTCCAGTAAATTTTAAGAAAGCGTCCCAGCTCATCCCAGGCGCAGAAATATAATGCGCGGGATCCAAGCTGTAATGTTTCATGCAGGTCTTTCTGTAATTTTCAAAGACGTCCGCCAACAAACAAGTATCCGCCATTAAATAGGAATCATGATAGTCTCCCATCGTTTTACACTCTAACTTCTGCCACGCATCTTGAGCATAAGAATAATCAGAATCACTGATGTCCTTTCCTCTGAGACTAGAAAAGAACGCGCCTTTAGGTGGAAGGGCTGGGTTATCAAACCTTTCCCAACTGTTCATGTACTCATAAGGGTAAACGCCCTTTCTAACAAGAGTTGGGTCAAAATATTCTTCTGTTATTGGGCAGGACTTTAAGGACATAGCCAGTGACTCTAATGAACCCATCATGTGTTGCATAGAGTCGTAGAAAGACATGTTATTTAAAGTGAAACACATGTACTTTTCTGATGACTGTGCAATGCATGACACCCTGAAGTCGCTGGTTACTGCTTGCATTATAAGGTGAGAGTCGTAACCTCGCAAGTTGTGAAAGAATATAGGCAGCTTCCATGTCTTTGGTTCAAACTTTAGTTGAAGATTGCATTTGTTATGTGCTGCTCCTCTAAACTTTCCACTAATGTGATCATGGTCTCTTACTGTTGGATTCTCTGCGGTGGCAACCAAGGCCGCCCCACAAATCCAACAGTGAGTGGCTGAGTCATACTGTTGTTGGTCTTCAGGCGTCATTATGATTTCAGATAAATTCAGATTATTAGAACAGGCATTACGCACTTGCTGCATGCGTTTTAAGAAGTATTTTGCAGCATTTGGTCCTCTGTATAATTCTGGCTTTGAATGGGCGCCATCCGACCTAACAATGATGAAGGCAAATGAGCAAATCTGATGATTACTCATTAAGACTGTTTTAGGAAGTTTCTGTGGGGTTGGTCCTTCATAAGGAACAATGAGTGATTCGAAGTCTGCGTAAACAACATATGGACTAGTTTGCAACCGTTTCCAGTTCTTAAAACTAACTTTACTGCCTTCTCCGGGCGTAATTAGTTCTGTATCACAGTCAACTGGGCTAATACAATGTTTTACATGTTCGCTCGCAGCTTGAACGGACGGAATTCTTGTTAAACATTTTCTACAGAATTCTTGTTTGCTATGTTGTTTTGTAGTATGCACTAGTAATCTACTCATTGTGCGTATTAGAGTGTAGTGCAACCCATTAAGGCTTTGCATTAGGAGTAAGTCTACATGACTCCTGGTTGGTTCGCCTATTGTTGGACTGTTCTTTGACACTCTAATTGGCAGAAGGTTGGTTTCTTCAGACCATGTGTAGACATTAACAGTTATTGGGGGATTCTGTTCTTCAAACTGATCAATTTTGTCTACAGCCATAGGAAATTCAAGGCCGTTAAAGTTAAGATCATTGGCCCACTGTAAATAGTTAGATACTCTCTCTGCATTTTTGGCAACGTGATGCAGCCTAGCAAGAACGCACCACATAAAACATTTGTCGTCTGAATTTTTTATGTTCAAAACTGCTTTCTTTGCAACTAATGTTGGAGGCAGTGGAATGTAAGCCTTGCCTACAATTGGCTCATACTTAGCTTGTCTTAATCTGATGTCTAGGACTTCACCCTCTGACCAACCAGAGCCTCTCATTTTAGCTGCTTCAGAGGCTTC
The DNA here is from genome assembly GCA_033310375.1 of Conus canariensis. Lineage (NCBI taxonomy): Eukaryota > Metazoa > Mollusca > Gastropoda > Neogastropoda > Conidae > Conus > Conus canariensis. The sequence continues at coordinate 31,582,675 of CM065747.1, forward strand.
ATTAAACTGTGTAAGAAGTTGATCTGCCCAACCGGGTGTTAAGTCATTATGAGAAAGAATAGTCTGCTGTTTAGTTGAGACCCAGACTTCTAGATTTTCTTCGTTTATTGTTATATAGTCGATTAAAACAACTAACCTTACTTTAACTGGGGGGTTTATTGTTAGTTTACTTGGAACTTGAGAAATAGCATGTTCAACGCTTGCCTGTACCTTTGTTGGATCAATAACTTCTAAAACGACCTCATTTAAAGCTTTTGACAAACGCTCTTCCTCGAGCATTGCTTCAAACAATTCATCTGAACCTTCATATATCTTATCCATGCTGAGTTTCTTTTCTAACTCAAAATATTTATTTAAATCAAAAAAAATAAAAGTTAATCAGAATCAATATCAACGGTCTTTTTGTGCTTGGACTCATAAACTAAAGTATAAACGCCCTTTGGGGTTGTTAATGTGAGCTGTTTAGAACAGAGTTTAATGTTTCGTTTACTTTTTTTAAACATTCCTTTTTTATCTGGTCGGTGTCTGGTTGTTGAGAAAAAGTTGCCCTTGCCTTTCTTTGAAGATCAAACTTTTGTCTTTTGTAGTCCTCAAAATCAGCCTGTAGGCGACTAAATTCTTCATCCGTGATGTTTGAGTCAACTAGTGCTTTATCAATTATCAGTTTGAACGAACTAAGTTTAGCTGTTATTAGTTGAACCATAGCTGTGTGCTTCTGGAGTTTAGCTTTTATTTTTTTGCTGACAGCACTTACAGCCAATGAACACAGGCCAAGAGTTAAAGACAAACCACCTAGAGGTAAAGCTGCCGGTGCACCTACGCCTGTTGCTAAGAGACCTACACTTGTTCCTGCTGATAGAGCACTAGTGATCGATGCTCCAGTATTAACATATGTAACAGCATTAAAGACAGCAGAATACCTTCGTTTGGTTTTACTGTATTTTGAAAGGTCCTGCTCTAGTTTTTGTTGCATTTGTGTAATGTTGGTTAATCTGAAAGTTTTTATGTCTACAGCAGCAGCTATCTCTTCTTTGGGCACTTTTGGATAAGTCGTAACAGACATGCTTTTTAAAAATAAAAATAATTTAGTATTGGATATCTTTCAATCTGTTATCTTGAATATTCAGCTGCGCATCATATATTAAAAACAAATGTACATTAAGTGGTTTATCACTCTCTTTTTCTTTATCAATTTGAATGTTTATTACGTCTTTAACTGTTCTCCCACTCCCATGCAACTGATTATCTTCTGTTGACCTTAGGTCAATCCATAAACCGTATTTCGTTGTTAAATATTCATCAAGTCTAACACTGTGAAGGTGTAGATCTTTAGACACAAGGTCTACTGTTGGATTTCTACACCTCCCGCCTCCAAACAATTTTCTTATTTCATCAAAATGATGATAAGGTTTAAGCCCGCTACCGTAGACTTGGTTAGGACTACCCTCAATTGAACATTGTACTTTCGTTATTTTAGGATTGATAAACTTTTCACTTTGTCTTTTGAATGGTTCTTCATCTTCACACAGCAATAAAATACCTTTAAGGGATCTTGCTGCGGCGCTAAAACTAAAGTTCCATATTGTGTCTGCCCTGCTTTTAGGATATTTTGAATGATGAATCACTCTTTCGTAATATATTGCTAATTTTGACTGATATTGTTGCTCAATCAGCCTTGCTAAGTTAGGGTTGCTAACAATGTCAAACTCTAACGAGATGTCGAAAATGCTGTACTTGGAATCAGTGTCTGTCGATCTAATGACACGTTTGTATTCATTAAAAGTTAGTTCATATGACAATCTGTCTTTTAATGCTCCTTGAAAGTATGGCGCATGCGCTTTTAACAACTCAAAATCCAAGGGTATAGAAAAGCGATTTCCAAACGCATAACTTACAGCTTCATACTTGTTACCGTCTTTAGCATCTTCGGCGTCTATTCTGTGTTTTAGTGCTTCGTTATTTTCGATTCCTTGAAACGCAAGATCGGCCCTTTCATTATCGGTTAGCCATAGATCAGAATAGATTAGAAATATGTCTGCATTGTGTAAAGAAAATATTTCTTGCCCCTCAAGTTTTATAGAAATTTTCTTAACGATTGCCCGTCCCAGATTCTGTACAACTGTCCTGTTTACGTCTGTTGCTGAATCAAGTTCTATTTTGAAAGTAAGCCATGCAGATCCCGGCACAATCACTTCATCTGCTCCTAGGTCTGGAAATTTGACAGTAAGAATCTGATCTGAATCAATAGTAGATGGATTATTTGGAACAATAATATTCTGTTTATTTCCCTTCACGCCAAAGGGCTCTTTCAGTCTTCTATGCGGGTCAAGAATCGAGCCATATGCTTGTGACATTTTTTTATAAAACAAAATAAAAAGTTAATTATTTAAAAACATGGCAGAAGAAGATTATGATGTTTTTGATCCTGGAGACGACATGAGTGAAATGACTCCTTTGACACATCCATTACAATCATTGCGGCGTGAATTAACAGAAAGTAAGGTCAAATCATTTTATCAAAGTTTAGGCCAAGAACCTCCTGATTTTATAGACCCTAATGATTTTGAAACAAAAGATGGCCATTTGATTTTTAAAAACGAGCAAGGACAACTTGTTCAGCTTACAACTAAACCAGACCCATCAAAGTTTTTAGCAAAGACTACAATTAGACAAAGGCTCAGTGTGAGCGATCAAAATCGCCTTGGCATTGCTAAACCGCGAAGATTAGACAGTGAGGCAGTTGCTAAACTTCAAAACACACTACAAGAACTCCCAACAGATAACCAAATACAAAACATACCCCTTAAAGATTTAAGCCCAACAGCAGACGAAATAATAGAAACCAGTTTTTCAGAAGAAACAGTATTAAAAACTATGCACGATCCGCCGCTACCTATGAGAGAAATAACGGCCCTTGATCATGCTTTGAAAAGCATCAGAGGCGAATTAACAAACAATTTAGCAAAACTGGGTGAACTAGATGAGCATATAAAAAGAGAAAAAGAAAAACTAGTTGAGGCTGATGACCACAACTTAGGACCTGGTGTTAAAGAAAGAATAACACAAAGACTAAAAGATCTTGAACAAGAGAGATCAGCAAGACTAGAAGTGCTGTCTACTAACCGAGAACAATTACGAACTCAAGTGAGCAGAATAAGAGAAACTATCCAAAGAATTTTATATGAAGACACAACACTAGCAGAACGAATAAGAACACTGTTTAGAGAGCAAGGTGTCACATTAGCAAGTGTTATAACAGCCTTAGGATTTGCAATAAGTACACTGGTGTTGGCTATTACAGGCGGCGGTGGTGGGGGAGCAGTGCCACCAGGCCCGTCGTCAGATAAATCATGGGTAAAAAAACAACTTGATCATCTTGCAAGTTTATTAAAAAAATTAGCCAGTAAGGCAATAGACTCTTTGCCTGGTATAATAGGAGGGATCGTTAGCTGGCTTTTGTCTGCCGCAAGTAAAGTAGTTGGCTTTATGGCCGAGCACTTATGGGCATTAGTTGTCTTAATAGTTGGGTTACTCTTTAGTAAGATAAAGACCAAGTAATCCTAGGGCAGTTAATCCAATAACAAGTGCCGTCTTTTCATATTCATGGTCATTATTTCTTGGGGCCACAAGGATTGAATGGGGGGGTTTGGGGGGCTCGGGGATTGGTGGGGCTTCTTTTTTTATTGCTATTGCTGGCTTAGAATTTATGTCGTTTTTTCCGACCTTCTCTTCATTGCCAGCCACAAGGATTTCATTATTATAGTTTATTATTGTTCCTATCTGAAGTCTGAGGTCAGAAGGCAGCATGTATAAACCAGTGCCAACAGCAAAGTCTACTTTCGATCTTGCGTATTGCAAAACATTTTGGTACCTTTTAATACTTGAAGGCAAATCAATTGCAGAATTAATGGCGTCCTCTAAATTTGCTAAATACTGTTTTTGGGCATCAAAGCCAGTAGAAGGATCAGTTATGTTAGATCTCGTTTGTGCTTGCGAACCTAGCAAACACCAAACATAAGTACGAATAGAGTCGTTTATTCGTTCTATTCCCGCTCTAGTTAGACCATTAGAAGTATCCAAAATAAATGTTGTCCATGCTGTTTTATGCTCTTGCTCTATGGACCCGAGGTGAACAGTTGTGCCTGAAGAGAAAGATGTGTAAGGAGGATTCCAATCATAGTTATACTTTCTGTGCACGCCCCAATAATAAAGAGTGCCTAAACCATGATTAAGATCCAACTTTTGCCTAAAGTCTGTCTTTGGGTCAATATCAAATTCGTTACAGATCCTTTCAAAAGCCTTGTAATCTATTCTGTTGCTGAATGGATTAAACGTTTTGTCATTTGGTAATGGCGCTTGCAGTTCAGATAAAATACGTCTGAAGGTGTAATAAAAATGAAATCTATACACTGACCTCACCAAAGGATCAGGATGATTTAAATGATCAGCATACGACACTCCACACCCAGTTGAAGCACAAAACACAGCAAAGTTTAACTGGTTCTGATAAAACTGCATCGGATGACTGAACCACACTTTCGGGATGTAGTCGTTTTTGATAGGAGGGTTAAGATAACGATCCAATGGAGTACTAACCTTTACTTGAAAGGCGTCAGTCTGAGTCACAGAAATGTCGAGAGTATCAGTTGTTATATCTTTAGGACTGTAGTGCGGCCCAACAGAATATTTTGCATTAGTATATTTGAATGCACTCATTTTTAAATTTGTTTTAAAAATGTTTGTAACAATAACAACTCAAGGCAGTCCTTCGTTTTTAGAGTATGCTATTGATAATAAATGCGGAACCCGAAGGGTTGCACTCCATGAAATTTTTTACAAAGTCGTATGGTTTAATATAAGTCAATCCAAGGAGAATAATAGAATTCAAAAATTTGACCTTGGTGGAGACATAATTAGCCAGTTAACCATACCTGATGGTTATTACGGGTTTTGCTCGCTAAAAGAAGCAATGAGTAACTTCGACATTACTCTCAAACTTAACAATGCAAATTTGAAAATAATGTTGACATTCAAACCTGAAAAAGAAGTAGGAGGTTACCTTTTTGATGTAGAGCTAGCTAAAATGTTAGGCTTTGCAACTGGCAATCATGGCTTTCATGCCTTTCATAGATTTATAGTTACACCAGACAAAACTACTTATGAGGGAGAATATCCGCTCGATCTTGCATTACATTCATTACTCTATGTTCATTTGGACGAGCTGAGCACTGATGAAAACTTATATGATGGAAGGCCCTCAACTGTTTTAAGAGCTCTTCCATCAGGGAAAGCTGCATATTGCGATTATGAAATTATACAATTCCCTAATTTACAGTTTAAAAAATTAGCTTGTGGGAGGGTCAGATCATTTAATATAAAGATCACAGATAAAACAGGAAAAGTCGTGAAATGTGATAACCTGCACATTGTTTTAGAAATAAAATAATACGTTGTTTTAAAAAATGTCACGTGGACCAGACGATTCGGGGGTTACATTAGCGCCTGAGAGGTGTGTAACTTTAGAATTAAAAGACCTTGCAGACGTTGAGGACTTTGAACAAAACGGTGAGATAGGCACTTTATATGGTTTTGAGTACACTAAAGATGGTTATTATAAGCGCAAAGAGGTTGACGACAACAAAAGGTTTCCTAAACTAGAACAACTACGCAATCTAGAAGCAAATAATACAGGTCAGTATGAATATAAAATAGTTCGAAAAACTGACAACAAATGGCACTTAGAACCATATTTAGAATGGGACATAAAATTTGAATTCTTAAGCCCATTTACATTTTTCGACCGCCAAAAAAGTTTCAGAAAAGCATTGAACTCTGGCCCTTTACATGTAAGTCTTATGCCAGAGGACAACAGTCGGAAAGAGATCGAAATAAAGCCGTTTGGGGACAAACAGTACATCCTCCACAGAAGAGAATCGGTTTTAAAGAAAGCTTCTACAAAATTACAGTTCATTCCACGCACAAAATTAGGAGACACGTTCACAATGATATTTAAAATTTCTGTCTTAAAAGATGAGGCGAGAAATGGAGCTCTGGGCGTCAGTGACAATCTTATGAAAGGAATTCTTATTAGCTGGCAAAACTTAGACGTTGACAAACTTAAAGTTACTGTCGTTGTTCTTTACAATGGCGAGGATATTAAGGTCATAACAACAAGCAACAAAATTGATATTAGTTTAAATAGAAACGATCTTACAGAACTGAACTGGATTAATCTTACACATTTGGGCCTTATAGGGTTTTATTATACTGAACAAGTTTTGACAGAGAGTATGATAAAAACAATAACTGGATTAGATTAAATTCTGTTTTAAAACTATGGAGCAAACGACTTTGGTGTCAATGCCGATGTTAAACTTTATGATAAAAACCCCTCATTGTTCATTGATTTGTGGACAGACTGGTTGTGGAAAAACAATATTTGTCCTCGACCTATTACAAACAGTTTATCGTTATAATTTTGATCATATAGTAATTTTCTGCCCAACACTTAAATGGAACAAAGCATATCACGACAGAAGGTTTATATGGACAGATGATGACATATATTTAAACTGAGTGAGTGTTTAGAACATTTCTTTAGACAGTTTGAAGGAACTCAGACACTATTTATTATAGATGACTGTTCGGCAGAAAGAGACATAGTTAAAAAGAGAAACACTTTATCAAAACTGGCTTTCAGTGGAAGACATGCTGGGATAAGTGTGTGGATTTTATGTCAAAAATATAACTCAGTTTTAAAAGACTTTAGAGAGCAATTAAAGACAGTGGTTTTATTCCACATGAAAGACAGAGACGCATTTGATGAATGTATGAAAGAAAATGATGTTATTGAAAACGATCAAGAAAAACGAAGGATTAAGCAAAAACTTAAGTCTCAAAAGTTTTCTAAATTAGTGTTAAAAACAGATAATCCTACACATTATGTATGTTTGTAAAGTGTTTACTATTAGAGAACTATAAAATAGGCATTCTGGGTAAGCCGGCGAAGCAACAGCGAAACCGGCTTTAGCCGGTTGGAGCTGGCGGAGGTGGGTGAGCCAGAATGCCTATTTTATAGTTCTCTTTCCCTGTCAGAAAAGTTAAAGGAAGAGAGGTCAATGCTGTTTTTAGTGCATGTATGTCATCACTTTCACAGTAATTGGGAATTGTCTCTTTCAGGATTTCACATTCATCGTTGTCCCATTTTTCACAGTCTGCACCCTGGCACAGTAAAGTTCTTGTTCCTTGCCGAGTGAAATAAAAAGTCAGTGTAATAACGTTTCGATGTGCCACTATACACACGAATGACTGACTTAGCCAGACAGGAGGGTATGGGTTCACTGATCCACAGGGTAAGAGAAAGCGGGTTTTCCTGACAGTCATAATCGTTCTTTTCGATAACAATTGATTCGTTAGTGATACATGAGTAACGGTAGAACAATGAGTTTCTCCAGGCAAGCGGTTCATTTTCAGGACAGGAAAACCTCTTTTGTAGAATGTCTAAGGTGGGTTTTAATTTGTTGTAGTGTGCCACAGAGGCGGTATCCATTAAAATGTAATCAAGAAAACACGTTTATACAGCACATGATCGATAAACGTCTGTTCACGGTTTCGGCAACTCGGACACGGGACAGCACGGAGAACAA
>CM065747.1:31610320-31612820 GCA_033310375.1 Conus canariensis
CTAAGCATACAAACGAAAAACCATAATTACATAAACATTTACGAATGCCCGATGCCCACGTAGTTTTCCCTCTCATATCCAGGTCAAACAATGTTTTATAAGCTTTGGCTGGCAATCTATGTTGCCCCATACGTAACAGTTTAAGCCAGTATCTTACTCATTTTATATATGAATTCAAATAAATAGGGAATCTACCAAGTTCTCCATAAGTCAAGTCATTTGGGGTACGTCTATCGACATTCAAAAACCGTTTCATAGCAAATAAGTGCAATTTCTCTATGTCATGTCCTTTCTCCAAACCCCAAATCTCAGCGCCATATTGGACTATAGGCTGGACCTGGGTATCAAACATTCTGAAAAATAGTTTTACTGACTCGTTTTCAAACTTATACAAGACGCTTAAAATGGCCATAACAGCACGCTTCCCTTTACCCACAAGATCTTGGCAGGCAAACGAAAAACTTAGTTTGGTAGAAAAATATAAACCCAGATATTTGTAGGCGTTTACAATCGCAATTTTAGAATTTCCATAAAACCATTTTTCACGCAACGACAAATATCCACCCTATCGAAAAACTATAATGTTTGTTTTGTCCATCTTTATTTTGAGATGTAATCTCTGCGCCGCTGAGCACAAATTGTTCAACTGGTATTGAAGCCCTATAACAGTTTCAGACAGTAAAACGATATCATCTGCAAAAAATAGAATGAATATTTCAATCAAATCAAATGAAACACCATGTTTTCCCTTCCTGATAATTTCCAAAGCTAATTCGTTAATAAACAAAGAGAATAAAACAGGACTACAAACATCACCCTGCTTAACACCCTGTGTACATCTAATGTACTCACTAAATTTTGCACCACACCTTATATTAGCTTTAACATCATCATACATACATTTAACACATTTAAATAGTTTACCTTTTCCACAATGTTTTGCCAGTACTGGCCACAGAAGCTTTCTAGAAGTAGAATCAAAGGCCTTTTCAAAGTCTATAAATGCAACATATAACTTACGATTATGTGAAAACTGCTTCTGAACAGCAGCCAGTAGAGTGAACAAATGATCGATTGTATTATAACCCTTCTTAAAACCTGCTTGGTATTCACCAGTTATGTTTTTTAATTCGATCCATTCAGATAATCTCTTGTTTATTATAGATCCATAAAGTTTACTAGCAATATCACACAAGGAGATTCCTCTATAATTATTAGGATTATTTGCATCACCCTTTTTAAACAGTGGTAAGATGATCGATCTGGTCCAACTCTCGGGATAAATTCCTTTTTCAAAAAGAACATTAAATAATTTTACAAGAAAATCGATTGCAAAGTCCCCCTAAGTTTTTAAAAAATTCACCAACAAGTCCATCAGGCCCTGCTGCTTTACCATTTTTCAGTTTCCTTATTACAAATTGTACTTCATGCTTTGTAATTGGTCGATCGAAAAATTCAGAATATTCACCAACTAATAATGTTTCATTTTCACCAGTGTCTGTATCAATGTTGATATCCTTTTCCAACACGTTTTTAAAATGGTAATACCATTGCTCCATTGTGATTCTATTCTGCTTCTGTGTTCGTGTTTTAAACGCTTGTTTGACACTTTTCCAAAAATCCTCTTGGTTGTCCATATTAGTGACAATTTCTTTGAACATTTTATCATTGTGTGACTTTTGCTTCCTATATAATAAATTTTTATACTCTGATCGTGATACACAGTATAAGTGTCGGTTATTTTTTTTTTTTATCTAAGGTTCTCTTCCATACCCTAAGTAACCTCCTGACATCTCTTTTAGCTTGTAAACACTCAAAATCAAACCAGTCATTCTGTCTTTTTGTCCTGTTCACACATACTCGTTTTTCCATACATTTACCAGCTTCTTTAACAGTATTGATAAACAAATCAAGAGCATCATTTACATTAATATCTATCAAATTAACAGCATGCAAAAACTTTAATTTCATTTCATCCGAGTGCATCATATTAACGAAGTCCGTGGCGCAATTATTATTCCAAACAAATTTCTTTGTATACTCTTTTGTTTCTTGCTTTATATTTTCACAATCATTAGAACCAGATGCACTCACATGAAATTCAAGAGGCATGTGGTCCGATTTCATCCGTTCTTTTACATGAAGGCTACAAGAAGATTGTATGAAATCAAAAAGGTCAGAAGAAGCAACAAAATAATCGTTCACACTACTACCAGATTCACTGATATAAGTAAAACAGAAATTGTCATCACCAGGACATACACCATTTAAAATATATAAATCTAGCGCGTTACACATGTTTAGTAAACTTTTGCAATAAGCATTTAACACTGTATCTTCAGAGTGACGTCTCATTTCAACAATACCAGACTTATCAAACCATGAAAATGTTTTTGTTTGTTCATCAAGTTGCGGTGAAACATCGGCCGTTCGGCCGTTAAAATCACCACACATCAATATTGACATTTTGTCCATGTAATACAAATTACCTATTACACAA
>CM065747.1:31617820-31620320 GCA_033310375.1 Conus canariensis
AGCCTAGCAGAGGGGGAAAGGGAGAGGTTGGACAGGGGTGGGGGCTCGCGGCAAACAACTCTGGACGAAACAGTGCGAATTCTATGCAGTAGTACAGCGTTGACGGACAGCGAGGAGGGGGGCAGAGCTGGTGGGGAGGAGGGAGAGAAGGGAGGACAATGCAAAACAAACAAAACTTTACGTTCACACACCAGTAGCACGAAGGCACCCAGCAAAACAACAAGTAGCACACGCACGAATTCAACTACGAAGGAAGGAAAAGGTAAGAAATGAAGGGCAGGCCACGGCCGTACACAGGCACCACAGACCACACGAACTCAAGAGAACAATGAAAAGACACCAGAATACGACATGAATGTGGGAACGAGAGAGAGAGCGAGTGGGAATGAAAGAAGAAAGGAAGATGAGAGTGGAAAAAGAAACCTATCCTTTGTATGCTGGAATGTGGGGGGATTATTAGATAAGTTAACGGAACCAGACTTTTTAGAATTTATCACATCTTTTGATCTGTGCTGTTTAACAGAAACATTTACTTCTAAATTTTTTGATTTCGAATTAAAATTCCAGGAGTTTTTGCAATTACATTGTCCAGCGGTCAAATTTACTAGAATGGGAAGACCCTCGGGGGGAACAATCCTGTTGATAAAAAAAGAGTTATCTGAATATGTCCAGCTGATAAATACTGACATGGAAAATGTACTCTGTGTGAAGTTAATGAAAAGCCTATTGCATTGTGAAAAAGACATTTTATTTTTAGGTACATATGTACATCCAGTAGATAGTCGATATTATTCTGACAAAGATTACTCATGCACACTAGAACTAATTGAACAATATATATTTACACAAACAGAACAAGGAAACAACTTCCATTACATCATTGGAGGAGATCTTAATGCTCGTATTGGGGAATGGAGCTTGAGTATCGATGATGAAAATGAGATTACAGGAAGAGAACAGGACGTGTATGCACGTAGGTCTAAAGATCCCCACACAAATGGTTTTGGCAAGAAACTAATAGAATTGTGTATAACATTTAATGTAACGCCACTAAATGGTCTTTGTATGGGAAAGTTCGACGATGCATACACGTTTTATTCCGAAAGGGGTAACAGTATTATAGATTACTATATATGTTCTGTTGAACTGTTAGAAAATGTGAATAAGTGTCAGATAGTAGAGAGAGTTGAAGCTCAGCATATGCCTATTATGATGGAATTACAAAGTACACTGTCTAACGCACAAGAGAACGAGGGCAAGAAATCTTACGTGAAGAAACTAAAGTGGGATCCCACAAAACAACAACAGTATGTCCAGTTCATAGAATCGGAAGAGACAAAACAAACAATGGCGCAAATAACAGAAGAAATAGAGAGAGATGTAGACACGAGTATAGACAGATTTAATAAGCTATTAAAAGAGGCAGGGAAAGACATGTACAGAACAATAGGTATAGGAGGAAAATGTAAGACTACAAACAGCTGGTATGATAAAAAATGTCAAATCAAAAAGAAAGAAGCAAAACAAGCACTCAATAGACTGACATGGACGAAAAAGGATAAAAACCCAACCATTTATCAAGTAAGGAGAGAGGCTTACAGGAATAAAAGAGCAGTATACAAAGAAACAATTAGAGAAAAGAAAAAACAGTATAAAAAGCAAACGTACGACACACTAGTACAAAATCGCAAGGACAGCCGAATGTTCTGGAGCACCATAAAAAGTGTTAGAAGGAAGAAGAACACATTACCATCTATTAATATTACACAGTGGAAAACGCATTTCGAAAGCATTTTGAATCCACATGACACAGAAATACTAAACGATAGAGAAGAAGGACCACAAGAAGAAGAAGAAGTGTTAAACGAAATTCAAGTACAAGAATTAGACGAAGAGATAACTGAAAATGAAGTAAGATCAGCTACAGAAAAATTAAAAAAAGGCAAATCACCAGGTATTGATGAAATCCCTCCTGAATTTCTTAAAACCATAGGACAAAATATAGTGCCATTCTTAACGAAATTATTCAACAAGTTATACCAAGATAGCTACTTCCCTATAGAATGGTCAAGGGCGGTGATTATACCACTACACAAGAAAGGAGATAGACAGAATCCAGGAAACTATAGAGGAATATCCTTATTATGCATCATAAGCAAGATCTACACAGCAATATTAAACAGAAGACTATATGATTGGGCAGAAGCAGAAAATAAAATTAGCAAAGAACAGGCAGGCTTCAGGAAAGATTTCTCAACAGTAGATCATATCTTCACACTAACATCCATGATAAGTAACTGCCTATACGGCAGAAGAAGAAGTAAATTGTATGTAGCCTTCATTGATTATCAGAAAGCGTTTGACACAGTAAATAGAGAAAAACTCTGGGAAATCCTACAGAAACACAAAATATCTACGAAGATGCTTAACATGCTAAAAGCTATCTATAAAACAGTACAAGCATGTGTAAGACATGGAACTGAACTAACAGAATTCTTTG
>CM065747.1:31625320-31645320 GCA_033310375.1 Conus canariensis
CGTTCACAACGGCATTTGTTGTGTTTGTGTGTGTGTGTGTGTGTGTGTGTGTGTGTGTGTGTGTGTGTGTGTGTGTGTGTGTGTGTGTGTGTTCATTGATAATGCTGTTATTTGCTATACGACTACTTTCCGAATTACAGGACAGTGGCTTTGGAACATTTCATCAGTCTTTCGATTTGATTTGTTAGTTAAAACGCTTATAGGTGAATTTAAATTTTGGCTGTTATCTGGATACAAAATGTTTTGCTCCCATGCGATAAAATTAGTAGTCAAAGGGAGATGACAGGATGGAATTTCGTGTCTCGTTGAAAATATGCATGTGTCATAGTTAAAGATGTAGAAATGGAATCTAATGCTTTTGGTGCCCTGATTTTCAATAAAACATTGTTTGGTACGGACAAAAACATATTGCATGTATATCTGTATGTACCTCCAGTAGCTTCCCCATATTTTGAGTCTGTCAGTGGCATTGCATTATTGGAAGATGTTTTGTCCAGATGTGTACTGGTTCACGGAGATGTATATGTATCATTGTGTAGGGATTTGAATGGTGCAATGGTTCATTGATCACACCATTGTCAAGGAGCTTCAGATATTCTTTTTATTTCAAACGTGCAAGTCGTCCAATGAGTGTCAATTGATTATCCGAGGATTCTGTATTGAATGATTATGGTTGTTGCTGTTTGTCCTTCACAGGCGCAGATGACCACGACTTCAGTTATCACAGGGTGCTGGTGTGTGTACAAAGATGGCTGATCAGGCCAGTTCTGGCATTGAATAGTCTGTTGCAGTGTGGACAGGGCAGACTTGGAGATGAGCCAGGCTGAAAGGTGGTGTTTGCTCTGTTTTTCCGAAGCCGACATTTTTGCTCCTGTGCCTCCACTCGCCTCATGGAAAATTGATGTTGAACACATGTAGTGCATTTGATTGATGTCTCCTTAATGATATATTATGTCAAGGACACTGGCAAGGTTGCTACACACACGTATCAGACAGTGGGTGCAGTACAAATGATCACTTTGTCGTGTCGTGTGATTTGTTTGCATTATTGTGTAATTCATACGAGTTACGAGTGTCTAAGAGATTTGATTCCAGTCATATTCCTGCAGAACGTTATTTGAGTCAGAATTGTGATAGTGTCAGCTCGGACACAAATCCTTCTGCTAACGGTTTTACATCGGAAAGTTAATGTGGAATGAAGAGTGTGTTGATGCGTGTTTATAGTATACATGTCATTATGCAACACACACACTATACACACCACACACACACACATAGAGAGAGAGAGAGAGAGAGAGAGAGAGAGAGAGAGAGAGAGAGAGAGAGGACTGACAGACAGACAGACAGACAGAGGCATACACTGCATCCAGTTCACTATCGCCCATTCTCCCCATTGATTCAACAGGCTTCTTTCTTGAAAGACACTGCTCTGCCCTTTATTGACAGCATTTGACATCATATGTTCACCATTTACCCAACCATTTATTTACAATGTAGCGCAAATGTACACGTTCATGATTTCAAAGTTATATCCGAAATTACTGAAATCAAAATCGTATGACACAGTGAATAATACCCAGATAGCAGAACATAGCACGTGTTTCTTTTGTACTAGTTTGTACAGAGTGGACTGAGGGGGTGGGAGGGGGAGGGTGTGAGAGAGAGAGAGAGGAGAGAGAGAGAGAGAGAGAGAGAGAGAGAGAGAGAGTGTGTGTGTGTATTTGTGTGTGTGTGTGTGTGAGAGAGACAGACACTGACACCGACATCTTTTATTGACACTGGCTAATAGTCTTTTTGTCAAGGGGTACAATGCCTTTTTTTCTGCGTAGAAGAAAAGAAAACGAAAGAAAAACTGCAAATTAGGTATCTACACAACTAAGCAAAATTAAGAAATGATTTCCATTTCCAAAACTCATTTGCGTTTCTTGTATATGTTCAAGTACAAAATCATTCTCACAACCATTACCTTCACATACGCACACTGATCCATCCTATCTTCCATCGACTTGCACGCACGCATTGATATCCTTATCCTCCCTTCTCCCCATTCACATATATTCTCTGTACAAATAATTCATCTGGCTTGATATTATGAAAGCCATTCTTTAAGGTCAAATAAGTATTCTAAACAATAAAAATGAAATATAATTGATATCCCCTCAGTGTTTTAAACTTTTATTCATTCACAATTTTCTTCCGCGTGTCTACAGCTTCTGTTACATATTTTGCTAGCATCTTTAACAATGTTTCATCACTTGTTTGCAAAATATTGCTCAGGTTTCGACTCTTGACTGTGTTATGATCAAAGAGTCTTGATTTTTTTTTTCTAATGTTCTCATAAGCAGGACAAGTGAACAAAAAATGTAACTCATCTTCTCTAATGGCAATATCATTACATAATGGACATGAATCATCAACAGCATCATTATTTAGATACCATCTTTTATTAGCCTTTAATCCCAGTGTTCTATTTCTAAATCTTGCAAGGATACCTCTTTGCCACCGATTAGATACTAGATGTAAATACGTTTCTGCCTCCAAGTTACTTTTGAAGGACAGGAACCAGGAATATTTATCATGTTTTTCTAGTTGGCTGTGCCAGTTTTGTTTATAGGAGGAAATTAGTCTATCTTTGAATTCAGACATAAAAACGGTTTCGTTTCCGACTCCCTGGCTCAACCACACTATTCCAAACCCATTCTCTGTTAGCACTTTCTTAATCTTAGAGGCCCAGTTAACATTTCCTAACTTACATTGTTGCAGCATCATGTCATAGGCTTGCCTGCTCAGTCTAGCTACTGGCAATCGTATTATTTTACACCAGTATCTAACACACTTTACAATACATCTGATGTACAAAGGGTACCTTCCTGTTTCACCGTAAGCTTTTTTATTGGATGAATGAATCGGAATATTCAGAAACCGTTTGATTGCATAAGTGTGCACTCTTTCTATTTTTAGACTATTTTCAAGTCCCCATATTTCAGCACCATATGTAAGAATCGGTTCAATCTGGGTATTAAATAGCTTCCAAAATATGTGTGGATCAGTAGTATTTAATTTCCTTAATGTTATCAAAATTTCTATCACTCTTGTTTTGCCTTTTCTACTTGTTTCTTACCAAGCTAAATTCCAACTTAATTTTGCTGTCAAAAACATTCCTTAGTTTTTGTTCGAATTGGTGACTTTAACCTCAGAATTACCAAACCACCAAACTTCATTCCTAGCTAAATATCCACCTTTACGAAACACAATAATGTTATTTTGATCAAGGTTTACTGTCAACTGTAGTTTATCAGCTTCCTGTTTCAAAACATTCGATTGCTTTTGCAATCCTATTGCTGTACTAGACAACAGAATTACATCATCAGCAAACAGCATCATACAAATCTCCACAGAACCTGGAATAATCTGAATACCATATTTACCATTTCTTGAGAGTTCTACAGCAAGCTTATTTGAATAAAAAGAAAAACTGTGGGCTTAAAAGACAGCCTTGCTTGACTCCACGTGTAATTGAAAAAAAATAGAATAAACACATTTTTCACGCACACATGCCAAGACAGAGTCGTACATTCCACGTAATTTTTTCTTGAAATTCATCTGCCAAAATATTGCCATAGCATACATCAGCAAAATCTGCTTTCCACATAAATTTTTGAATAATGCGGTTGCATCTGTTTGGCACATTGTTTTCTTGATCACATAAACAGTTTAAGTTCAATTTGACAGGCATATGATCCGACTCAATCCTTTCACATACTCTCAGCTCGCAAACTTCGCACATAAAGGCGTACAATTCAGAAGACATCAAAAAGTAATCGTTTACACTGCATCCACTGTCTGACACATATGTGTAGCGCCCACTTAGGTCGCCATAACACATACCATTTAGAATACATAAATCGAAATCAGTGCACATATTCAACAACAATTTGCCATAATCGTTCAATGGTTTGTCTTCAGAGCATCTGTGAACACTGGGTGGGTGACTGGACAGCCTGCCAATTGCCATTCAAAACATCACTATCGCAGCTTTCCTGACATCACTATCGCAGTTTTCCTGACTTCACTATCGCATTTTTCCTGACAATGATGAGAAAGATTTGAAATCCTACTATCCAGATCCCCACACAATAAGACATACATATCACCATGAGCCAACAAGCAGTCAGTGACATATTCTTCAAGTAACACAATACCATTTTCACAGTCAAAATAAGCATAATATGGAGACCCCTCAGGGGGAACATAACAAAATACACACAGAACATCTTTAACAGAACCAAACAATGACTTGCAAAGGATATATGCACCAAAAACAGTTGACTTAATGTCAACCTGTTTAACACATGATATAAATTCATCTTTAATCAAACATAATAGACCACCTGATCATCTCCCCCGAGTAGTGAATTTTACAGCAGAAACACACAAACTTGTACAGCCGGAAAAGACGGTTGAAGAAAATTCACCTACAAAAGTTTCAACAAGACATGTAAAATCGAACGAACTGACAAATGAGATGAAGTCCATATCAGACAATGTAGAAATAATTCCATTTCAATGACTATATAAGAAAGAAAATGACTTTGTTTCAGCACAAACATTATTATACACATTATCATCAAAAGCTCGGTCTGCTTTTTAAAAAAAATTTCTACAACAGCTGGGTCATGCTCTCGCTCACACGTCTTTTTCTCCCTATGCAGTTCACGGCACAAACTGTCCCCTCCACTCTCCATCACCGCTCACCGCACAAACTGTCCCCTCCACTCTCCACACAGTTCATCGCACAAACTGTCCCCTCCACTCTCCACACAGTTCATCGCACAAACTGTCCCCTCCACTCTCCACACAGTTCATCGCACAAACTGTCCCCTCCACTCTCCATCACCGCTCACTGCACAAACTGTCCCCTCCACTCTCCACACAGTTCACCGCACAAACTGTCCCCTCCACTCTCCACACAGTTCATCGCACAAACTGTCCCCTCCACTCTCCACGCAGTTCACCGCACAAACTGTCCCCTCCACTCTCCACACAGTTCATCGCACAAACTGTCCCCTCCACTCTCCACACAGTTCATCGCACAAACTGTCCCCTCCACTCTCCACGCAGTTCACCGCACAAACTGTCCCCTCCACTCTCCACACAGTTCATCGCACAAACTGTCCCCTCCACTCTCCACGCAGTTCACCGCACAAACTGTCCCCTCCACTCTCCACACAGTTCATCGCACAAACTGTCCCCTCCACTCTCCACACAGTTCATCGCACAAACTGTCCCCTCCACTCTCCATCACCGCTCACTGCACAAACTGTCCCCTCCACTCTCCACACAGTTCATCGCACAAACTGTCCCCTCCACTCTCCACACAGCTCACCAAATAAACTGTCCCCTCCACTCTCCACACAGTTCATCGCACAAACTGTCCCCTCCACTCTCCACGCAGTTCACCGCACAAACTGTCCCCTCCACTCTCCACACAGTTCCCCGCACAACTGTCCACTCCACTCTCCACACAGTTCCCCGCACAAACTGTCCACTCCACTCTCCACACAGTTCATCGTACAAACTGTCCCCTCCACTCTCCACACAGTTCATCGCACAAACTGTCCCCTCCACTCTCCACACAGTTCCCCGCACAACTGTCCACTCCACTCTCCACATGGCTCACCGCACAAACTGTCCCCTCCACTCTCCACACAGTTCATCGTACAAACTGTCCCCTCCACTCTCCACACAGCTCACCACACAAACTGTCCCCTCCACTCTCCACACAGCTCACCACACAAACTGTCCCCTCCACTCTCCACGCAGTTCACTGTACAAACTGTCCCCTCCACTCTCCACACAGCTCACTGCACAAACTGTCCCCTCCACTCTCCACACAGTTCATCGCACAAACTGTCCCCTCCACTCTCCACACAGCTCACCGCAATAACTGTCCCCTCCACTCTCCACACAGTTCATCGCACAAACTGTCCCCTCCACTCTCCACACAGTTCATCGCACAAACTGTCCCCTCCACTCTCCACACAGCTTACCGCACAAACTGTCCCCTCCACTCTCCACGCAGTTCATCGCACAAACTGTCCCCTCCACTCTCCACACAGCTCACCACACAAACTGTCCCCTCCACTCTCCACACAGTTCATCGCACAAACTGTCCCCTCCACTCTCCACACAGTTCATCGCACAAACTGTCCCCTCCACTCTCCACACAGTTCACCATACAAACTGTCCCCTCCACTCTCCACACAGTTCACCGCACAAACTGTCCCCTCCACTCTCCACACAGTTCACCGCACAAACTGTCCCCTCCACTCTCCACACAGCTCATCGCACAAACTGTCCCCTCCACTCTCCACACAGTTCATCGCACAAACTGTCCCCTCCACTCTCCACACAGTTCACCGGACAAACTGTCTCCTCCACTCTCCACACAGTTCACCGCACAAACTGTCCTCTCCACTCTCCACACAGTTCACCGCACAAACTGTCCTCTCCACTCTCCACACAGTTCACCGCACAAACTGTCTCCTCCACTCTCCACACAGTTCACCGCACAAACTGTCCTCTCCACTCTCCACACAGTTCACTGTACAAACTGTCCTGTCCCCTCCACTCTCCACACAGTTCACTGTACAAACTGTCCTGTCCCCTCCACTCTCCACACAGTTCACTGTACAAACTGTCCCTCCACTCTCCACGCAGTTCATTGCACAAACTGTCCCCTCCACTCTCCACGCAGCTCACCGCACAAACTGTCCCCTCCACTCTCCACACAGCTCACCACACAAACTGTCCCCTCCACTCTCCACACAGTTCACCGTACAAACTGTCCCCTCCACTCTCCACACAGTTCACCGTACAAACTGTCCCCTCCACTCTCCACACAGTTCATCGTACAAACTGTCCCCTCCACTCTCCACACAGTTCACTGCACAAACTGTCCCCTCCACTCTCCACACAGTTCACTGCACAAACTGTCCCCTCCACTCTCCACACAGTTCACTGTACAAACTGTCCCCTCCACTCTCCACACAGTTCACTGTACATACTGTCCCCTCCACTCTCCACGCAGTTCATCGCACAAACTGTCCCCTCCACTCTCCGCACAGTTCACGGACACATCTACAAAATCACGTGCACTGGCACTGTCAGTTACTCTGGTCGCCAGCGATGACACCGGTGTACGTGTTTCCTGTGAGTCCCCACAAAAAACTACCTCACGTACAGGTGAATAATTGGACCGGCTGACACCCTATCTCATCTTTATCAGTCTGTCTTCACCATCCACGGTATACTTTTCCCGTCGACCAACAGATGGTTGAAGACCATTGTGGCTCTCTTGCCGTCCTACCTGGCTCGTTTGAGATGTGGAGACAGTCTCTTTCCAATATCTCTCACACGACGGGGGAAGTCTTCCCCTATAAACACACTGGACCCTTGAAGCTTCCGTTTTCTTTGCAGAATTCTCATTTTTGTTTGTAGAAAACACAACGGGCAATGCTGGGAGAGTCATGTCTGTTGTTCAGCCGGTGCGCCCTACTGAGCTCCGTGTCGTCGGTCAGTTGCAGTTTGTCTGTAAACAGGTCACGAAGTAAACCTTCACAGTCTGCACTCGTTTCCTTGTCACTCCTAGGTAAACCATAGAAAATAAAGTTGCGCCTGGAGCGGCCCTCCAGGTCATCCATTCTGGCATCACATTCGTCAAGCTTTGCACACAAGTCGCTGTTTGTTTTCTTCAGGTCTTGGTTCTAGTTACGTAGTTCGACAAGTTCATCCGTCAAGGTTCACACTTCAGTCTGGAGAGACACGTAGAAATCACGCAGATCGTGGGCCTCCTTCCTGAGCTCCTCCAGCTTGGCGTTCGTCTGCTCACTGGAAGACTCAATCCTAGCCATGATTTCGCTCAGTGTCGGCTCCGAAATCGATGACGTCGAAGAGCGAGGATCACCAGATTTGTCCAGACTAACCCAGTGGGAACCCCCGACACTGCTGAACCGAGTCTGCCTCGTGGTATCCCTGCCTGGAGAGGACTGGGTCCAGGGTTGCTCTTGATGTCCCTGCATTGAAGTAAAAAGCTCCCCCAAAACAGGTAGGAGAGCAACAATCCAAACACACACCGTCCACATTGCGGGGAAGGGACAACATGGCGATACGTGTGGCCAGCTTTCTTTGGACTCTCTCTTCAAGATGAAGCCGATGAAAATCGACAAAAAAGGTCACATACAGACCGAAACTGGCTTCCTCCGCACAGCATAGTACTTAACGTATCAGTCTGTTCAACATGAAGACACAGAAATGACAAAGTCTGCAGCAATTAACGCATTAAACAGAGCCTGTACAGTGCGTCTTCTCGTAATCACGACAGCTCACTGCTGACAAGAAAGACAAGACAAGACAAATTCTTTATTATCGAGGGTAATAGATAAGCAAGTTCATGCTTTTTTACATCCAGCCCTCGCCCAAGCGGGGAACAAAAAAAAAAAACAAAAAAAAAATTGCGAAATGGAAAATGAGCAACGACAAAAAAAAAAAAAAAAAAAAAAAAAAGAAGAAACCCAACAAACAAACAAAAGATTGAACACACAAAAAAGTCTGAAAATACACAAAATGGAAATAACATCAAAGAGAGAGAGAGAGAGAGAGAGAGAGAGAGAGAGAGAGAGAGAGACGAGAACAGAGACAGACAATAATAAAAAATGTTGATACACAGGTCGGCTTCTTGAGTTCTGCCACAGTGTTAAAAATACCGACAGCGCGCTTCCGTGTCACACGAGTTCAGTGTTTGACGTCACTGTGAAATGACTCACAATAAGAAAGACAGAATGAAAGAAAGAAAGAGTGCAGACGGGAAGAAGGAATGAATGTAAGCGAATGTCTCTGAAGAAGAACAGACGGACGAAATAAACGAGGAAAGGACAAAGGGAATGAAGAAAAGAGTGAACAAAGAGGTGATGATGGAACGAAAGACAGGAACAAAGGAAAGAAGAAGAAACAAAGGAAGGAGGAAAGGAAAGACGGAACGGAAAGAAAGAACAGAAAGATGAAGAGCAGGGAGGGGTGGAGGGGAGGGAGGAGGAGAAAGAAACACGAAGCCGTTGGCGATGAGGTGTGACACGTCATGGTGACAGGCTGTCCCTGTGGTGGTGTCAGCGAATGTCACACAGAAAACTGGTGGTCCTGGACAATAACAGAAAGTCAATACCAACAAGACCCCACGCTCCCAGCACTATGACCACCGTCCTCTCCATCCCCAGGACATTGATGAAGTCTGTGACGATGACCTGGTCAGTGAGGGCCAGGGCCAGGTCCCGTGCATCACTCTCACTGGGGGCACGTGGCACCGCCCTGACCGGTACACCGTGTTGGCGCCTCAGACGATGTACAAGGAGGTCAGCATGACGTGCATCAAGAAGGTTCTGACAGAGGATCCACGTGTCCCTGTACTGGGGGCACCTGAAAACAGCATGATCATGATGACATGACGTCACTGTACACCTCCACCCCTGGCTGATATGATGCACACAGACACACCGACAGACAGAACAGCCAGACAGAAAGACACACCGACAGATAAACAGACACACTGACTGACAGAGAGACAAACGACAGATAAACAGACACACTGACGACAGAGAGACAACACGACAGATAAACAGACACACTGACAGACAGAGAGACAACACGACAGATAAACAGACACACTGACGACAGAAGAAGACACACCGACAGATAAACAGACACACTGACTGACAGACAGAGACAACCGACAGATACACCAGACACACTGAGACTGAAAGAGAACAGACGACAGATAACGACAGCACTGACTGACAGAAGACAAACCGACAGATATAATGAGACACTGATGACAGAGGTGACACTGAAGATGAGACAGACACACTGACTGACGGCTGACACCGACAGATAAACAGACACCACTGACTGACAGAGAGACAAACAGACAGATAAACAGACACACTGACTGACAGAGAGACAGACAGACAGATAAACAGACACACTGACTGACAGAGAGACAAACAGACAGATAAACAGACACACTGACTGACAGAGAGACAAACAGACAGATAAACAGACACACTGACAGACAGAGAGACAAACAGACAGATAAACAGACACACTGACTGACAGAGAGACAAACAGACAGATAAACAGACACACTGACGGACAGACAGAAAGACAGACAGACAGATAAACAGACACACTGACAGACAGACAGAAAGACAAACAGACAGATACACGCAAAGACAACCATCCATTGTGTACAAGAAATAAATGTGAATCAGAGGAGATCCAGATCTATTTCTCTGTCAGCACTTGTACATTGTACAGAATTAGATCTAAATTCCTCTCATCACCAGGATGATGATGATGATGATGGTGATGATGATGATGATGATGGTGATGATGGTAATGATGAGACAGAACAGTTCCTACCTGGCTGTCCCACACCAATCTCATGGGTCAGGAGGTGACCAATGGTGTCGGCACACAGGACACACGCCCAGGGCGTACCACTGTGACCTGCCTGACGCCTGTGACTCAGCTGCCGGACTGGTGGTCCCTCTGTGGGGGGAGGCAGTGCTGGGGCGCTGTACCGGGGGATGTAGCGGCCATCTATTTGAGCTGACCCCTCCACCTCTCTGGTCACTGCAGGCGGTGACCGAAGAGGTTCACTGACTTCGCGGATCTCCAGCCAGGACGGAGGGGGACATGTGGGGTCGTTGTCCACTCTCCACACTGACGCTGCCCACACACGGACTGAGGACAGTCGGTGCCGGACAGCTGTCAGCCACTGGATGAACTTGACACTGTGACACAAAATACAAAGTCAGGTATAGGTCCCGTAAACTACGTGTAGATCTAAAACGGGATCTACAGATCTACGTCACATAGTGTACAGTCACATGTCTTCATTCATACACAGAGCTATTATTGAAGTAGTTGTAATTGTAGAAGAAATAGCAGCAGTAGCAGTAGCAGCAGCAGCAGCAGCTGTGGTAGCAGTAGAGGTGGCAGTACCAGCAGTAGTCTCTGCCTCGTGTTTCCCTCTTTCTCTTTCAATTCTCCATTTAATCTGAAATATGAGCAGCGCATTTATAGCACACTTTCAGAATATTCCGCCTTCTCCTTGTGTATTGGAATAGCAGTGGTGGTGGCGGTGGTGGTAGTAGTAGTAGGAGTAGTAGTAGAAGGAGGAGTAGGAGTAGTAGGAGGAGTAGTAGTAGAAGTAGTAGTAGTAGGAGTAGTAGTAGTAGTAGTAGTGGTAGTAGTAGTAGTAGTAACAGCAGCAGCAGCATTAGTAGTATTAGCAGGAGCAGTAGTAGTAATAGTAGCAGTAGTAGTAGTGGTGGTGGTGGTGGTAGTAGTAGTAGTAGTGTGTGGTGTGGTGGTGGTAGTAGTAGTGGTGGTGGTGGTAGTAGTAGTAGTGTAGTGGTGGTGGTAGTAGTAGTAGTAGTAGTGTGGTGGTGGTGGTGGTAGTAGTAGTAGTGTGGTGGTGGTGGTGGTGGTGGTGGTGGTGGTGGTAGTAGTAGTAGTGTGGTGGTGGTGGTGGTAGTAGTAGTAGTGGTGGTGGTGGTGGTAGTAGTAGTAGTAGTGGTGGTGGGGTGGTGGTGAGTAGTAGTGTGGTGGTGGTAGTAGTAGTATGGTAGTGGTGTGGTAGTAGTAGTAGTAGTAGTGGTGGTGGTGGTGGGGGTGGTGTAGTAGTAGTAGTAGTAGGTGGTGGTGGTAGTATAGTAGTAGTGGTGGTGGTGGTGGTGGTGGTGGTGGTAGTAGTAGTAGTAGTAGTAGTAGTTAGTAGCTGAATTCGGCTTGGAAAGCATTCTGCTTTAACCTACAAACAAGAAGGATTTGATTGTCGGACATATTATATGTGTGGGGTCACGAATGTATCAAGCCAACGCTTTTCTGGTCTTTGTTGTTGTTTCAATAATTTGTTAAAAAAAAAAAAATTGTCACTTACCAAATTCCTTATATCACAGTGAAGAATATGAGAACATATTCAGAATTTATACATTTATCCTGATACGAAGTTTGCTTAAAAAAAAAAAAAACGTGTGTGTGCTTGCGTGCATGCATGCATGTGTGTGTGTGTGTGTGTGTGTGTGTGTGTGTGTGTGTGTGTGTGTGTGTGTGTGTGTGTGTGTGCGTGCGTGAGTGTGCGTGGGTGGGTGTGACCTACAGTTTCACCGTCATGAACTATAGGCACAACATGTTAATAACAAATTATACTAAAAGAGACCATATATTTTGCTCGAACCACGGTTTATACTGACGCCATATACGGACCATTACACTCGTTTCATATTCATGGGATCATGGACATATTTTGCAGCAAAGCTTTGAAGAGCATCACAGCAGAGCATGTCACTTGAGCATTGTTTGCACAAGTCTGGGTCTAGTATGTCTTGATGGAGTAGATGTCCAGACCACAGAGAATATGTCTGCTGACGATTTTTCTGACTCCATCGGTAATGTCCGTGTATCTCTCCTTTTCTGCTTGTGGATCGTGACCACTGTAGCGATGTCTACTGACTTGATGTCTTCGTTCAAAATGTTGTGCGTTTACTTTTTAGTTGGTAGTTTCCAGTGAACTCTTTGAAAGAATGTGTTTTCAAAGCGCCGCCTTTTTTATTGTTTCCTGATATCTGATTATTCAGAATCTAATTCCTTTTTCATGGCATGTTTTGTTCCCTCTAGATATGAATCATTTTCATTTTATGTGAAACATTTGGGATACATTCTAGCAATGAAATGTCATATATTTCTATATTTCAAAGCATGCTTTCAGATGTCTGTTAGAGGTGTGGTCTGTTGTTTGCTTTTGTTGTGTGCAACCAGAAACTTAGTTGCGTACAGTTTGTAAGCTGACTGGGCACCAACCATGTTTTACTGAGGCAGGAAGATTCACTGCATTTTTAGCAGGCATTTAAACTTGCAGACTCGTGTGTGTTTGCATGTGTGTATGTGTGTGTGTGTGTGTGTGGGGGGGGGGGGGGGGGTGGAAGTGATGATGGTGGTGCTGCTGATAAAGATAAACTCGGTAGAACAGGGTTGGAATACGAGAGCTGCGCTGCTCATGTCGAGCTCTGTAGAAGGGAACCACATGTCAGCTGCATTGAATGGACACTGGTGTGATTAGCATATTACCGAGGTGAATCATTACGTCTGATTTCAGTTTAGAACCTTTTCTTGTTCATCTCAGGGTGTGCAGTGCTTTGTCTGCTTACTTTACAAAATGCTCTTGAGCACTTGTGCCATTTTACGAAAAATTATCTCGCAAAATTTGTACTGGTTTGTGATCCGTATGATATTTGACCGATATCTGAATGCGAGAGGTATTTTAGGATCATATTTTGGTAAAACTGATTTTGAAATCCCCATTCACGGCTGTAAAAATAGTTTCATTTATTTTGTATGCAAGCGTTTTAGATAAAGAGAACCATTATGTCATGTGCATCTTACAGACGTGGAAATTTGGTGCCGTCGTTTTGATCGAATTAGAAGAATTGTCGTCTGCACGTAAGTTGGAAGGTAATTAATTAATGCATTGAACAGTATTGGGCAGGCCTGTTTTCCTGGAAAATAGCTCTAACGAATGGTGTTTTAGAATAGAATAATCTATTCGCCGTCTTCGCACAGATTTTAGTGATATTACATAGCAATCGCGAGTAAATGTGTGTGTGTGTGTGTGTGTGTGTGTGTGTGTGTGTGTGTGTGTGTTGTGTGTGTGTTGTGTGTGTGTGTGGTGTGTGTGTGGTGTGTGTGTGTGTGTGTGTGTGGTGTGTGTGTGTGTGTGTGTGTGTGTGTGTGTGTGGTGTGTGTGTGTGTGTGTGTGTGTGTGTGTGTGTGTGTGTGTGGGGTGTGTGTGTGAGTGGGTGCGTGGGTGTGTGTGTGTTTGTGTTTGTGTGTGTGTGTGTGGTGTGTGTGTGGTGTGTGTGTGTGTGTGTGTGTGTGTGTGTGTGTGTGTGTGTGGAGCGGTGTGGTGAGAGAAGGGGTGCGAGTTGCCCATCATATGTTTGTATGAAGCCTTGAGCCCTCCACTGTAATCACCAGTCGTGATGTTTCATTCTGATTCTGTGTGGGGAGGACGGGGAAAGAAGAGTGCATGGTAGGGGAGGAAGAGGGGTGGGGTGGAGTTTCGGGGGCGGAGGGGGAGGGGGTGTCAGGAAGCGGGGGAAAGGTGCATCCATGCAAATGATGACGAGGGAACGAGTTTTCACTTAAGTCAGAATCTTTCAAATCTAATGCAATTTTTGTGACCAAAAATTATTGGCGAATTCTGCGTCAAATGATAGGAATATGTTTTGCTTTCAGCAATTGAAGACAACACTTTTGAGTCTCAAACGTCGATTTTTTAATTTTTTTTCCCCCCGAGGAATTCGGATCGGGCGCTGGGGCAAAAACTGTACTAAAAGCTGAACCCCTACACCCATGCAGGCATGAGAAATGGCGGCATCAGAGAAATTTGCCAGTTTGTCTGGGGAGAATGGCCCAAGCTCTGCTCACAGAAACTTCTTGTGACAACAATACAGTACATTGAAATACAACACATTGTAATACTATAAAACACTGAAATGAATTAACACTATTTTGATATAAAACACAATATAAAATAACCCAGTGCACGTTACTATTCTGGATACAGAAAACAACAGCGCGCATGTAACAACACACGAGTTAAGGTAGTCCCGTGAAATAAGGGAAACAACTGTGTGCTGCCTGTCATCAGCAAAATCTGTGGTTATCTCTCTTTTAATTTTTTGAAGTCCCCATTCAGTGCGTATACTGCAGAAGGTCTACAAACATACCAGTTTCATATCAATAAATTAATTGATTTGTTCATTCCTTTCTTGACTTTTTTCCCTTAGTTCCTCCCTTTCTTTAATTCAAATGAAAAAAAAACCCAACAAACACCCAAAGCATTTTACAGAAGCGCTTTCGGTTTTTGCAAACCTTCCTGACCATGGAAGTCGGCGTCAAAACTAGTTGACGAAATGTGTGGGTTTTTTTTTTTTACGTCATACCCCCCCCCCCCCCCCCCCCCATTACTGTATGATAAATAGTGATGCCTGGGTGAAGTCTTCCTTTCTTTCTTTATTTCTCATTGGTTTCATTTATGTTTTCTTTAATCTTTTCTGTATTGTTGGCGCTTAGGGCTATGCAAGATGAAGCGCCATAAATGATAATAATAATAATAATTATAGTAGTAGTATTACTTTTATCATAATAATAGTAACAATGATAATGATAATAATAACAATAATAATAATAATTATTATTTTTATCATTATTATTTATTTTACTTATCCATTCATTTGTTTATCAATGTGTTCATTTATTCACTTGTTTGTTTTTCATTTGCGCGAGTTGATGAACGTGTTCAAAAAAGAGGGATATGATATCTCAAACAAAGAGAACAGATTCTGTATTCGATTGGTGTGTTGTCTATTTGTGTTCATCTGGACCAGCTGGGATGAGGTGGGAATGGGAGGCAGGTGAGAAAGCGGAAGAGTGCGATTCAGGAGGGGGAGGGGGGGGGGAGACATCCTGTAACAGCTCTGTTTTGTCATTTTGTCACACACACACACACACACACACACACACACACACACATGTGACCTAAGTCAAAAACTGACCTGTTCCCAGGAACCTCATCAACGAGGATGAAGGCCTCAGGATTGCCAGGCCCCAGCAGCTGCACCAGACCGGAAACATCTTTATGCACGTCATCGATGTCAAGGCTGTGACAATGGATGCTTCCAGCCGCTGCTGCTGCTGTCCCCAGCATTCTGCCCAGCTGCTCTGCTATTAAGATGGTCACTACTACATTGTCAGACTCACTCGCAACAATCACCTTTTTTCCCTTCCTCGCCCACTGCAGGGCCTTCAACACCAGGATTACGGTTTTCCCGGTACCTGGCGGACCCTGCAGGTACAGGTATTGTGGCTCTGGCTGCATGTTGAGCAGAGCCACTTGCTGGAGCGTGAGGACGAGGGAGACGAAGCGCAGGGCAGTTTCGGCCACAGCCTCTCCGAAGGCCCTCAGCACCTTGCGTGGTTTGCAAACTGTGGGGATGTCGACCGTGCTGGCTGGTCCACAGAACCTGTTACAGTCCACACACACACACACACACACACACACACACACTGTGACGTTCATTCATAAGCTCGGGTCATTTTCATTGAGAAAATGACGCAATTGATGCATGACGTTTATTTGCTCTGCACTTGTTTTATATTTCTATCTCCAAACGACGAAACTAATTGTTAGTTTTGCTTTAGTGCAGTACGCTTATGATTTTAAACGTTGTGTAAATCTGTATTTGTATTAATAATAAAATAATTTACAATCTTAGAGTATGGAAAACCATGGTATTGACCAATCATAATTATCGAAATATCAGTATTTTTCATCCGCGCATGTGCAGTAAGTGTTGGCCGTTGCTTCATGTAAACTGATCAACCAAAGTCGACAAGAATTGGCTCGACACGAAAGGTCGATTTTTTTCGAGAAGAAGAAGCCTGTTGGAAAGAATCAGTCAAGGCCAGACTGAGAGGGGACTGCAGAGCAGATCGATAATATCTACAACCTTTGCGGGGAAGGCTTTGACGAGTTTCATCGTCCGTGGTCAAGTCGATAGCTGTAGCCATTGAAGGCTGTGTTGAGGTAAATAGAACTAAACCATTTTTTTCGTGTAGCGCAACAAAATTTATATCAATATAATCGTATTAAGGCACATTTTACCGGTTTAATAATATTTTGTGCGCGCGATCATCTAAAATGCTCTAAATTGATTATTTCAGATTTACCAGTCAACACATTATGATTGATTATGGAGCTGTCATTTTCGTTTGTCTGCTCTCATCATATTGTGTTGTCATGTATTAACCCATATTATGCAAATTCTATTTCAGTTTCACCGTTGCATATAACCATATTTAGAAGATGTGATACTTGTATGGATGGAGTGTGAATGCAGATTTATTAATTGAAGAATTGTAAACGAGTTCAAGTTATGAACGAAACATTTTTCTTGGATCTAAGTGATCTGTGTAATATGAAGATTAACGCGATTTGATTTAATCTGTTCAGAGATTAAATATGATTGTAATTCATTGAGCATTAAGCCTTGGCGAATTACACAGTTAAGGCAGATTGGAATATTCGTGTATACTTTTCTTCTTTGTTAACGAGTTTTATCGTAAAGTAAATTTTTGAAGGAAATCAATTGTAAATGATAGAGTAAGCTAGTGTAATTGTAAAGTGTGTTTGGAGCGTGTAGTGAGTGGATTAGTGATGTGCTATTATAGTGCAAGATTTAAGACGATCGTTACCTTGCAGGTTCTTTATCTGTGTCATGCATCTTCATTATCCTACTACATTCTTCATTGCTGAGGAACGTGTTGACGTGTCAACGTTGCTGAGGTCTGGAGGTGGACTCTGAGCATCAGTGGAACTCCGGAGGACAACAGGATTCCGTGAAGCTGAGTACCAGTCATACGAACACATCCCTCCACATTCAATCACGCAACAACACACTCAGGCATTTTTTTTATCATCATTGTAATTTCTTTTATTTTTGTAATATATAACCATATTTCTTTGAGTATTCTCCGAAGGACATTTTAAGCACAAACGGACAGTCAATACTTGTGCTATTGGATGAACGAACGGAGAAGAATAGGAACTTTGCTATTTCAATGTGATTGTATATGATTAGTTTTTTTCTTTTGTATGAAGTCCATTTCATAAAGAGCAAACGGACATCAACATTCAAAACAACAAAACGACATACTCACTGCAGATCATCTTCATCGTCATTCATATTTTATTAAATTTAGTTGTTATTGTTGAAGATCAAAACCTCTTGTTCCATCTTTAGAAAGAATGTGAAGGGAGTGGACGAAAGTTCAACTTTCCTACAACGGTCTATCATCCTTGTCTGAACAATCAACCATCACTTATTGAATGGGGCTTACATAAATCCGTCACACACACACACACACACACACACACACACACACACACACACACACAACACACACACAAGATCTGTGTATGGGAGAGAGAGAGAGAGAGAGATTTCTTTTCATTTTCATTAATATAACGACGGAAGAATTGTTGGCCCGTGCTCGTTTTCTCCCACTACAAAATTGCTCAGCATGATATTGTTTGGTCAATCAGTGGGAGAGTGCATCTCTCAGGAGATCCAAGTAAAGGTTGTTCTGCACACTTCTCAGCTGCCGACAGCATTTACGTGACTGACAATGCTTGGATTATTAAACAGCAGAGTTGACACTCGACTGTTGGTCATCTTTGACTCCCTTGTGCGTTACCACATTTCAAACCGTTATATCATGATTTGTTTACCTACATTTCAACCGTTTATATCATGATATTGGTTTTACCTACATTTCAAACGTTATATCATGATATTGGTTTTACCCTACATTTCAAACCGTTTATATCATGATATTGGTTTTACCTACATTTCAAACCGTTTATATCATGATTTTGGTTTTACCCTACATTTCAAACCGTTTATATCATGATATTGTTTTACCCTACATTTCAAACCGTTTATATCATGATATTGGTTTTACCCTACATTTCAAACCGTTTATATCATGATTTTGGTTTTACCCTACATTTCAAACCGTTTATATCATGATTTTGGTTTTACCCTACATTTCAAACCGTTTATATCATGATATGGTTTTACCCTACATTTCAAACCGTTTATATCATGATATTGGTTTTACCCTACATTTCAAACCGTTTATATCATGATTTTGGTTTTTCAGCGACTTATTTACTCACCACACTTTCTTTTTGTTTTACGTTTCTACCCTTCACTGGCTGTTTTGGGTGCTGTTGTATTCTTTCTTTGAACCCTTGGTGGTGAGAACACCACAGAACTACGGACTGTGATGTATCTCCATTTGATGCCAAGGGAGCACAGACACGATCAACCGTGTCTCTCTGATGAGGGGAGGAAGGGCCTCGGAGCAGGCAGTTTGAATAATTCTGTCTTCAAGAGGGATTACGATGGTTCCCATATGCTTCTAGCGAAGGGTCTACCATTTATAATATATTTTCCTAATGTTATGTTCTCATTTTCTTCCGCTCTCCCTGCTTTCTTTTTCAAACCAGCGTAACACGTATCATCAGTTTCTTGTTTCTATAAAAAGCTTATACTATGCCATCTCTTTACTGCAGGCAAACTATCCCTAAGAATTTCTTTTATTCTCGGGACCCATTTCTTGAAGTCTTTGCTGTCAGGTTACTGCTGTCCATCGGCAGCAATGTTCCACAGTCAGTCATTTCAGACTGAACATCAGTTATTTACATAGTTCACGTTTTCTAAACTTTTTGCAAAGATTAGTTTGATGGAATTGTACAATAGCAGCATTAGGCCAGACTGAAAGACGCACATCAGAGGCAACATCAAATCGAAATCAACAATTCCTGCAGAAGTGGAGGGAGTGGAGGTGCATCATCATCCATGTCTTTTTTTGTTTTGTTTTGTTTTTGCCTTAATTATTGGGAGGGATGGGGGACAGGTGGTGGTCAGCCCTCTCTACCTCCCCTCAGCCCCTCCTCCCCCGACCCCCTTTAGTATATTCAGGGGGAAGGAGGGTAAGTGCTGATGCCAGTGTTTCTAGTTTTCTTGAACATCGCTCATATTTTCTTAAGCACAGTTCTACTTACCTTACAGGCATCATTATCATTTTCCTTCTGCCTTTGTCTGGGGTCAAGGATATTTCAAGACGTAACTGTAGAATTACAGGTTCTCCTGTCCATGCATGGAATGAGCAAAATTCCCCAAACAGGCGTTCAGCCTACCTCGACCCGTTCTCCCATCCCCACCCGGGACAGGCTGTTGTCTGAATGAATGATGTCCAACGGCTTTGTGATGTCTTTTGTGTCCCTGTCCATTACTGTCCCCTGAAAATGTCAG
>CM065747.1:31650320-31672820 GCA_033310375.1 Conus canariensis
CAAACGGCTGGTCCGGGGGGGGGGGGGGGGGGGGGGGGGGTGAGGGGAAGGAGGAATAATAGGGGTGTTGGCGGGAGGGTACAACGGATACTGCAGCAACGCCACATTCACCCCTCCATTAAAGCCACCCGGAATGAAAGAATGAAAGAGATACTGAAGGAGAGAAATGGATGAAAAGGAAAAAGTACCACGAGAAAGGAAACTTTCATGCGTCACCGGAAACTGACATCATAAAAGTATGCATGATTTTTAAACAAATCACAAAAAACTGTTTTCATCTAAATGAGGTTTTTAGTATACAGAACGTACAAACCTATAGAATACAGAAGTACAGATATGTCTTACATCATGTTTAGAATAGACCAGATTTATGCCATACACAGTGCGCAGACCTATGCTATACATTAGGTACAGACTTGTATAGAATATGGAGAAATACGTAAAACAATAACTGCAGACCTGATGTTTAGTGTGTACAGAACTATGATGTTTAGTGTGTACAGAACTATGTCATACAGTGGGAACAGATCTGTTGTATGTAAACTAGAAATTATGTAATAAAGTAAACACAGACCTGTTGTATAGTGTGTACAGACCTCTATAAAACAGTGGGCGCAGACTTGTTATGTAGTATACATAGAACTGTGTAATACAATAGGTAAAGACCTGTTATGTAGTATGTACACAGCTCTGTAATGCAGCAGGTGCAGACTTTTTATATAGTATGTGTAGGTCTATGTCATACAGCAGACACAGACCTGTTGCATAGTATGTATAGGTCTATGTCATACAGTAGACACAGACCTTTCATTTAGCATATATAGGTCTATGTCATACAGTAGACACAGACCTGTTATAAAGTATGTATAGGTCTATGTCATACAGTAGGCACAGACCTCTTATATAATTCGTGTAGGTCTATGTCATACAGTCATACAGACCTGTTATACAGTATGTATAGGTCCATGTAGTCCATTGGTTACACATCTTTACATACTATGCACAAACCTATGTAATACAGAAGGTGTAGACATGTTCTATAATGTGTACTGAACTATATAATGAGAAGGTACAACCCTGTTACATAGTATGTGCAGAACTATGTAAAATGTTGGGTACAGACCTGTTATATATCATATTACAGAACTATGTAATCCAGCTGGTTCAGATTTGTAAAATACCTATGCAGCAGAGTAGGCACAGACCTGTTATATGGTATGTACACATCTATATAATACAAAAGGTACAGATCTGTTATATAGTGTGTACAGACCGAAACTGTACCGTATTTACAGATTCTGTTATTACAGTATCACAGACTTCTATAATACAGTAGGTGCAGATCTGTTATTTAGTATTACAGATCTGTACGATACAGTTGGTACATATCTGTTTTATACTGTCCACAGACCTACAGAATACAGTAGAGCAGACCTGATACATAATGTGTGCACTCCTATTAATACGACAGGTGCAGACATGTCTACATCATGTTCAGAACAGGCAAAATGTAATCATACAGGAGTGCAGACCTCTTGGTGACAGTGTGTACGATACAATAACATTCAGTCTGTATGGTTCCACCCAAAACAGTGTGTACAAATCCATGTCAGTTACGATATGAACAGATCTATGTCAAAAAGTGTGCACAGGCATGTGTCAGTTACAACGTGTAAGATCTTTGTCAGTCACAATCTGTACAGCTTTAATTCCGCACGCTCCTGTGTATGCAGGCGAGTATCATATCAGTGTAATATCTATAACAAATAATCATAATTATCATCATTGTTATATTATTATTATTACTACTATCATTATTGTTATCATTATCATTCTCATTATCGTCATCATTATGATAATTAATATCATCATTGTTGTTTTTGTTATCATTATTGTTATTATCATCATCATCATTATTATTATTATAATTATTAACATTATTATTATTAGTGTTATCATTTCATTATTGTTGTTATCATTACTATCACTGTTTTATTATCATTATTTTCATTATAATCATCATCATTGTCGTTATCAGCAATCAAATCAATAAATCAATCAATCAAAGTATCAAACACAAGGTTTTCTTCTTTTTTTTTTTTTTTTTTAGAATACTTTTATAACGCCTATCCTTGGTTAAAAACCAATCTCTAATCACTTGACAGTCCGGAATTATGCATGTTAAGTGTAAATCCAATTATGTGTCAAATAATGTTTACATATTAGTATTAATTGCAGCATGCACAGTCTTGCTTATACAGTGTATATAGATCTTCATCAGTTTCAATGTGTACAAACTTGTGGTCATGACACTGTGCGCCAAACTAAACCATCACAATTAGTACAGAGACAGATGACAGATGTGATCTGTTTGCACGTGTTTTCTGATTTGTAGTTGGCAAAGAATGTGTCTTGTCCCTCAGCATCAAGGTGTGCCTATAATGTCTACTCACCACTTGGAGCTGCTGAGAGCTGTTCACTGCCGCAGTCAGCTGAGCTGAGGTGATGTTAGGTAGAAGAGGCGCCTTTGTCACCCTGATGTTGCCGCCAGCCATGTCGTGTACAAGGTGCTTCAGTGCGATTTCCTGGTTGTCTAGTTGCTTTATGGCCTGCATGACACGCTTGGCGATGGTCTTATTTTGGTCTGCTGGTGACTGTGTAGAGAGGTGCTGCCCTCCCCCAACAGATTTAACCTCACCCACCAGGATGCCATACTGGCGGTGGAGAATGATGATGTCACATTCCTTATCAGCAATGTTGAGAGGAATGGACGAGATAGAGGGGAGTTGAGAAATGATGATGTTGGTGGGGTTGATGTGTTGCTGGGGGTTATTTTTGTTGTCCAAGTACTTTTTGAACATCATCTGTGATATGACCATCATGCCCTTCTCTTTGATATCCCTCAGTGCCTGGAGACACTGGGACTGCGCCTTATCATCCCTAAGATCACTCTCCTGGACGGGTGTGACCTGCAGGCCTGATGGGACATCTGTGAAAACTGTGCCTGCTGGGGAGGAGGACTGAGATGATGCTGATGCTGATGGCTGTGATGATGCTGATGGCTGTGATGATGTTGATGGCTGTGATGATGCTGATGCTGTGACGATGTTGATGGCTGTGATGATGCTGATGGCTGTGATGATGCTGATGGCTGTGCTGATGGCTGTGATGATGCTGATGGCTGTGTTGATGGCTGTGATGATGCTGATGGCTGTGATGATGCTGATGGCTGTTGCTGTTGATACGTTCTGACAAGAGCAGTCTCCCCAGCAACAGTTTCCACAGTGTAAGGAACCCGATTAAAGAAAAGGGGTGGGAAGAAATGGGTTGTCTGAAGGAGATCGGGGTACATAGACTGAAATAGGGGATCCAGGCGTCCTCTGGAGCACTCCCTCCCTGCAATAAACCATCACCCCAATTGTTTGTTTTCTTTTCATCAACCTTAGTCGTTATCATCATCATCATCATCACCGTTAGTATCATCATTTCCATTATAATTGTCATTATTATCATCATCATCTTCTTCTTCATCATTATTATTTGTATTTTTTTTTTATAGGTTGTTGCATACTTTGGTTATGCACAGCCTAAAAATGCACCCCATCATGAAATGAACTGCTCCATGTTAATATATGTTCAGCCTGACCGATCTGTATCTGTCATCACCAACCAAGGATAACACCAGGCAGTTCAGGTTCAATTCTCTCTGTGCCGTTAAACGCTCAGCCTGACCGATCTGTATCAGTCACCACCAACCAAGGATAACACATGGCAGTTCAGGTTCAATCCTCTCTGTGCCGTCCAGTGATTGAGGCGAGGGCAAGGGATCTCTGCCTGTCTCTGTCTGCTGCTGCCATATCCAGTGCTTAAACTCTCCGTATGTGTCTGTGTCTGTATCTGTCTGTCTCTCTGTTCTGTCTGTTGTCTGTCTGTCTCTCTCTCTCTCTCTCTCTCTCTCTCTCTCTTCTCTCTCTCTCTCTCCTCTCTCTCCATGTTTGTACACTAGGTCTCTCACTCTCTCACTCTCTCTCTCTTCTCTCTCTCTGACCCCCTCCCTTGGAAAGAACCGAATATTTAAAAAATGTCACATCGTTCTTGATCAAAACACGTTGTCATGTGACGTCATTAAAAAAATCACCATGTTTGCGTGAGGCGCACTTGGCTGACCCTATCAGTTTTTATGTCACTGGGAAGTGTCATGTGTGGTTTACGGATCTTTTCAGTGAGATTTACTAGAATAGTACGAACACGCCCAATGATTTGATGTATTGTTTGTGTATCATTTAGCCGGGAATATAATGGGTTTGCAATTAATCACGTATCATTCGGATAGCAACTCAAAATCAAAGTACTGACGGGATCAAACAGATCATTGTGCTCTGGGTTTCACATGTAAATACATAGGACCTACCCTCATATTTCACCGATTGATCGTTTCGTTCACACGGTTAGAAAAACAACTGATAAAAGATTAACTGCGCATTCTTTGCCTTGCTACCACAAACAGTGACGCTGATTTTGATAAATTTCAGTTGTCAATGTTTTCAAGCGATGTAGAATCTGTTTTTCCTTTCCATTTAAAAACTGCCAATGAATATAATGGAATAGCATCACAGAACACGTAAGAACTCGCATTGGTGTGCAATTTAGTAAGCAGTTTCTATTTCTTCTTTACAGAAAATGATAGGGTTCACATTCTGAGACTTTAATTCAAGAGACAATCTTAAAACACAGATAAAGCTAAATATATCAAAGCAATGTACATCAGAGGGTAGGTAATACTGTTATGAGTTAAAGAGTTTATATCTAAAACTTTGTTAAGAAATGATTGGTCCATGCCACCATAAGAATACCTGTGATTATGTAATTGTTTCTAATAGTAAGCCATCAGTCAACTAGGTTAGTCAACACGAGAGTACCTGTGATTATATAACTGTTTCTAATAGTAAGCCATCGATCAACTAGGTTAGTCAACACTGTGATTATATAACTGTTTATAATAGTAAGCCATCAATCAACTAGGTTAGTCAACACTGTGTGAGTGGCTTGCCCTGAAACCAGACTGGTTTTAATGAAAGGAGCAGAAAGTATGAAAGCAGTTAAGTATCTGTGTATTTACGAGATTTTACAAGCGTTTACAACATTGAGATAACATGGAACTGGGTGTGAAATATGATGGGGGAGTGTTATTACCCTTTCGCAGTCTGATGTTACTTTCACCGCTGTAAAAGCCATGGAATATGTGGGGTACTTTTGCTCCCATAAGAAGACCTAACACAGAGTAACTTTTATTCAAGACTGGCACAGCCTTTTAAACTTGAATAAAGTCAGACAAATACAAAGACGAACAATCTAATAGTGGGGGAAAAAAACAAGTGCAGGCCAACAACTCAACTGTCTTCATAGTAATGACTTGGCAAAGATTTGGACTTTGGGGAGGGAGGGGGGGGGGGTTGAAGATGGAGAAACTGGGAACACGAAATTAAGAAAATATATTACAGATATGAAAACTCTTCACTAGCTGCATAAGGGAACCATCGCAATCCCTTTTGAAGGCAGATATATTTGTATTGCCTGCTCCCAGGCCTTTCGTCCGCTGCATCGGAACTCATCAGGGAGACACGGCTGGTTGTGTCTGCGTTCCTGGCATCAAATAGAGACACACCACAGTCCATAATACCGTGGTGTTCTCACCACCATGGGTGCAAAAAAGAATCCAATAGCACCTCCAAAGCAGCCAGTGAATGGTAGTAAATGAAGCCAAACGAAGGTGTGGGGAGGAAAAAAGTTGCTGAAAAACTAAAGACATTATGCAAATAGTATAAAATGTAGGGGACAATCTTTGAGCCTACGCTTGAGGATCCACCTAAGGATGCAAGGGAGATCAAAAGACAAACACAAAGACGGACAGAAACAAATACTAATAACCTTGATTTAATCTTTTGATCTCCCTTGCATCGGGGGGGGGGGGGGGGGGGGGGGGGGGGGGGTAGGTTTTACAAGAACAGCTTTGGTTGGAGCATATTTGTCATACACAACCGAAAGTTGATGCATCACATTTCTAGGGCATCACAAGTGTTTCCACATAGATAGACAAAGGAAAGAGATGGTCATTTAAGGCATCACAAGTGTTTCCAGATAGATAGACAAAGGAAAGAAATGGTCATTTAGGGCATGACAAGTGTTTCCAGATAGATACAAAGGAAAGAGATGGTCATTTAGGGCATGACAAGTGTTTCCAGATAGATAGACAAAGGAAAGAGATGGTCATTTAGGGCATGACAAGTGTTTCCAGATAGATAGACAAAGGAAAGAGATGGTCATTTAGGGCATGACAAGTGTTTCCAGATAGATAGACAAAGGAAAGAGATGGTCATTTAGAGCATCACAAGTGTTTCCAGATAGATAGACAAAGGAAAGAGATGGTCATTTAGGGCATGACAAGTTTTTCCAGATAGATAGACAACGGAAAGAGATGGTCATTTAGGCCATGACAAGTGTTTCCAGATAGATAGACAAAGGAAAGAGATGGTCATTTAGGGCATGACAAGTATTTTCAGATAGATAGACAAAGGAAAGGGATGGTCATTTTGGGCATCCCAAGTATTTCCAGATAGACAACGGAAAGAGATGGTCATTTAGGGCATGACAAGTATTTCCAGATAGATAGACAAACGAAAGAGATGGTCATTTTGGGCATCCCAAGTATTTCCAGATAGACAAAGGAAAGAGATGGTCATTTGGGGCATCCCAAGTATTTCCAGATAGACAACGGGAAGAGATGGTCATTAGCCATGACAAGTATTTCCAGATAGACAGACAAAGGAAAGAGATGGTCATTTTGGGCATACTAAGTATTTTCAGATTGATAGACAAGAGAGAAAGAGACGGTCGTTTAAGAACCATTCCTGATCAAGCCATGAAAAGTTAACATGTGAAATGTACTTGTGACAATTTTGGAACATTTTTGCCTCATTTTAGACCACGTAGAACAGACAGAGAAGCCACTGTATGAGACATCTTCTGCACAAGGATCACCTCAGTGACACCAAATCCACCTCCAAAAAGATTCATTCAACACCATACGTAGAACAGGTCAAGAAAAAAAAAGAAAAAAAAAACGTAGGATGCATGTGGCTGAGCAACAAAGCTGACGAGATCCAAGGATATGCCGACAAGCATGACATGAAGAATATTTATGATGCCTTGAAAGAAATGTATGGACCCTTACCAGCAGAATCATCCCTTCTACTCAGTACTGATGGAAGCACATTGATCACTGACGAGGAAAAGATCTTGGAACACCGGGAAGAATACTTCAACAGCACACTAAAGCACCCATCATCAGTCAATGACAAACCCATTGATGGGCCCCCTCGAGTGCCCATGAGCGAGGGAATGGATGAACCACCCACCGTCTAAGGCACCCCAGAAGCAACATGTTTGCCATTTACTGGCAAAGCTCGTGGCTCAGACTCTATACCGGTTCATCAATTGTTTCTTCTGATGTGGCAGCAGGAGCGATCCCTCAGGAATTCAAAGATGCACCCATTATCCACTTGTGCAAGCACAAAAGGAAGATCCACAATTGTGACAACCACCAAGGCATATCCCTCCTTTCTACAGCCAGCAAGATACTTGCCTGGATTCTGGTGAGCCGCAGTATAAGCAAAATGTCAGGAATAAATGCCGATCTGTTCTCCACCTATGTCGACCTGACCAAGGCCTTTGATGCTTTCGGTAGAGAGGGTCTGTGGACGATCATGGCCAATTATGGATGCCTACCAAGATTCATCTCTATGGTGTGACAGTTCCATGATGGAATACAGGCACGAATCCAGTACAATGGAGAATGGAGAGACATCTAACCCCTTCCCTGTCACAAATGACGTAAAGCAAGTCTGTATTTTGCCACCCACTGTGTTCAGCATCATGTTCTCTGGAATACTGACTGACGCCTTCAGAGCACACACACACACACACACACACACACACACACACACACACACCACACACACACACACCACACACACACACACACCACACACCACACACACACACACATATGTGTTGTATATATATATATATATATAGAGAGAGAGAGAGAGAGAGAGAGAGAGGAAGGGGGAAGATAGATAGGTAGGTAGATAGATAGATAGGTTTTTTTCTATGTGGACAATCATCACATCAAATTTCCAATTATTCCAAATCAGAATTTCTTTCGACAGCAGACAATCCTTCCCAATGAGAGCGTTCCTTATGACCACAACTCTTGTCTCTAGTGACAATTCAAAGCGTGTAGCTCCTAAAACATCCAAAGAGCTGCGAGGGGCTCATTCAAAGTAATACCTCCAACGTATACAGTGCTCAGACATGCTAGGATTTCCAAGCCAATGGTTTGGAGTACTATAGTTTGCAGTGATACATTTGCTTCACAATCTTGATGGAACGCACTCTGAGAATTTGTCCCACACATATCCATGTTTTCCTGTATGCCCTTTCTGCCTCACACGATTCCTCACTGAAAGATTTGTTCCAGTCTTGCTGTTCGCCATGAATGACTGTTGCTGCTTGCGTTTACGCGTTGGAGGTTGTGATGCCAGTCTGCTCACTGTCACAAGTGTCACTAGGAATCATATCTGCAGGGGTGGGAGAATGG
The DNA here is from genome assembly GCA_033310375.1 of Conus canariensis. Classification (NCBI taxonomy): domain Eukaryota; kingdom Metazoa; phylum Mollusca; class Gastropoda; order Neogastropoda; family Conidae; genus Conus; species Conus canariensis. Next base: position 31,658,980 of record CM065747.1, read on the forward strand.
TTTCCATGTAAACACATGTCCGCACAAACAGCTGCATCGTTGTTGGCGTTGTCATTAGTATAAAACAAACATGGCGTGGTGGGTAACAATACACCAGAAGGGGACGATGAATGTGAAGGTTCATTTGCCTTTTCATCTTTGTCCAGTCTGTGTTTTTCTGCTCTTTGTCTCGGTTCACTTGAGGCGGACATTTCTGCCACAACACAGTGCAGTGATTTTGAACTGGAGTGGCAGGGGGTTGACTGGTAGTCGACAGTCTGAGAACGATCACAGTGTGATTGCCTCGGCCTTCCATTTTGAAAAGAGGAGAGCGGCATTTCACGAAGTGCAGCATCAGTTCTAAGATAGACGGGAGTCCCTCCACAAGTATGTTCATGGAAATCTTTTTGGAAAACACTGCAATGTTTTGCGGCTGGTAAAAAGGACATCTTGCTTGCTGCAAAGCAAAGGAAGCTACAGAGAGAGAGAGAGAGAGAGAGAGAGGCAGACACAGAGACAGAGAGAGAGGCATACACATGCACCCATGCAGGCAGGCACACACACACACACACACACACACACACCCCACACCTGTGCTTGTACACATACCAAACCACAAGAAGAAGGAGAAGAAGAAGAAGATGAGATGATGATGATGATGATGATGATCATAATGATGATGGTGGTGATGATGATGATGATGATGTTGATGATAAAGATGAGGAGCAACAACAACAACAAAAACAACAACGACAACAACAACAACAACAAAAACACACATACCTGCGGCTGGCTACTGGCCATGATCCTGTCTGAAACAACGTACGGGGCACAGTGTGATGATCAGAAGGACACTCAGAGTCAGGAACCTACAGGAAAAACATGTATGTATTATGGACCACATAGATGAAGTTTCTAAAGTGTATGCAAGTGTGTTATGTGAGAGATACATGGGTTTCGTAAAGAGTATTAAATAAGAACAATGTAACGTATCTATGAAATATCTAAAGTGGATACAAATATCTATTGTGTAGAAGATGGAGAAGATTTGTAAAAAGGATGAAAATATTTTCATGTGACAGATATATGTGATCTTAAAGTGTATACAGTAAGAATTGTCTTTCAGATAGATGAGGTCTCTAAAGTGGATACAATCAGTAATATGTAACAGATAGGTAAGGTTTTTAAAGTGGATACAATAAGTAATACGTAACAGATAGATGAGGTTTCTAAAGTGGATACAATAACTATTATGTAACATATAACTGAGGTTTCTAAAGTGGATACACTCAGTAATATGTAACAGATAGGTAATGTTTCTAAAGTGGATACAATAAGTAATATGTAACAGATAGATAATTTTTCTAAAGTGGATACAATAAGTATTATTTAACAGACAGATGACGTTTCTAAAGTGGACACAATAAGTAGTATGTAACCGACAGATGACGTTTCTAAAAATGGATACAAATATACATTATGTAACAGATAGATGAGATTTCTAAAGAGGATACAAATACACATTATGCAACAGATATATGTGATTTCTAAAATGGATAAATAAGTATTGTTTCAGACAGAAGGCGTTTGTAAAGTGGATACTAATAAGTAATATGTAACAGACAGATGACACTTGTAAAGGGGATGCAGTAAGTAATATGTAACAGATAGATGGCGTTTGTAAAGTGGATACAGTATAGTAATATGTAACAGATAGATGGGTTTGTAAAGTGGATGCAGTAAGTAATATGTAACAGATAGATGACACTTGTAAAGTGGATGCAGTAAGTAATATGTAACAGATAGATGCGTTTGTAAAGTGGATACAATAAGTAATATGTAACAGATAGATGGCGTTTGTAAAGTGGATACAATAAGTAATATGTAACAGATAGATGGCGTTGTAAAGTGGATACAATAAGTAATATGTAACAGATAGATGGCGTTTGTAAAGTGGATACAATAAGTAATATGTAACAGATAGATGGCGTTTGTAAAGTGGATACAATAAGTAATATGTAACAGATAGATGCGGTTTCTAAAGTGGATACAAATACACACTATGTAACAGATAGATGAGATTTCTAAATGGATGCAATAAGTATTATATAAGAGATAGATGAGGTTTGAGATATGTAAAGTGGATGCAAACAAGTCTAATGTATTATTGAATAGACTGATTAGTTTTAAAGGGAATGAAATAGTATCATGTAACAGATAGATGAGGTTTGACATGTCTAAAGTGGATATAAATGAATCTTATGTATTATTGAACAGACTGATCAGTTTTAAAGGGGATAAAATAGTATAGTGTAACAGGAAGACGAGGTTTCCAAAGTAGACGGACGTTTATTTTCTGACAAAGGGATGAGGTTTCTACAGTGGATAAAATGTGTATTCTGTAAAAGACAGATGAGTTTGTTTTAACGAAGATGGAGTGTATATTATACACCAGATAGATTAGGTTTGTACAGCGGGTACGATGCATATCGTGTAACAGGCAGATGGGTTTGTTTTCAAATAGCTGAAGTGTATATTATACAACAGATAGATGAGATTTCTACAGTGGATACAATGTGCATTATACAACAGACAGATGAGTTTATTTAATAGAAGATATGTGTATATTATACAACAGACAGATTATGTTTCTACAGTAGCTGCAATATGTATAATGTCACAGACATAGACGTGCTGCAAAGCTACTCCATCCAGCTGTGCCTCTACCAACAGATGGAAAATTAAAAGCGCTGAACATACTCCTCTGAGTAAGCAACTGGAATTCAACAAGGAATCATGTATGTTTACAATCTCCACAGATACCATGCCATGTTATATCAATGCCCTTTTTAAAGATTGAACAGCTCTTCTGGCACGAAGAAATTTTTCTCCCCTACCACGCGTTGATCAACACAAAACAAGCCCAGCTTACTCTGGACCATATGTCTGGAACTCACGTCCGAGTCTACAAAATATGAATACGTTAAAACTTTTCAAGAAACATTTCCATGAACGTTTCATGTCTTAATAATTTGATCTTGATTAAAATAATTTAAGTCCATTCGCAAAGTCATCTGTACTTGAATTCACAGTCTGAACATGTAACCTACTCCAATAAATCGCTCATCCCCACTCCCACTCTGTCTACCATTAGTCTGAACATGTAACCTACTCCAATAAATCGCTCATCCCCACTCCCACTCTGTCTACCATTAGTCTGAACATGTAACCTACTCCAATAAATCGCTCATCCCCACTCCCACTCTGTCTACCATTAGTCTGAACATGTAACCTACTCCAATAAATCGCTCATCCCCACTCCCACTCTGTCTACCATTAGTCTGAACATGTAACCTACTCCAATAAATCGCTCATCCCCACTCCCACTCTGTCTACCATTAGTCTGAACATGTAACCTACTCCAATAAATCGCTCATCCCCACTCCCACTCTGTCTACCATTAGTCTGAACATGTAACCTACTCCAATAAATCGCTCATCCCCACTCCCACTCTGTCTACCATTCCTCTTCTCCTGCCCCTACCAACCCCCCCCCCCCCCCCAGCCCCCCATCCAACCTCTCTCTCTCTCTCTCTCTCTCTCTCTCTCTCCTCTCTTTCAGCTTTTGTTTGTTTGCTTGCTTGTTTGTTTGCTTTTTCTTCTCGTCTGTTTGACTACCCACCATGTCATTAAATATGAACAGTCTGCCTGTCATTGTAAAATTAGGTTGTGGTGTTGCTATGTTGAATTGTCAGTATGGATGATACGTGTTGAAATAATGTATGCATGACAACGACAGATTGTAAGACCGGTCTAACAGCCCATTCTTACCCCCCCCCCCCACCCCCCCTCTGGAACTTACCCCGGGGTAAGTCTGGGCTAGCCTGCTTTTACCCCCGGGGTCATTCCAGGACTAGCTGGAACTTACCCCCCCCCCCCCCCCCCTAGTTGGAACTGACCCCCCCCCCCCCAGTCATCTACATTGTACAAGGCACACAGACACTCAGGAGACACTAATTAGCTGTAAAAATAGTTAAAATCTTTGATATACATTAAAGTGACCAATGGTCAGTGACACTGACCACTGGTTGTCTGCATTGCACAAGGCATACAAACACTCATGAGACACTGATTAATTGTAAAATAGTCGAAATATCTGATTTACATCATGGTGACAGTGGTCAGTGGCACTGACCACCAGTTGTCTGCATTGTACAAGGTACACAGGTATTCGGGAGACTATAATGAGCTGTGAAATAGTTAAAATCTCCGATTTACGTCATAATGACCAGTAGTCAGTGGCACTGACCACAAGTAATCTACATTGTACAAGATACACAAGCATTCGGGAAACACTAATTAGCTGTTAAATAGTTAAAATCTCCGATTTACGTCATAATGACCAGTGGTCAGTGGCACTGACCACTAGTCATCTGCATTGTACAAGCTAAGGTACACAGGTACTCAAGAGACTAAATATCTGTAAAATAGTTAATAGAGGCAAACCGGGATGAAGCAACAACGGTTCTTGATCACGACACGTGGTCACAACGACATTTTGTCACAAATACGCTTGGTCACATTGGCACTTGGTCACATTGGCATGTAGCCGTCTTTCTTTCCCACTCATGCACGGGCGTACTCACACACCCGAATATTGACCCACGCATGTAAGCTAGCGCGAGAAATGTTAATATGTATCTGTTAGTGAACCAGAGAGTGTGTGTGTGTGTGGGGGGGGGGGGGGGGGGGGGGGGGGTTGAAGTAGGAGGTCCATCTATTGAGAAGAGTCTAGAACTGCACTTTGTCTAAACCCAACTGACTGTATATAGGAAATGGGAGGGGGGGGGGTAAATATGCAGGCTAACACAATTTTTTGTTTAAAGGCGGGTGTGTGTGTTGGGAAAAGCCAGAGGAAAACCCTGAATAACCCCTCTTGTTTGAAGGGTGGGGTGGGGTGGAGGAAGATTCCAAATAGTCCTAGACTGACCTTCGGGGGGGGGGGGGGGGGGGGGTGGTAAATCCAGGCTAGCCCAAACTTACCCCCACGGGGGTAAGTTCCAACTACGGGGGGGGGGGGGGGGGGGGGTAAGTTCCAGCTAGTCCTAGAATGACCCCCGGGGGTAAAAGCAGGCTAGCCCAGACTTACCCGGGGTGGTGGTGGCATTGCTATTGTCTCAAAGCAATAACTGACTTCATTGTCGGTGCGACGACTTGACTGTCTGTATTTTGAGGCCGTGGAGGTTACTCTCCCACAGAGCAGGGGTGCTGTTACCATTGTCTGTCTCTACCGACCTCCTCCCAGCAAATCAAACAATATGACGGACAAGATGTTCATTGATGAAATTCCTGTTTTGGTTTCTCGTCTGTCAAATCTCTCAGGCGAAATTATGATTGCTGGCGATCTGAATTTTCATTTTGACTCCCTGTCCTGTCCCCATGTCAAAACAACTAAAGACCCTCTTCAGTGACCACTGCCTCAAACAGCTTGTTGATAAGCCAACCCATCGGTGCGGTCACATTTTGGACTGGTGCATAGTGCGTGAAAACTCCACTGTTGTGTCCAGCTGTGCTGTGCTCACCATCCCTTCTCTGACCATGAGGCGATCATAGGAGCCCTTGCCATGGAGAAGCCCCAGAGAAAACAGCGCATGGTGCAGTCCAGGAACCTGAAGCGGATCGATCCCAAAGCGTTCCAGGCAGATGTACGGCATCTGGTGGCCTGTGATCTGAGGGACTGCCCGGACCACCAGCTTGCCGACCACTATAACGTGGGTCTCCGCCGCATTCTGGACCAGCACGCCCCTCTGGTCACCAGGATGGTGACTGACCGCCCCTCAGCGCCGTGGAGAAACAACTGTGTCAGGGACGCGAAGAAAGATGTGCGTCAGGTGGAGCGCAGATGGAGGTCAACTGGTTTGACTGTCCATCAAGAAGAGTACAAAAGAAAACTGAACTCTTACTCTACGTTTACTAAGAACGTCCGAGTGAAATACTATAGTGGCCTTATTGCCGATTGTACCTCCTCAAAACAGTTGTATGCAGTGGCTAGTCAGCTCTTGGGCACAGTTCAAGTTTCCCCCCTCCCAAGCAACCTTGACCCATGCCAACTTCCAGAAACGTTTTCTCGCTTTTTTCATGAGAAAGTGTCAAAAATAAGGCATGATTTGGATTGCCAAAACGCTGGCCCACCAAACTTCAAAATATTTAACGGCCCCAAGCTTAGCCGTTTTGACACAGTGTCTGAATCGTTCGTCTCAGAACTTATTTCCAAGTCTGCAACAAAGTGCTGTGATCTTGACCCAATCCCCACCAACCTCACCAAACAGAATCTTGCCGATCTTGCCCCAGTTCTCACGAGAATTATAAATGTTTCTCTGGCTACTGGCTCTGTTCCTGGATGTTTTAAACATGCTCTGGTAGTTCCTCTTCTAAACAAAAATGGCCTACGTCCTGATGAACTTAAAAACTTTAGACCTGTTTCTCACCTTCCTTTTCTCTCCAAACTCCTGGAAAAGGTTGTCTTTGTGCAACTTGAACGCCATCTGTCCCAGCACAATCTGTATGAAATTAACCAGTCTGCTTACAGACAGAATCACAGTACCGAAACAGCGTTGCTTTGTGTGACTGACAGTCTCCTTCGGTCCGCTGACAACAAAAAAGCATCGCTTCTGACTTTGCTAGATCTCAGTGCCGCATTTGACACTATCGACCACAGTATTCTTTTAAAAAGACTGTCGGTGTCTTTCAGTATCACAGACACTGCATTAGAATGGTTTCAGTCATACCTGACTGGCAGAACACAGTCTGTGTGTGTTGGTGGCAAGGTCTCCTCTCCCCTTCCCCTGGACTTTGGTGTGCCCCAAGGCTCCGTTTTGGGCCCCCTTCTCTTCTGTCTGTATATTCAACCTCTATCTATGGTCATTGAGAAACACGGAATTCCTCATCAGAAATTTGCCGATGACACCCAGCTGCACGACGCTGCTGAACCTGCTGCATTCCAACTTTTGGTATCGGAATTTGAACTGTGTTTCCAATCTGTTAAATCATGGATGCTTGAAAATAAGCTTAAGCTAAATGATGAAAAAAACTGAGGCTCTGTTGGCAGCACCTCGTTCTGTTTTGGATCGCATTTCTGAAAAATCTATTCAAGCTGGAACCAACAAAATTCCCTTTGAAGACAGTGTGAGGGATCTGGGTGTCCATTTGGATAGTACGCTGTCCATGAATGTCCAGATCGGTCACCTGTGTCGTTCAGCCTATTTGGCTTTGAGAAAGATCGCGTCAATTCGCTCATATCTTACACAGAAAGGGACTGCCCAACTTATCTGTTCCCTCATCATGTCAAAACTCGATTACTGTAACAGCATTCTTGCCGGTCTTCCCGCTGTCGATATAAACCGACTTCAACGTATACAAAACAACGCAGCCAGACTTGTTTTCCAAAAGTCCAAAAGAACCCACACTACACCTCTGTTAGTTAGACTACATTGGCTTCCCATTCATGCGCGCATTCAGTATAAACTCGCAACACTTGCCTTCCGACACTTTGATGAAACATTGCCTGCTTATCTTTCCAACACACTTGTCACTTATCAACCCTCTCGCACTCTCCGCTCTAGCAGTGACAAACTTCTCAAGCTTCCCCGCATGAAACTGAAATCCTTTGGCCAACGTTCTTTCAGTTATCAAGCCCCCCTTGTCTGGAACTCCCTCCCCTCCCAGCTCTGCTCTTCACAGACTCTCTCTGCATTCAAATCTGGTCTCAAAACGCATCTCTTTCAGAAGTCCTTTTGTCTTTCTACATAGCGTACGAGTTAATGCGTGTTTCCCATGCATTCTCCATCCTTTTGCCTCTTGTATGTGCACGCGCGCTTCCGTGCCTGAGTGCTTGTGTACTTTTGCGTGTGTGCGTTCGTGTGTGTGCGTTTACGCGCGTGGGTTTTTGTTGCTTCGTGTCGAGTTTGCCCTTTGTGTGTGTGTGTGTGTGTGTGTGTGTGTGTCTGTCTGTGGGTGTGAGTGCTCCCTTCTGCATGTTTTATATTGTATCCCGTGCAGTGTTCACGAACTTGGAGGGGGGGGGGGGGGGGGGGATGGGGGCTGGTTCTTTTCTTCTATTCCCAAATTCTTGTCGAGCGTTGTTCATATAATGTCATGTGTGTGGGGTGGCGGTGTGGGGAGGGAGGTGGGGGAGGATAGAGTGGGGGGGATGTGGCTTGTTCATCTGTTTTAGTGCTTGCTTTGTGACCTATTGTTTTGATGCCTTTTTCTCAATATTGTGCAATGTTTATGGAAACTTTTATTTTTCCTGTATTGTGAAGCGCTCTGAGGATGAGTCTTCTTCTCTCATGGAAGAGCGCTATATAAGCTCGATTTATTATTATTATTATTATTAAGTTCCAGAGGGGGGTAAGAACGGGCTGTTACACCGGGCTTTGGCCTAAAATCTCCATCCTTGCCTATTAAATCTCTGTGTGTGTGTGTGTGTGTGTGTGTGTGTGTGTGTGTGTGTGTGTGTGTGTCATTCCATTGTGTGTTTTCCTGTCCTCTTCATAATCATAATGCGATAACACAGCATGATTATGTGTTATGTTTAATCTATCTTTACTACTTTTTATTTATTTATTTATTATTATTTTTTTTTTTTTATAGATTTTAAGTTATTTGAACAGCTTTTTTTTTAACATGTTATCTATCCCTTTATCTGTGTCATTATGTATACTATCTTGATTAAACTGTTTTTAAACATTCATTTGTCTGTTTTGCATTGTGTTAATGAGCATTATTTTGTATCCTGTTTTGTGTGATAACTCTCTTTCAGCTGGTTTATTTACGGCTTTGATATAAAAAAAATAAAAGTTAGAAATATCTGCCCCCAAAAGCCGAGTATCAATGTGAAAAAAAAACCAAACCAATAACGAGCAAGTAGCGTAACTCTTGCTCCTATGATGACACACCCACATGACAGACAGACAGACAGACAGAGGAAAGCAGGAGGGGTGATAGTAAGATGTGTGCCAGATCACAAATAATACGCATATGTGTGTGTGTGTGTGTGTGTGTGTGGTGTGTGTGTGTGTGTGTGTGTGTGTGTGTGTGTGCAACTACACATCATTACCATGTCCACCATATTTGTTTCACTGATAGACACACTCCTTTACCACACACACTAGCTCATCATTCTGACATCTTGATTCAGGAATTCGGAGTGGAGTTGTCGCCATTGCTGAAATATGATAAGGAAAAAAAAATGTTACATTAAATGTTAACTTTAAGCAGACAAAAAAGTAGAACAAACCTACCAAATGAAGTCTCTGAAGAACAGAAGCCCGATACTCCAAGGACTAGTGAAGGCCACAAAAGAAACGATGGTTGCACGTTGGTTAGTGGTGACCGTCACATACCCAATGCCAAGCTCCAGGCCTGCCCGCTGGTTTTATTCAGGTCGGCAGGTGTGACGTCAACATATCCAGCTACGATCCTATTGGGCTGCCAGTGTCACCGCCACCCTACCTTCTGCTGTCAATTCCGCGCCAACCATGCATGCAGAGCCGCACAATCATCATCATCACACACACACACATACATACACACACACACACACACACACACACACACACACACACACACACACACACACACACACACATCACACACACACACACACACACACACACACACACACACACACACACACACACACACACAGCCCCTGCACACACGGCTACCAATCCCCATCCCTGCACACACACATGCACCTGCACCCTTGTATGCACATGTGTACACACACACACACACACACACACACACATGCACCTGCACCCTTGTATGCACATGTGTACACACACACACACACACACATGCACCTGCACCTTGTATGCACATGTGTACACACACACACACACACACACCACACATGCACCTGCACCCTTGTATGCACATGTGTACACACACACACACACAACACACATGCACCTGCACCCTTGTATGCACATGTGTACACACACACACACACACACATGCACCTGCACCCTTGTATGCACATGTGTACACACACACACACAACACACATGCACCTGCACCCTTGTATGCACATGTGTACACACACACACACACACACATGCACCTGCACCCTTGTATGCACATGTGTACACACACACACACACACACATGCACCTGCACCCTTGTATGCACATGTGTAACACACACACACACACACACATGCACCTGCACCCTTGTATGCACATGTGTACACACACACACACACACACATGCACCTGCACCCTTGTATGCACATGTGTACACACACACACACACACACATGCACCTGCACCCTTGTATGCACATGTGTACACACACACACACACACACATGCACCTGCACCCTTGTATGCACATGTGTACACACACACACACACACACATGCACCTGCACCCTTGTATGCACATGTGTACACACACACACACACACACATGCACCTGCACCCTTGTATGCACATGTGTACACACACACACACACACACATGCACCTGCACCCTTGTATGCACATGTGTACACACACACACACACACATGCACCTGCACCCTTGTATGCACATGTGTACACACACACACACACACACATGCACCTGCACCCTTGTATGCACATGTGTACACACACACACACACACACACATGCACCTGCACCCTTGTATGCACATGTGTACACACACACACACACACACACACATGCACTGCACCCTGTATGCACATGGTCACACACACACACACACACACATGCACCTGCACCCTTGATGCACATGTGTACACACACACACACACACATGCAGCACCTTTATGCACATGGTACACACACACACACACACACACACACACACACACACACACCACACACCACACACACACATGCATCACCATATCGTCACTCACCTGTGCGGTGCATTACGTAAGCACACACACACACACACACACACACACACACACACACCCCACACACACACACACACACACACACACACACATGCACATCAGCGCACCAGCATCACATGATGCATGCATACATTACAAGTTCACTCACCATGCATGCACGTATATGCATTTAATAATGCACACCTACAACACACACACACACACACAACACACAACACACACCACATCATACTAATCACAAATCACAGATCAACCATGCATGTACGTATATGCATTCACACATGCACACACACACACACACACACACACACACACACACACACACACACACACACACACACACACACACGTAACGTACACACAACACACACAACACACCTCACACACACAACCTCACACAACACATACCTACACACGTACGTACACACACACACCACACACACCACACACACCACACACACACACACATACACACGTACGTACACACACACACACACACACACACACACACACACACACACGTACACACACACACAACACACACACACACACAAAACACACACACACACACACACACACACACAACAAGTGCCAATGATTTGCTCTTTCTTCCCGGACGCAGTCCTCTGTCTATTCATCCATTCAGTCACAGCCCTGACGCCCCTCTTCAGTGACGGTGCGCTATCCCATCACAAAAAGGAGGGGAAGGGGAGACGGGCTTGCCAGGTAAAGGGGGGGGGGGGGAGGGGGTCATTTCAGTTTGACAGCGGCCCATGCCACCATACAGGCTGTCTCTGGGCTGCGTGGAGTGTCAGATGAAGGCGTCCTTGGTGTATGTGTGTGTGTGTGTGTGTGTGTGTGTGTGTGTGTGTGTGTGTGTGTGTGTGTGTGTGTGTGTGTGCGCACGCATGCGCATGTGCTTGCATATGCTCATGCACACCCATTCACATATCTGGATGTGTGCATTTGTAATTGTGTGTGAAAGGGCAGGGTGAATCAGTTGGGACAGATGACTTTTCTTTTTTTTTTTGACATCTGCTGTAAAATGTTTGCAGACGATTTTTCTGAATAATGAACTAATTACACTCAGAACGAATGAATCAGCCAGATGATTAGTTAACTGTGCAGAAATAATATGCTGACAAGGCACTGTTCTTTCTCACTTTATAAAATGTACATTGTACAGTGACTGACTTAATTGTTTATGGAGAATATACAGTCACTTTGAACGTAGGACATTAATGGCTGGCCTGATTGTTCGTGAAGAGTGTACAGTCACTTTGAAGTGTGCACATTACCTCAATGACTGACACTGTTCATGAAGAGTGTACAGTCACTGTGAAGTGTGCACATTACCTCAATGACTGACACTGTTCATGAAGAGTGACAATCGTTTTTAAGTGTGATCATTACCTCAATGACTGACACTGTTCATGAAGAGTGTACAGTCACTGTGAAGTGTGCACATTACCTCAGTGACTGACTGTTTCATGAGAGGTACTTGTCACTGTGAAGTGTGTTCATTACCTCAATGACTGACACTGTTCATGAAGAGTGTACAGTCACTTTGAAGTGTGTATCATGGTAGGGCAGTAACAGGGGACTGACTGCCAGGGGCAGGCGATCACTTTTGTCAGGCGTGTGTGAATGGTGCTACCTCCCTCCCGACATGAGCAATAGTTCTCAAACATCTACTGCCATGAAATAGTAGTCGACTATTACTTCGCTGCTTTTGGTAATTAGAAGGCAGCTAGAAAATTTTGCTTTGCTGAACAACTATTCTGAGTCACTTTTCAAGACATTTATATCAGTGTATGGTATCAAGTCACTGACTATGTTAAAATCCATCGGCCCATCAGTATGGAGTACACAAGCTGTCTGGTTTTGGCCAACTGCTATCACAAACAAAGACAGATCAGAAACAGATCAACAATTGATCTGCAGATGGTTTTGCCTGAGGACAGGTGAAATATCGTGTTCTTGTCCCCCAGGCAGGAAAGTCAAGATAGTAATGTCTTCTCCTGTGTAAATTACATCAATGACTGCTCCGATTGTTCATGGAGACTTTACAGTCCCTTCAAGTGTGTTCATTGACCTAACTGACTGACCTCATTGTTTATGGAGAGTGTACTGTTCTTGAAAGAGTGTACATTAACCTAACTCTGAACTCGCTGTACATTGAGAGTGTGCAATCATTTTGAAGTTTGTACATCATATCGATGACTGACTTCATTGTAAATGAGGGTTTGCAGTCCTTTTGAAGCATCTACATTACATGAAAGACTGACCTCATTGTGAAGAACCACCCTGAAATGTGTGCACTGCATTAGTGACTGAACTCATTGTGAACAACCACCCTGAAGTGTATACATTACATTAATGACTGAACTCATTGTGAACAACCACCCTGAAGTGTATACATTACATTAATGACTGAACTCATTGTGAACAACCACCCTGAAGTGTATACATTACATTAATGACTGACATCATCGTAAACAACCACTCTGAAGTGTATACATTACATTAATGACTGACTCATTGTAAACAACCACTCTGAAGTGCACAATTACATTAATGACTGACCTCATTGTAAAATCAACAACCACCCCTTGTAAAGAGTGTATACATTACATTAATGACTGACCTCATTGTAAACAACCACTCTGAAGTGCACACATTACATTAATGACTGACCTCATTGTAAACAACCACTCTGAAGTGTACATTACATTAGTGACTGACCTCTTTGTAAACAACCACTCTGAAGTGTACATTACATTAGTGACTGACCTCATTGTAAACAACCACTCTGAAGTGTACACATTACATTTATGACTGACCTCTTTGTAAACAACCACTCTGAAGTGCACACATTACATTAGTGACTGACCTCATCGTAAACAACCACTCTGAAGTGTACACATTACATTAATG
>CM065747.1:31682820-31687820 GCA_033310375.1 Conus canariensis
AGACACTGTGTTCTCCTTCCCTTTCCCTGACACACTGTCTCGTTTCGACAGACACTGTGTCTCTCTCGCCGTGTCTCCTTCCTGACACACACTGTGTTCTCCCTTTCCCTGACAGCACACGTGTCCCTTCCACAACACGTGTTCCCTTTCCCACAGACACTGTGTTCTCCTTCCTGACACACACTGTTGTTCTCCTGTCTCCTTCCCTGACAGACACTGTGTTTCCCTCCTTCCCTGACAACACGTTCTCCCTGACACACATGTGTTCTCCTTCTCCTTTCCCTGACAGACACTGTGTTCTCCTTCCTTTCCCTGACAGACACTGTGTTCTCCTTTCCCTGACACACACTGTGTTCTCCTTTCCCTGACACACATGTGTTCTCCTTCCCTGACACACACTGTGTTCTCCTTCCCTGACAGACCTGTGTTCTCCTTCCCTGACACACACTGTGTTCTCCTTCTCCTTTCCCTGACAGACACTGTGTTCTCCTTCTCCTTCCCTGACAGACACTGTGTTCTCCTTCTCCTTTCCCTGACACACACTGTGTTCTCCTTTCCCTGACAGACAGTGTGTTCCCCTTTCCCTGACAGACGCTGTGTAAACCCAGATAAATATTTTGTGTTGTCGTTAAGCTATCGGCATAGTATGCTTTCGCTTTTCTCCACTGCCATATGAGAAGACTTCAAAACAAACTAGTGATGATACAGTAAGCAAACAATGGTGGCGAGAGAGAGAGAGAGAGAGAGAGAGAGAGAGAGAGAGAGAGAGAGAGGGAGGGAGAGAGAGAGGCAGACAGACAGATAGATAGAGTGACAGAGAAAGACAGAGAGAGACATACATAATAGACAGACATACAGACAGACAGATTAACAGACAGGCAGACAGACAGACAGACAGACAGACAGGTAGGGTGAGGGGGTAGATGGATTATGGGAGAGGATATACCTAGACTTGAAACCAATGAGAAATGTAGGGTGCATATTTCCTTTCACAAGTTCCTGCTCAGAGGCATGCAGACAAATGGACAGACAGACAGACAGACAGACAGACAGACAGACAGAAAAAAAGAAGATAGGAACAGGGTGAGGGGTGATGGTGGTATTGATGGTGGTGGTGATGGGGAATTCAGAGGGTAGAATTACCCAGACATGAAACCAACAACTAAAATAGGTTGAACGCTTCATTGCATAAGCTTGTGCTTGTGCACGCGTGAGCCTGCACACACACACACACACACACACACACACACACACACACACACACACACCACCCACACACCCCCCCCCCCCCCCCCCACCACACACACACACACCAACATCACATGATTTGGAGCCTCTAAGGAATGTAGAGTGAACGCTCCATCGCACTGGCTTGCACGCGCACACACACACACACACACACACACACACAAACACACACACCAAGGAGACATTCGTCGGCAAGTCGGTAATCTGTCTGCCCTCAAGAGAGACCCCTGTCTATTCATTCTGACGGTGTCAGCCGGGGCGTTGATCTCAGGTGACGAGGCACGATCACCGCTCACACAAGAGACGACAGCAGGAGGGACGTCTACAGTGACGGGGGTCTGGGTGTCAGTTTCAGCTTCATGACCGTCCACACCAGCACGCCAAATCCTTTCATGGCTGAGCGGGAAAAATAGCTGAAGGTGCCCTTGGTATATATCTATAGAAAGACGACCAGCTAACTGATTGAATAAGATGGTACGTTATGGCCTTGTGGAAAATCATCAGAACTGCAGTGTGCAAACAACGAATAAATTGTTGAAAAGCTCTGTGTGTGTGTGTGTGTGTGTGTGTGTGTGTGTGTGTGTGTGTGTGTGTGTGTGCATATCCACATGTGGAAGAGAAACATAAATGGAGGGAGTGCTGGGGGTGAGACAGAATCTCTCCTCTGTTTCTTTCTTTGTTTCTCTCTCTCTCTCTCTCTCTCTCTCTCTCTCTCTCTCTCTCTCTCTCTCTCTCTCTCTCCTCTTTCCTTCTCTCTCTCTCTCTTTCCTTCTCTTTCCTTCTCTCTCTCTCTCTCTCTCTCTCTCTCTCTCTCTCTGTATGTATGTGCATGTGTGTGTGTGGGTGGGGGTGGGGGTTTGCATGCACACACATCGTGCAAATCATTCTCCTCTTACTACAGAAACAAACATCAAAAAGCACAGTGAGCAAAGAAATTTGAACAGGAAAAACAGGAGAAGGTTAGAATTCTCCTACCCTCACTGCCATCCCCCCCCCCCCCCATCTCCTTGTCTTGTGATTATCTTTCCTGCGTGTGCAGGCTGATACTCCTGCAGAAACTCCCTGTATGCACAGGCAAGGATTAATCCCATCTACCCAACAAAGGAAGTGGAGTTTTGTGTGTATTACCATTTTTTTTTATCCCACCATTAAGGCAGCCATACTCCATCTTCGGGAAAGGTGCATGCTATGTGTAACATGTCATCCATACCAACAGCCAAACTGGCCTTCTCTTCTGAAAGTTGGTGATGGAATTTTTCGTGTGTGCAAATTGTTATGCATGCATTCACACACGGAACATCAGTTTATAGTCTCATTCAAAAGACTGTGTGGGAAATGGAGTCAGAACCAATGTTAACTCCCAGGGAAAAATACCCCTGTACTGAAATGGCCCAGTGGAGATTCGAACCCGCAACTCCAGGATCACAAAGATTACAAGTCCGGCACTCTACCACTGAGCTATTCTGGCCCCCTTCTTGTCATTGCTTGGGCCTTTGTTCCCACATACATTTTAAACGGCATTTCCCACGGGAAAGTGCGGCACGTGGAACAATGAGGGTGGAGGGAGATGGGGGGAACATGAAGAAGGAGAGGAGGAAGGACACTCTGGTATAATTTCTAAGGGTATTGGTGACGACGAGGGTTGTGTTGGAGAGGGTGGGGGAAGGAGGTAAGGGAGGGATGAGAGTTGGCAGGGGTGGACTGAGGAGGTTATTAACATATCCGTTTCACATGGTCTGAGCTGGCACGGGTGGATTGAGGAGGTTATTAACATATCCGTTTCACATGGTCTCCGTGACAAGGCTGCATTCCGTTGGTAATGAAGAAGCCAGATAATAATGGGCAGATACTTCTGATGGCGCCATGGTGTCTTGTCTGAATGCAACAGGAGCTGAACGGCTGAGCTCTAGGTCAGTGGTGTGGACAGGTAGGGAGGGGGTGAGGGAGAAGAAAGAGGAGGGAGAGGAGGACGTTAGGTGGGGAAAAGAAGGGAGTGAAGAGAGGAAAGGGGTAAAGAAGTCATAACTACCTCTCTGTATGTTTGTATTTCTTACTTTTTTCTGTTCAGTACGTCTGTGTTTGTGTGTATAGTTTTTTGTACTCCCTGTTCTTATAGAACAGGGAGTACTTTAGAATGGGAATGAAGAAATGCTGTGTGTGTGTGTGTGTGTGTGTGTGTGTGTGTGTGTGTGTGTGTGTGTGTGTGTGTGTGTGTGGTCAAAATGTGTTCCACTCGCTCCAGACAAACCTACTGGGCCGATCTTTCTGAAAATTTGTAGGTATGTTCATTATGGGTCATGGATGATGCCTGATGTTTTAGTTTACCACTATAGCCGTTACTAAGGCTGTAATGGCCTGTAACGGTTTTTCTTCTTTATGGAATATCTCAGAAAGTACTTGGCTGATCTTTCTGAAAATTTGTAGGTATGTTCATTATGGGTCATGGATGATGCCTGATGTTTTAGTTTACCGCTATAGCCATTACAAACGGCTGTAATGGCCTGTAACGGTTTTTCTTCTTTACAGAATATCTCAGAAAGTACTTGGCCGATCTTTGTAAAAATGAGCAGGTACGTTCATTATGGGTCACGGATGATGCGCGATGTTTTAGTTTACCCCCGTTATAGCCGTTACTAACGGCTGTAATGGCCTGTAACGGTTTTTCTTCTTTATGGAATATCTCAGAAGGTACTTGGCCGATCTTTCTGAAAATTAGCAGGTATGTTCATTATGGGTCACAGATGATGCCTGATGTTTTAGTTTGCCCCGTTATAGCCGTTACTAACGGTTGTAACGGCCTGTAACGGTTTTTCTTTCTTTATGGAATATCTCAGAAAGAACTTGGCCAATTTATAAGCGGTTTGGATGATCTTGTGACATATCGGAGCCTCTGTCCATATGTAAGTGATGTAATGCTGAAAATGGATTAAACAACCGTTAAAAACCGTTATTCTGCCGTTATTTCTTTAGGTGGATTTTAATTAAATTTGGTATATAGAAAGGTTATCACACACAAATGGCACTTCTATATAGTGTTTCAAAATTTGACCATTAAAAACCGTTATTCTTGACATATTGTCCGATTTGGATGAAATTTGATATGTACACAGGCTTTAAGCCCAGTGAGGACTAAAATACTGGTTTCAAAAGTGTATATCGGTTATATAACCGTTAAACCGTTATTTTGCCGTTATTTTTTTATACATTGGTGTGTTTTAATGAAATTTTCTATATAGAAAGGTTATCACACACAAATAGCACTTCCATGTAGTGTTTCAAAATCTGACCGTAAAAAAACCCATTATTCTTGACATATTGTCCGATTTGGATGAAATTTGGTATGTACACAGGCTTTAGCCCAATGAGGACTAAAATACCAGTTTCAAAAGTGTACATCGGTTAAATAACCGTTAAAACCATTATTTTGCCTTTATTTCTTATCTCACAAAGCACTTGGCCGATTTATAAGCGGTCTGGAAAACTGGGAGTACGTTTATATGCTTCGCATCTTGTTTCTTTTTTTTCTGTCTCTTTTTGTACACCCAGTTCTTATAGAACAGGGAGTACTTTAGAATGGGAACGAAGAAATGGTGTGTGTGTGTGTGTGTGTGTGTGTGTGTGTGTGTGTGTGTGTGTGTGTGTGTGTGTGTGTGTGTGTGTCCGTGGTCAAAATGTGTTCCACTCGCTCCAGACAAACCTACTGGGCCGATCTTTCTGAAAATTTGTAGGTATGTTCATTATGGGCCACGGAT
>CM065747.1:31695320-31720320 GCA_033310375.1 Conus canariensis
AAGTGAAAAGACGTTAAATCGAAGAACAACCAAAATGATAACAACAACAACCACAATAACAACAACAGTAACACGAACAACAACAACAACAACGATTACAACAACAAAGAAACGATAAAAAGAAGCCTGTCAATAAGTAAGGGAGGTAAGCGACCATAAACATTCTGAAAATAAAACCACACTGGGTAATGTACTCCTTTTCCGACTTGTGACTTCGACGTTTTTCCCAACAGGTAAAGGGGAACAACTGGATGACGACGGTCAGAGGGAAATCCATGTCAACTCCGTCGGTAGAAAAGTATGTGTTGAGTGGGGGGGGGGGGGGGGGGGGGGGGGGGGGGGGGGGGGGAATCGGTTGATCTTTACTGTCGTTTTGTTGTTGCTTAGTTGCTGAGCGTGTTTGTTTGTTTGTTTGTTTTTCTTTACTTTATTTCAGTAGTTGTATTTGTTTTACTGTCATGTTAATAAAAATTATTATTTGTTTTTATCTATTCCATGTTTTCATTGTTTTCATGTAATGTTAGATTGTTGTATTGGTTGCTGTGCTATTGTTGCTTTATCGTAAATCTGTTTGTTGTATTGTTGTTTTGTTAGTGGTCTGTCTGTCTGTATGTCTGTCTATCTTTCCAGGTGTTTGACGATACTGCACTATCTGTTTCTTGTATAATTGTTTTTTTGTTGATGCTTTTTTGTGTTATTATTGTCTGCTTGCATTTTTTTTATTTGCTCGCTCGGGTGTGTGCGTGTATGTGCGTGCGTGCGTGCGTGCGAACGTGCGCGCACGCGAGCGTGTGTGTGTGTATGTGTGTGTGTGTGTGTGTGTGTGTGTGTGTGTGTGTGTGTGTGTGTGTGTGTCTGTATGTGTACGTACGTGGGCAAGTGCGTCCATTGTTTTGCCGCTTTGTTGGCAACAATAATAACCTTTAAACCCATGTGTTTTAGAGAGAGAGAGAGAGAGAGAGAGAGAGAGAGAGAGAGAGAGAGAGAGAGAGAGAGAGAGAAAATCACTTTCCGATACACTATCTTGCATGCATAATGCAGTGCAAAGGCACAATACACATGAAACAATACAAAAGGCACATTACACAATACAAAAGGCACATTACATACATGACACAATACAAAGGCACATTACACAATACAAAAGGCACATTACATACATGACACAATACAAAGGCACATTACATGCATGGCACAATACAAAGGCACATTACATGCATGGCACAATACAAAGGCACATTACATGCATGACACAATACAAAGCACATTACATGCATTGCCAATACAGTGACTTACGGCATGGCACATCAAGTGCACATAGCTGCTGACACATACAAAGGCACCAGTTCATGCATGACACATCAAAGGCGATTACCGCATGGCATACAAGGCTTACA
Organism: Conus canariensis; assembly: GCA_033310375.1. Taxonomy (NCBI): domain Eukaryota; kingdom Metazoa; phylum Mollusca; class Gastropoda; order Neogastropoda; family Conidae; genus Conus; species Conus canariensis. The sequence continues at coordinate 31,696,718 of CM065747.1, forward strand.
GGATTGCACAATAAGGCCTTCATGTGACACAATATAGGCACATGTAATGCATGACAATACAAAGGCACATAATGCATGACACAATACAAGGCACGCTACTGAAACAATAAAAGCCATTACATGCATGACACATCAAAGGCCTTTACATGCAGACAGATAGAAAGCAATTACATGCATGACACAATAAAAGGAATTACTATGCATGACACAATAAAGCACATACTGCATGACATAAAGGCACATTGAAAGCAGTGACACAACAAGGCACATTACATGCATGACACAATACAAAGGCATACTGCATGACACAATACAAAGGGACATTACATGCATGACACAATACAAAGGTACATTACATGCAGACAATACAAAGGCACATTACATGCATGGCACTACGACATTACAGATGGCACATTCAGCACAACATCATGACAATACAAGGCACATTACATGCATGGACACAATACAAAGGCACATTACATGCATGGACATACAAAGGCACATTACATGCATGGCACAATACAAAGGCACATTACATGCATACACAAAAAGGCACATTACATGCATGGACACAATACAAAGGCACATTACATGCATGCACAAACAAGGCACATTACATGCATGACACAATACAAAGGCACATTACACAATACAAAAGGCACATTACATACATGACACAATAAAAAGGCACATTACATGCATGCAATACAAAGGCACATTACATGCATGACACAATACAAAGGCACATTACAAGCATGACACAATACAAAGGCACATTACATGCATGACACAATACAAAGGCACATTGCATGCATGACACAATACAAAGGTACATTATATGCATGACACAATACAAAGGCACATTACATGCCTGACACAATATAAAGGCACACTACATGCATGACACAATACAAAGGCACACTACATGCATGACACAATACAAAGGCACACTACATGCATGACACAATACAAAGGCACACTACATGTATGACACAATACAAAGGCACACTATGTGCATGACATATTACAAAGGCACACTACATGTATGACACAATACAAAGACACACTACATGCATGACACAATACAAAGGCACACTCATACAAAGGCACACTACATGACAAAGATAGGCAACAGACACAGTGTGGGACAAAGCATGGCATTGGACAAAAGACAGTGTAGGACAAAACATGGCACTGGACAAAAGACAGTGTAGGACAAAACATGGCACTGGACAAAAGACAGTGTAGGACAAAACATGGCATTGGACAAAATACACATCGTTGGACGAAGACACATGATATAGAACAGAGACACAAAACATTACACAAAGACACATACCATGTGGCACACATACGACTTGTTAAAGAAACAGAATACAAGACAGACACGTAAAGACCATATATGACCTTTTTAAAGACCTCATCTGACCCTTTTAAGACCTTATCGGACCTTTTTAAGACCGGGGGGGGGGGGGGGGGGCTTTTGAAGACCTTATCGGACCTTTTTAAGACGTATCTGACCTTTTAAAGACAGTATCTGACCCTTTTAATACCTTATCGGACCCTTTTAAGACCTTATCTGACCTTTTTAAAGACCTTATCTGACATTTTTAAGACGGGGGGGGGGGGGGGGGGGGGTTGTTAAAGACCTTATCGGACCTTTTTAAGACCTAATCTGACCCTTTAAAGACATTATCTGACATTTTAAAGATCTTATCTGACCTTACCCGACCTAAAGAAAACAAAATGTTCCGGCGTCGTTTTCCACACAGCACGGTGGTGATTCCCCAGCTATTGACATCACAGTATTACGTCAAACAATTTCAGAGCAAAATAACGCATGACATAAAAGTCGACATCCACCAAAATGACGTAACACATCGGCCCTAAACACTCGAAACCAGTATCTAACTATCGTTCCCAAACAAACTTAAGCAGTATTACGTTGCTCTCAAATACTAAAAGAATAATCATTGTGTCGAATCAATCATCATTATTAGTGTTAATATCAGTACTGTTATCATTAGCATCACTGTTATTGATTTCTTTATCCCTGATCTGTGCATGCGCACTGATGAGATCCTCACCTGACATCCTCAATGGGGCATGATTTGAACCTCCTATACTACTCACCACACATGGAACACCTAGTCCTCCCCTCGACGTCTATGTTGCCATACTTTATTGACTAGGCGTATTTATTTGTCCTTCGTTGTATGTCATCAAGCCTGTAAGGTTTTTGTTCTGTTTCTTCCTTTCTTTTCTTTATTTCTTTCTCCCTGTCTGTCTGTCTGTCTCTCCTTCTCTCTTTTTTTCTTTACTTTTCTTTCTTTCTTTTCTTTCTATCTTTCTTTCTATCTTTCTTTCTTTTCTTTTTCTTGTCTTTTCTTCCTTTCTTTTATCGTCTTTTCTTCTTCTTTTTGTTTTCTTCTTTTCTTCTTCTTCTTTGTTGTTGTTGTTGTTGTTGTCTGTTTTTCTTCCTTTTCATTTTTGTCCTTTATGTTTCATTTCTTTCTCACTTTCTTTTCTTGCTTTCTTTCTATCTTAATGCCTGATACGACGGCACCTTATCTCTGCGACATGCGCACTGATGAGATCCTCACATGAGATCCTCAATGAGGGATGATTCATCCCTCATATATTACTACTCACCACCTTCCTTTCTTTTCTTTCTTTCACCCTATCTGTCTCTCTTTCTCTATTTCTTTCTTTCTTTCTTTGTCTTTTCTTCCTTTACCTTTTTGTCCTTTAATCTTCATTTTCTTTTCTGCCTTTCGTTTTTGTCCTTTCTTCTTCCTTTTTTTTCATTTCTGTCCTTTCCTTTTTTTTTTCTTTTTCTTTTCCTGTCTTTCTTTTCTTGTTTTCTTTCTATCTTAATCCCTGATATGACGTAACTATACTACACACACACACACACTCTCTCTCTCTCTCTCTCTCTCTCTCTCTCACCCATCTCACCACACACACACACAAACAAGAGAGAGAGAGAGAGAGAGAGAGAGAGAGAGAGAGATGAAAAGAGAGAATAAATGACAAAAAAGAAAGGAAGAAAGACAAAGAGAGAACAGTAACTGCGCCGTGCGTGTCTCCCTGTTTTCGGCCAACTTGATGTTGTTTCTTATTTTTCTGTCAGTGGGTGTGAAAGAAAGAAGGAAAGGAAGGAAAAGAAAGGAAGGAAGAAAGAAAGAAAGAAAAGAAAAGGAAGAAAGAAAGAAAGAAAAGAAAAGGAAGAAAGAAAGGAAGAAAGGAAGGAAGAAAGAAAGGAAAGAAAGAAAGGAAGAAAGAAAGGAAGAAGAAGAAAAGGGAAGATAGAAAAGAAAGGAAGAGGAGGATTGGCCTTTGGTCTCAGAGCGTCCTCCTTCATGTTTGTTTTTTCAGTGCAGTAAGACTTAGCTTGCAGTGGCCGCAGTCCTCCAAGTCGTTCTTGTGGAGGTCTCTTCGTGGGCAACAACAGTGTGCTGCACTCGCTCCCGTTGATCTCGTCTGGCCTAACTGGCAGACTACACTAAGCTAGGTAGATCTTGTTCCGCTGGTTTCTCCCCGAGTTTTTTTTTTTCTCCCATCGGGAGGAGGACGACTGACTGTTCTGTCATAGAAATAACACCTCGGTCCAGTGGGAACAGGTCGACCTCAAGCTCGCGCCCGTACCGGCGTCAGCGCAGATTTTTCTCTGTATGAGAGTGTTTTTGTTGTTGTTGTTGTTGTTGTTTTTTTCGTGGAAAGGTGAAGATAATGCAGAGTACACTGCTTTTCCACCGAACACGTGCACGACGCGTGCGTGCTTTCGCGCATGAATGTGTGTCTGTCTGTCTGTCTGTGTGTATGCTTGTGCGTAGCTGCATTTGTTTGTGACAGTCTGTTCGTCGGAGCCTACAACTTGATTTCTTTTGTAATTATTTCCCTTGGAAGTGAAGGCGTGGATTTAGTTCACAAAGGAGCAAGAGTTATTGTACGTGTTTTGTAATTATTGTCTACCGTTTCCTTCCTCATTTCAGATTTTCTTACAGGTTTAAAACCAAAATTAAGCAGAAGAAGCTATTCGAAGTAAAAAAAAAATAATATGAACTACGACGAATAATGCTATTTAGGAAAACAAAGCAAGAAAGAATAAAAAAGAAAGATTCAGCAGATGATCTATGGCTCCTTTTGAGATTAGGTTCGCCGGCAATTTTGCAATAGTTACTGTACGTATCAAATTCTTAGTATAAGTGAAGTACAATATTTCAAATAAAGACTTGTGTACCCACCACCTTAACAGTCCTGACCAACATATACCGATACTTAATACACCTATGACAATGTGTTAGCCTATGTCCTGCGGAAGGTCATAGTAAAAAGAAGAAAAAAAAAAACGAAGGTAAGACGCAATGCATTTCGATGTCTTTGGTCTCTTTCAGTCTAAATACAGATTAACGTGTACGACAGTAAGAATGAAGAGTGACAATTAATACCACACTTGAGAACTAGTTGGGAAGTGTTAACATGCTATGTTAAGTATTTAATCTTGTAAGGAAAAAAAAAACCGAAACAGAAGTTAATTTGTGTACATATAATGTGCGACTGAAATTCTCCACAATATTATGCACAGAGTGTGTCATCGGTCACCCTGATCTCCACAGTCGTCAGGTGCAGATGGAGAACTTGACCGACATGTCTTTAGGGGGAGGGGGGCCTATACTTGGGAAATTCTCTGCGAACATTCTGGTGAGGACGGTTGGCTTGACAGTAAGCCCTGTGCACGTTTCACACAACATTGAATAAAAACTTTCATGAATTTTCTGACAGAAACAATGATAAAGACAAAGACGGCAATGGGAGTCAGAGAAGCAAGAGCCGGTTGCCCTAATGTGCGTGCATTTCATTGAGACTGAACGTAGGCACCATCTCAATTCTATTTCTCTGTGCGTGTGTGAGCGTGCGACTGTGGAATTAAAAGTACAGGGGTAGATGTGACTGGTTTAGAGTGCAGTAGTAGATTTCTGACCTGTTCCCCTCCCAACACTCTGTCTCCTGCTCTGGAAGGATGACGAAACTGTTGATCCAAACAGTTCAATGCACAACAGATCAACTGCTTCGTCATAAATAACCACATCAATAGAAACACGCGTCCTCTGTCACGGAATTCTTTCGTTCCATTCGTTAGAGGGTTGGGAATCGAAACTTCAAATAGTGTGTGTGTGTGTGTGTGTGTGTGTGTGTGTGTGTGTGTGTGTGTGTGTGGGACTCTAAATCTGCTTGTGTGTGTGTGTGTGTGTGGTGTGTGTGTGGTTGTGTGTGTGTGTGTGTGTGGACTCTAAATCTGCTTTGTGTGTGTGTGTGTGTGTGTGTGTGTGTGTGTGTGTGTGTGTGTGTGTGTGTGTGTGTGTGTGTCCTTTCATAGTCACATCTGATGTTTGTGAATTATCAGTAAAAGACACTACGCTATATAAATCGTACGTGTTTGACATATTGTAAAGGGTGGGTGGGTGGAGGTGGAGATAAGGAGGGTAGAGGGGAGTAGGAGATGGGGAAGAGAGCGAACTGACACATCAACTTCAACCCCTAACACCAGCTCGTTGGTTTCCTCTCTCTTTTTATTTCAAATCATGGTTGGATCGAACCAACCATACCAACCACCGACCTATTAAGACATAAAGAATAATAATCATAAACATGAGGTACTATCTAAAAACTTATACAGGAAAACATATCTTTGCAATCAACAACATAATCATATCATACTCATAACATTAACCAAAGGAGACCCCCGTTGCGAAGGGCAGGACCAACAACATAATAATTTTATTACTATAACATTAAGAAAGGGGATCCTCGTTGTGAACGGCAGGATCAACAACATAATAATTTTATTACTATAACATTAAGAAAGGGGATCCCCGTTGTGAACGGCAGGATCAACAACATAATAATTTCATTACTATAACATTAACAACGGGACTCCCCGTTGCGAACGGCAGGAGTTACATACAGTCAACAGCATAGCGAAGAACAGTGTTATGAATGAACACACATAAGCACACACACACAAAATGGAACTCCCCGTTGCGAACGGCAGGAGCAATTAACAATAAATGAAATTAATTAACATCTAATTTTCAACAGCAGTTGCACAATTGTATGGAAAAAATCATATGCGTGGTGTCCACACATATGATCAAACTCAGAAAGGACACATCTTGCACATTAAACAGCCAACTAAAACTGTCTTTCTTTCTCAGCACACACACACACACCTCAGGACAGTGCGTGCTACACGTTATGGCTCCACGTTTCACCTGTTAGGCCTACACCTCGGCCCAACAATGAATGTTGCTTTTCAGCCCTGCAATGGACCCACGGGTGTAACTATATTGAACAAGTGAGCACGCACAGACTAACAGATGCAGCGACCGAATAAACAAACTGACTGACCAGTGGCTACTCACGTACAAAATAGGCACATGAACGCACAAGCAATCGAGCAGCATTCAAGTAATTAACTGTCTAATTACTCAGCCAAGTAACCACGTAACCCTTCAGTCGCTCACATAATGAAACAATCGAACAAACAGGTAAAACACTTGTTTGTAACAGGTAGCAACCCAGACACACAGAGGAATAATCAAACTACCTTCACTGCTGTATCGTAATCATTTGCTCAGGCCGCCGTGCGGTTTCATCACTGACTTAACCCTATCCGTCTCGCCAGCCAACAAGGGTGACGTTTACAAGCCAGTTTGTCTGGTGTTCGAACACAAGGAACCTGCAGGCCGCGCGTTAAACTTTATCCACTAATCACAATAAAAGACAGCAACGTCTGTAATCTATGTTTTCTGGCATCGATTTGTTGATTACTCACAATAAAATCTGTGACAATACTGAATAACTGTTTCTGATTTCATTCTTATTAAGCACCAGCACCTGCTTAGTTACAAAGTTACCTGAATAATTGACTGTGGAAATTTGGTATATCACATTTCCAGTTGATAAGAAACTGGAGTTTGTACAATAAAAATGTAAGAACATAGAACTTTTAACTTCCATTTACTAAAGTTGTTTCACGAAGATAGTACTCTATCTGCCCTCACTCTAGGTAAAACATAGCCAAACCAACGGCAAAAACCATCAACATACCTTTACATTCACAAACACCTGAATGACAGAACCAGCGTCACAGCCTTCACCACTCTGCTCAGTGAAGAAATGATCTCAGAGCCAGAACGCTGGGAGTATATAGGCCTTCCACCCCCTTTGAACGAGATCTTTCGAGAAAGTCTTTTGTGGCCTGAGTCACAATAGAACGACTACAAACGTCTAAAATGTCTAAACTCTGGCTCCGGCGGGGCTGCTCTTGACCAGACATTCTATCCCCCACGGCCCGACAACCAATGGGGCCGACCGCCATGTAAGTGGCTGGGTCTGGTGGAGTGCAGAGGAACTAGACCCTTCAGACTCTGTACCTAGGGCAAAATCCAGCATCCCACCTGAAGATGTTTGAGTTCTAAAATCTCAAGTCCACCTCAGCAAAGACAACACCAGTCACGGCTCCACGGTCTCCCAGGGCTGTCCCCCCAGCCTATACTCAGCCTCCCAGACAAACCATCCAGACCAGCCATGGTCAAAGGGAGGCTCTCAAGAGCTCCTCAGCAAAGGCGACACCAATTACGATGTGGCTGAAGTCCAATGGCTGTCTCTTCAAAACCAGTCTGCCCAGACCAGCCGTGGGCAAATTGTCTGCTGAGTGACCAGCCTCTTAACTGGCATTCCAGCCTACCAGCTAGGTTGCCCCTCACTGCGATTCTATCCTGCGTTTAAGGGGTTAACCACTACAAACTCTCTGTTCTCAAAGGTTGGGCAGAATCGTACCCTTTACAATATCATTATCGTTAATTTCTCCATCATTATCATTTGGCGCCCAATTGGAGAAGAGAAATTGTTCTTTCTTCATGTTCATCTTTGCAAAGCATTCTTTTCACCTTTGCTCCCCCCCCCCTCCTCTCTCTCTCTCTCTCTCTCTCTCTCTCTCTCTCTCTCTCTCTCTCTCTCTCTCTCTCTCTCTTCTCTCTCTCTCTCTGCTTCCCTTCACTTTGCTATGTTCGTAATAATTGCGTCTGTCTCTTTCTCTTATTACAAAAAAAAAAAAAGCTGTTCATGGGAGCGTGTCATTGGTCTCAAGGTTCATTGGTCCCAAGGTTCACTGGTCCCAAGTTTCGTTGGTCCCAAGGTTCACTGGTCCCAAGGTTCGTTGGTCCCAAGGTTCGTTGGTCCCAAGGTTCGTTGGTCCCAAAGTCCGTTATATATTTCACAGATTTATATGGACCTTGGGACCAATGGCATGACCCCCTGTTCATACATGGTCTTTGTCAACGATTACTTCCCTTGGCAAAACATTTTTTCTGCTCTCGGATTCATAAACTGGTTCAAAGGGTGGATCCAAGGTCTGACCTTAAGCTTCTGTCTGTCTGTCTGTCTGTCTGTTGTCTGTCTGTCTGTCTCTCTCTCTCTCTCTCTCTCTCTCTCTCTCTCTCTCTCTCTCTCTCTCTCTCTCTCTCTATTTTTCGTAATAATTGATTGCGTAATATCTCCTATTGCTACAAAAAAGGTATTCATATGTGATAACAGATTTAGGGAAAAAAACAAACAAAACTTGATTTTTGTGTCTATAAGACTCAAGTGAGGTACCACTCATGCAAGAGCAGCGCTTACAATCTTTCTTATTCTGCCTTCCTTTGTGTGTAAGGTAAGGTAAGGTAATGTTCCTTATAGCCCAGCCGACCGCAAAGGGCCATATCAGGGCTGTCACCACGTTAAAATCAACTTACAAGTCATCAACAAAAACAAAAACAAACACTTAACACATGTCTTTAAAGTACATCTAAAAACGCACCAGACACTTTGCTAGAAATCTTTCTGTGTGTGTGTGTGTGTGTGTGTGTGTGTGTTGTGTGTGGGGGTGCGCCCTTGCATACATGCATGCGTACGTAGCTGCATATATTTGTGCCTGTCCGTACGTCGGAGCGTACCACTATAATTCTTTTGTAGTTATTTCCATTTCCGTGGCCCAACTCATATCTACGGGTCTCTTGTCCACAGTGTGATTTGAAGCTACCCATATGTTAAAACAGCAAAATAGCAACAACAAGAAATTTAAGAAAAAAAGGAGAAAGGTAGTGGCAAGAATCTATATCCTCCTCCCTTTAATTCAGTTCACGGGTAGAAACTCTTCTTTTTACAGCAAGGGAAGGAGTTAGAAGTTCTGAATCGATAAAAAATTACTTCCCCTGTCCGAAAATGTTCAACTTTTTTTTTTTTCAATAAAAGTTTTTCTTTTGTAATGAATTCGCTGAGTGAGCATGCATTCTCGTTGGATCAACTCCAAGCATTTGTGGCATTGTCGCTGGGCCATATATTTCACCCTTTAACAACATGTGGTTAAAATGAACTCTGTAGTGTTTGTGCAGTCTTTGCTGACAGAGCGCGCGCGCAAAAAAAGAAAAAAAGAAAAAAAAAATTGACAGTGAGGTGACTGCAGGCGGAAACTGACACAAACCTAACACAGAAATGACTGTTCCGTACGTTGGACAAGAAGAAAAAAGATAGGGGCAAACAAATGACCAAACAAAACACGACGCGTTTCGAGACCTCTTTGGCCTTCTTCTTCAGCCAAGATTAACCAACATTTGGGACAATTCGAAACAAAGAACGAGAAATCAGTCAATTCTCTTCTTGTAACTATGGGGTGCAAAGTGAATCTATTTAAGTCAGTTCACGCGTAGAAATATTAGTTTTGGCTGCCAAGGGAAGGAATTAGAAGTTCTGATTCGAAATAATTACTTCCCTTGTCTGAAAATGATCAGCATTTGTTTGAATAAAAGAGTTCTTTTTGTCGTTTATAATGAATTCGCTGATTTGGCGCAAAAGAAATCTATCAGAGTATTAGTTTATACTGCCAAAGGAATATATAAGAAGTTGTGAATCGAAAGAGTTAAAATTTCATATTTGTTGAATTTTGGTCTGTCTGCAATTGATATTGATCTGAATTAAACACACACACACACACACACACCGCACACACTGATGCATGGCAACCTTCCAACTCAAAATGGACACGCTTAAACGCCGTCTGTTTCAATCCCCAGGGTACACCATTGCAAAAAACGTAGAGTATGCTGGTGATTCAATGGAACTCCTGGGCCAAACAGATACGTTAGAATGAGTTTCAGACATTCAGAGACCAAGAAACCAACCAGGTGTACCGTGCATAGACTGAGCTATGTACTGGTTCGGGGGCAGGGTGCATTCCCACCCCCAGATGTGGATGCTTCACACCTCTGCCACAATGACACCTGCATACTGCCAGACCACATCAGTCTGGAGCCCAGTACAATCAACTGTCAGAGAAAATCCTGTGTAGGAGTGGGTCATTGCTCAGGCCACAGCCTGTACCTCCAATGCCTTCTCCATCTCCAACTGTAAAGGGGATCAGGAGCCAACACACTGACGTTACTGCTGTCATACCATCATGCAGGGGCGGGGCAGGGAGGGAAGGAGTTGGGGGAGGGACTGCAGGCAGAAATGGAAACCTAGTTCCAAGAGAAATGACTACGCCGCCGGACAAACCAATGACAAAACAAAAACACGACACCTTTCCAGATCTCTTGTGTCTTCTTCCGCAGGCAACATGAAACACCATTTTTGACCATTCAACACGAGGAACGAGCAATCACTCACTTTTTTTTTTTTCTCATCATGATTGGGCAAGAGCTACTCTACTTCTTCGTACGCGTCGCGTTTTGTCATGTCATTTGTTTGTTTCGTTCGTTGGGCGGCATAGTCCTTTTACTGTTTTGAATTGTTTTGAAAGAAAAGGTTGATTCAATCCACAAAGAGCGATTCCAATCAAGATATTCCTGAACAACCCCAACCGAATTATTGCCCTTTGTTTTCTTGCAGGAATTATTGCCCTTTGCTTGTTTTCAAGGTTTCTTTAATTGTTTTTCTCAACACCGATTCACTCTGTGTGCACGAAAAGGACTTACATATGGAGTGAACATAAATCCGATTGTATTGATTTAGAAAGAATGAGTATGGACAATAAATATGAAGAGGGGAGCCGGGGAGGTTTGTCAATAAAGAGGAACGATTTAGTTCCGTTGAACCAATATTTTGTTGTGGTGGTGGCTGACATTGTTACTGTGCTGGTTGCTGTTGCTGTTGTTACGTGTCATCGTTCTGTGCATTCTTCGCCACGCTGCTCATTAATGACGCTCTCCCATACACAAACACACTCTAGTTCATTCAGACACAGGCCTAGCCACAACAAATCCACAGGGAGCAATGTGTTTCAGAGAGAACTAATATCAACAGGAACAACTGACAAATGCATCAGCACGTGAAGGTCTATGTAGCCAGGTGCTCAAATGGGCACCTCTCTCGGGATGACCCTCAGCAGATGAAATGGTCTGTTCGGGAGTTACCTTTCCCCTTACCTCCCCTGATTGATCAATCTTGGATTAGTTCATGTCAACTCTTTCAAATGGGAATGCCTCAGAACCTATAACATTATTATGTCCATGTCGCTGAAGTCACACAAATGAACGTATTTTATTTCTTACAGCTGTGTTGGACCGAAAAGCCCATATTTTCTCAACTGAATTGGTATTTTGCACGATCGATTTTGGCGCCATTTTCTATCCTTCGCCTGCCAGTTGAAATGGTTTGTTCAGGAGTTACTTCCCCCTTACCTCTCTTGATTGATGAATCTGGATTAATTTGTGTCAACTCTGCAACATGTAAGTGCCTCGGAACCTATACCATTATTACGTATACGTCACTAAAATAACAACAATGAATATATTTTATGCCTTGGACCAAAAAGCCCTTATTTTCCCGATACTGGTATCTCGCACCATCAATTTTGGCGCCATTTTTCATCTTCCACCGACCAAAGCTGGACTATTTCTTGCTTTGGCAAAAGTATGTGAAGAAAACTGTGAAATCCAAAAACGTACATTCCAAGTCAAGTCCGTAAGCTCTCATTTCGTGGATCGCATGCCTACGATCTTTTACGCACAAGTTTGCGACTCTACGACATGACTGACGATGCCGACCTGTCTAGAACAGTCGCCTTCTTCGTTCCACTTTGTGTCATTGTCGGAGTTGTGCGCTAATTGTCACTCTACAAAATTCAGACTTCTCGACCGACATTTGTTGATGACTCCATGTCTATGATAAATACAACTGAAAATGTATAGACATTATTGGTCCGTTTCCACAGTGTATATATTTCATCGAAAATCGTATCCAGAGCTCATGTCGACAGCCAGGCGAGGAGGAACGCTAGTTGTGTTTGGTACTCCTTTTCAAAGACCAAGTTCTCCGCTCAGACACAGTCTTGGAGAATCACATCTACAGGTGTGAACAGACTGAAACGCCTGCTGTTCAGTCATGACAAGAATAGTTCATGCTGTTTGGTGTTTGTTATCGCAATAGAGAAAAATAGGACACAAACGCCTTCACAGTGGATTCATTCTCCGATTTTTAATCACCAACAATGTCAAACACCGACAACATTATCCAGTGTGACATGCTTCGTATTATTCCTTGGGTTCTGAAGTTGTCGTCCATAGTCTCTGAATATGTTGGAATGCTTTGAACGGACGGCGAAGCAGAGAACACAAAAGCAACGACAGAAAACACCAACATGTGTCAGTTCCTGCCTCGCCAGGCCCGTTTGGTCTGCGGCACCGTACGCACCTACAAATACACACACACACACACACACACACACACACACACACACACACACCTGCAAATACACACACACACACACACACACACACACACACACACACACACACACACACACCCCTGCAAATACAAACACATCACACACACACACACACACACACACACACACACACGCGCGCGCGCCCGCGCGCGCGCGCACGCACGCACGCACGCACACACACACACACACACACACACAACATTATTGTTATCTTGTCAGAAAGACGTCAAGAGTAAGTTGAGATGATAATTAGGTCCCCTAATCACTGATTGAACATGACACATAAGACATCTTCAGTATTCTTTAATAACATTTCACTAATGAACAAGGGAATTGGTCAAAAGCAATATCCCAGACAACGTGACAAAAAGAAAATGTAACACAGCATGAGACAGAATAGATAGACCGAGACGAAATACGAGAGTCAGACAGACAGAGAGACAGACAGAGAGACAGACAGACAGACAGACAGACAGACAGAGAGACAGACAGACAGACAGACAGACAAGCACAAAGAGACAAAAGAGGCACAGCGACGAGTAGAGACAAAAGAATGAGACAAACAGAGATAGACAGAGGAAAGCAAGGATGAGAACATATACGAAATGACAGCATCCAACAACAGCAACATGAACGAAAGACATCCAGCTAAATAAAATAAAATAAAAATAATAGTAATAATAACTGACGAACGACTTTTTTTCATAAAAGAAATCAAGAGAAAAAAAAAAAGGAAAAAGAGTTAGAAAAGAAGAACACAGGAAAAAAGAACGAAAGAAAGGGAGTGAAGAAGACTGGAGGATAGAAAGAAAGAAGGAAAGATCGATAGATAGAAAGAAAGACAGACATCAACAAACAAAAAAGAAAGAAATGCACACCAAAACAAGGCACAATTGACACAAAGTTGCCATCCGTCTGTCTGGAGAGACAATGGTGTTGCGCCATGGATCAGTCAGTTGTGGAGTTGCAGCGCCTGCTGTGGCTGAAGAGCCTGATCCTCGAGCGGCAGACTGTGTTGCAGTTGCTGCAGGTGAAGTCTCCGTCATCTGTGTCTGTGGGTGCCGACGCCATTCTTTGACCGTCTGCGGCGCCTCCGTTCTTCCCACTGGGCCTCTCTCCTCTGCTCTACTCTGCTTGCTTGATGCCAGCCTTGATGGTGGACCGCCAGCTGACCCGGTCTGAAGCTGCTGTCTCCAGGTCTGCTGGGTCGAGGTTGCCAAAGACAAACACAGAAATTTTCGACAGCAACAACAACAACAAGAAAAGGAGCGACATTTGTGACATTAAAAACAGGCTTAAAACCACCTACACATCTGTTTCATGCTTTTGCCGTCTTCTGAAGACTTATCCTTGGAATTTATTAGTTTATTGTAATTTAGTCCCTTGCGGATTCATTCCAAGAACTGGCCCTCAGCACTTGTGTCTTAAGAGGTTATCTTTTTATATTTTCTACTTTTCACAAGAAAATGTTCCTTGTTTTGCTCTTTCATGATTTTCTTTTGCGTCTTAGGTGGCAACTTTGGTTGTTTTTTTGAAAACTCAACCAACATACTACGGTATTGCACACCAGCTTTTTCTGGGATAGCATTCTTCTTAAAACCGAAAAGGCAGCGGCATCAAATTACTATTTTCCGCGGTCACTGAGGAGAAACAATCAGGTTTCGAAATATCGGTATCTGACCAGGATTGATATGTTAGCGACTTTTTTTTTCCACTTTGGAGACAGTCTTCCTCTAAGATACTATAAACTTGCTGAAAGTTCATTTTGAGAAGCATTTATTTTACATTCACCCACTCAAGCACATCATGTTAGGCAGAATTATTTATCACTGCAGATATGAATGATTTATATATATATATATATATATATTTTTTTTACCCCCCAACCCCGCTTCTTTTCATTTTTAAATGTTCGTAATAATTAATTGCGTCTTTCTCTTATCACAAAAAAGCTGTTTGTACAGGGTCTTTGTCAACGATTACTTTCCTTGGCAAAACATTTTTTTTTTCTCTCGAATTCATAAACTGGTTGAAAGGGTAGATCCAAGGTCTGACCTTTGCTTTTCTCTCTTCTACTTTTGCTATTTTCGCAATAATTGATTGCGTAATATCTCCTATTGCTACGAAAAGGTGTTTATACGTGATAACAGACTTAGGTAAAAACAAACAAAACTTGATTTTTGTGTGTGTAAGACTAAGTGAGGTATTCATACAAGACCAGCGCTTACAATCTTTCTTATTCTGCCTTTCTTTGTGTGTAAGGTAATGTTGCTTAAAGCCCTGCCGACCGCACAGGGCCATATCACAGCTGTCACCCTGTATCCTGAAGAGACTCTATACAGGGAGAGTCCGACCTGTAGTTGAGTACGGGACGTCAGCATGGGCATCAGCTGCAAAGTCTAACCTCAACCACCTCAATAAGATACAGAACCAAGCTCAGCGTGTCATAATTGGCGCCATGAGATCCACCCCAATCCTGAAGATGGAAGAGACCACTGGGCTACAGTCATTAGAGGACAGAAGGGACACAAAGATCCTCATCCAAGCAGCAAAATTCAAACGCCTTGAAAACCATCCAATGAACAACAGAATGAGCAGACCCACCAAGAGCCGGTTGAAAAGAGGCAGCTTCATCTGCCAGTCAAGACGCCTTGAAAGACAAAGCCCAGTCTTGATGGAACACGAAGCAAAGCCTATCCCGGCAAATGTCACCCACCCATCTTGGAAGAGGCAGGTGTTCCCAACAGTCGTCACCAGCATTCCCGGAGTGGAGAAGAGAGGAATACAGTCAGACACCCAAAGGAAGGCCCTGGCCATGGAGTACATCTGCAACCAATATCCCCAGGAAGACTGGACCCATGTCTTCACAGATGGCTCCGCCACAGAGGCAACGAGGGATGGTGGAGCTGGAATCTTCCTTCGATACAAAGACGGAGATGAAGAAATTGCAATTCCAACAGGAAAATACTCCACCAACTTCCGAGCTGAGCGAGAAGCCCTCTGTGAGGCAGCCACAACAGTCTTGCAGAACTCCAAAAGAACAACAGGGCAGGTGGTGGTCTTCTCTGACGCGCTCTCCGTGCTCCAAGCCCTCAAGAACTCCCGCTGCAAAGAACAGAACCATATCACTTCAGCCCTTGTTGCCCTGAGTGCCAGAGTGGAGAAAGTGGTGATACAATGGGTCCCAGCACACTGTGGCATCAGAGGCAACGAAAAAGCGGACATTCTGGCAAAAGATGGTGCACAGAAGGAGCAGGCCAACAACCTGGTGTCATACGATGAAATTAAGACAATCATCAAGGCACAACAAGGAATAAAATGGCGCCTCCTGCATCCCAAATACAACCCAGAAGACACATACCATTTGCTGGGACGACGGGAACAGGTCAAGATCTTCCGCCTGAGGACTGGACACAATCGCCTGCTCCACCACATGCACACAAAATTTGGCATTGGACAGAGTGGAGAGTGCCCTTGTAGTGAGGGACCAATGACAACTGACCACATCCTTCAAGTCTGTACGACGTATGCAGCATCCAGGAGAAAGTACTGGCCAACACCGACAGCAGTGGAAGCCAAGCTGTATGGCACCCTGGAGGAGCTGCGACGGACGGCAGCCTTCATCGAGGACACCGGGCTGCTCATCTAACGGGATGGCGAACGAGGAAGAAGAAGAAGAACAGCTGTCACCACGTTAAATTCAAGTCATCCAAAACAAAACAAAAACCGTTCTCACATCTTTTTAAAATACATCTTCTTAAAAACGCACCAGAAACTTAGTTGAAATCTTGTGTGTGTTTGTGAGCGCGCGAGCTCGTGCATACATACAGGCATGCGTACGTAGCTGCATATATTTGTCTGCCCGTACGTCGGAGGGTACCACTATAATTCTTTTGTAGTTATTTCCCTTTCCGTGGCCCAACTCATATCTGCGGGTCTTTCGTCCACAGTGTGATTTGAAGCTGCTTTGATATTAAAACAGCAAAATATCAACAACAAGAAATTTAAAGAAAAGAAAAGTACTGGCAAGAATCTATATCCTCCTCCCTTTAAATCAATTCACTCGTAGAAACACTATATATATATATATATATATACAGCAGGGGAAGGAATTAGAAGTTCTGAATCGATAAAAATTACTTCCCCTGTCTGAAAATGCTCAACATTCGTTTCAATACAAAGTGATTTCATTTCTAATAAATTCGCTGAATGATCATGCATTCCTGTGAGATCAACACCAACCATTAGTGGTATTGTCTTTGGGCCATATATTTCACCATTTTACTCTGTGTGGTTAAAATGAACTCTGTAGTGTTTGTGCAATCTTTGCTGACAGAGCGCGCAAAAAAAAAAAAAAGAAAAAAAAAAAAAAAAAAAAGGAATAGGAAAATTGAAAGTGAGGTGACTGCAGGCGGAAACTGTCACAAACCTAACACAGAAATGTTCCGTACGTTGGACAAGAAGAAAATTAAATGACAAAACAAAACATGACGCGTTTCGACACCTCTTTGGCCTTCTTCTTCAGCCAAGATTAACCAACATTTGGGACAATTCGAAACAAAGAACGAGCAATCAGTCACTTCTCTTCTTGTAACTACTGGACGCAAAATGAATCCATTTAAGTCAGTTCACGCGTAGAAATATTAGTTTTGACAGCCAAGGGAAGTCTGCTCTGATTCCAAATAATTACTTCCCTTGTCTGAAAATGATCAGCATTTGTTTGGATAGAAAAGTTTTCTTTTTTTGATTTGTAATGAATTTGCTGATTGGGAGCAATAGAAATCTATCAAAAACATTAGCTTATACCGCCAAGGGAATAAATTAGAAGTCCTGAATCGAAAGAGTTAAAAGTTTATATTTGTTGAATTTTGGTCTGTCTGTGTTGGATATCCGAATTAAACACACACACACACACACACACACACACACACACACACACACACACACACACACACACACACACACACACGTGCGCGCACGCACGCACGCACGCACGCACGCACACACATACAATGTTGCATGGCAACCTTCCAACTCAAAATGAATGTATCTTATGCCTTGGACCAAAAAGCTCATATTTTCCCTAAATTGGTTTCTCGCACAATCAATTTTGGCACCATTTTCATTTTCCGCCTACCAAACCTTGACTATTTCTTGATTTGCCAAAAGTTTGTGAGAAAAACTGTTGAATCCGAAAACGCACATTCCAAGTCAAGTGCGTAAGCTCTCATTTCGTGGATCGCATGCCTACGATCTTTTCCGCACAAGCTTGCGACTCTACGACATGACTGACGATGCCGACCTGTCTGGAACAGTCGTCTTCTTCGTTCCACTTTGTGTCATTGTCGGAGTTGTGCGCTAATTGTCACCCTATGAAATTCAGACTTCCCGATCGAAATGTTGTTGATGACTCCATGTCTATGATAAATACAACTGAAAATGTATAGACATTATTGGTTGGTTTCACAGAGTATTTTTTCATTGAAAATCGTATCCAGAGCTCATGTCGACAGCCAGGCGAAGAGGAAAGCCAGTTGTGTTTGGTACTTCCTTTTCAAAAACCAAGTTCTCAGCTCAGACACAATCTTGGGGAATCACATCTACAGGTGTGAACAGACTGAAACGCCTGCTGTTCAGTCATGACAAAAAGAGTTAATGCTGTTTGGTGTTTATTGGGGCAATAGAGAAAAATAGGACACAAACTCCTTCTCAGTGGATTCATTCACCGATTTTAATCACCAACAATGTAAACACCGACAACATTATCCAGTGTGACATGCTTCGTATTATACCTTGGGTTCTGAAGTTGTCGTCCATAGTCTCTGAATATGTTGGAATGCTTTGAACGGATGGCGAAGCAGACAACACGGAAGCTACACAGAAAGCACCAACTTGTGTCAGTTCCTGCCTCGCCAGGCTCGTTTGGTCTGCGGCACCGTGTTGCTGATGACACACACACACACACACACACACACACACACACACACACACACACACACACACACACACACCATTATTGTTATTTTGCCAGAAAGACGTCAAGTGTAAGTTAAGATGATAATTAGGTAATGTAATCACTGATTGAACATAACACATAAGACGTCTTCAGCATTCTTTAATGACAATTCATTAATGAACAAGGGAATTGGTCAAAAGCAATATCCCAGACAATGTGACAAACAGGAAAAAAAATACACAAAAGCATAACACACCATGAGACAGAACAGACAGGCCGAGAGGAAATACGAGAGTCAGACAGACAGACAGACAGACAGGCAGGCAGGCAGGGAGACAGACAGACACGGAGAGACACAAGCGGCACAGCGACGAGTAGAAACGAAAGAGTGAGACAAATAGAGATAGACAGAGGAAAGCAGGGATGAGAAGATGTACGAAATGACAGCAGCCAACAACAGCAACATGACCAAAAGACATCCAGCAAAAACAAAAGAAGAAATAACTGACGAACGACTTTTTTTTTCATAAAAGAAATCAAGAGAGAAAGACATAAAAGAAAGAAAGGACTTTGAAAGTAGGGGGGAAAGGAAAGAAAAAAGAAAAAAAAACAAACAAGTAGAGAGAAAAGAAGATACACAGGAAGAAAATAGAACGAAAGAAAGGGAGTGAAGAAGACTGTAAGATAGAAAGCAAGCAGGAAAGATCGAGAGACAGATAGAAAGACAGAGATCAACAAACAAAAAAGAAAGAAATGCACACCAAAACAAGGCACAAATGACACAAAGTTGCCATCCGTCTGTCTGGAGAGACAATGGTGTTGCGCCATGGATCAGTCAGTTGCGCCATGGATCAGTCAGTTGCGCCATGGATCAGTCAGTTGCGCCATGGATCAGTCTGCCCAGCCATACAGCAACAGATCTACACAGCAGGATCAGTCACCAGCCAGCAGAAAGAGATCAACTGTCCTCTCCAATGTAAGATAAGGCTGTTAATCCAACGGACACGACTCACTCAGAACTTTTCTCTCACTTAATGATTCCTTTAAGCACACACCTGTTGGTGACAACTCTTCTTCCTCCTACCAGCTCCTCCTATAGGATTCCTTTATGCCACACTGTTGGTGACAACTCTGACCTTCTCCTCCTACCAGCTCCTCCTATAGATTCATTTATGTACACACCTGTTGGTGACAACTCTTGACCTTCTTCTCCTACCAGCTCCTCCTATAGGATTCCTTTATGTACACACCTGTTGGTGACAACTCTTGACTTCTTCCTCCCTACCAGCTCCTCCTATAGGATTCCTTTATGCGCACACCTGTTGGTGACAACTCTTGACCTTCTTCCTCCTACCAGCTCCTCTATAGGATTCCTTTATGCACACACCTGTTGGCGACAACTCTTGACCTTCTTCCTCCCTACCAGCTCCTCCTATAGGATTCCTTTATTACACACTGTTGCGACAACTCTTGACCTTCTTCCTCCTACCAGCTCCTCCTATAGGATTCTTTATGTACACACCTGTTGGCGACAACTCTTGACCTTCTCTCCTACCAGCTCCCCTATAGATTCCTTTATGCGCACACCTGTTGTGACATCTCTTGCTGGTTTCCCTCCTAACCTCCCTCCTCCCCCATTCCATCACATTGACAACCATCACCCTTGCCCTTTTTTCCTCCTTTTTTGTATCGTTTTTCTTGAGATTACACCTTCCCAATCTCTTTTTTACATGCGGCTTGCGCGCGCGTGCACGCGCGCGCGTGTGTGTGTGTATGTGTGTGTGTGTGTGTGTGTGTGTGTGTGTGTGTGTGTGTGTGTGTGTGTGTGTGTGTGTGTGTGTGTGTGTGTGTGTGTCGGGAGGGTGTATTTTGGGATGTGAGTGTGTTTGTGTGTGTGTGGGTGCTGTGTGTTTGGGGAAGTGAGAGTGGGATTGGTTATGGAATCTACACGGGTGCAGTGTTTTACACTGGATCACTTTTGTTAAATGTAAAATTTCGATTTCTTCTCTGTTGGGAGCCTGTGCCAGGCATCTGTAGTTCACTGAGTGATAATCAAAGAAAGGCAGAGTTAAAGACTGTTTGATTTTTTCAGTAGTACCAAAATAAAGAAGTCCCTGAGGACGGCCCGGAGCCGAAACGTTGGAAAGAAAAACTTGCTTGTTTGCTTTTTCATTGTGTGATTGTTTACACACACACACACACACACACACACACACACACACACACACACACACACACACACACACACATTTCCATTTCCATTGTCAGTCAACAGCCTTCTCTCTCTCTCTCTCTCTCTCTCTCTCTCTCTCTCTCTCTCTCTCTCTCTCTCTCTCTCCTCGATTTGGGAACAGCAGATTTCTGTGTGTGTTTTTAAATTATGGCATTTCTTGGAAACATATCTACATTTAATGTGCATAAAACTGCAATGTTTGACAGGTGCAAGTGCGCGCGCCCCGCGTCCCCAAAACAGACAAAGCACCGGCCAAAGCTGGCACGGGAATCATGTTCCTTTTTCTTTTTCTGGTTTTCCTGCAAGTTGTTCCATGGTGAGCGATGCACAGACAGCTGCTGGTTGGAAGTGGTTGGAAAATTGCAGTGGAACACATTGTGTGGATACAGAGTGACGGAGGACAGTGCAGTGTGTGGACAAACAGTACTACAGTACAATACAGTTCAATGTGTGGACAAACAGTACTACAGTACAATACAGTTCAGTGTGTGGACAAACAGTACGACAGTACAATACAGTTCAATGTGTGGACAAACAGTAGGACAGTACAATACAGTTCAATGTGTGGACAAACAGTACTACAGTACAATACAGTTCAATGTGTGGACAAACAGTAGGACAGTACAATACAGTTCAATGTGTGGACAAACAGTACTACAGTACAATACAGTTCAATGTGTGGACAAACAGTACTACAGTACAATACAGTTCAGTGTGTGGACAAACAGTACGACAGTACAATACAGTTCAATGTGTGGACAAACAGTAGGACAGTACAATACAGTTCAATGTGTGGACAAACAGTACGACAGTACAATACAGTGCAATGTGTGGACAAACAGTACTACAGTACAATACAGTTCAATGTGTGGACAAACAGTACGACAGTACAATACAGTTCAATGTGTGGACAAACAGTACTACAGTACAATACAGTGCAGTGTGTGGACAAACAGTACTACAGTACAATACAGTTCAATGTGTGGACAAACAGTACTACAGTACAATACAGTGCAGTGTGTGGACAAACAGTACTACAGTAAATACAGTGCAGTGTGTGGACAAACAGTACTACAGTACAATACAGTGCAGTGTGTGGACAAACAGTACTACAGTACAATACAGTGCAGTGTGTGGAAAACAGTACTACAGTACAATACAGTGCAGTGTGTGGACAAACAGTACTACAGTACAATACAGTGCAATGTGTGGACAAACAGTACTACAGTACAATACAGTTCAGTGTGTGGACAAACAGTACTACAGTACAATACAGTTCAGTGTGTGGACAAACAGTACTACAGTACAATACAGTTCAGTGTGTGGACAAACAGTACACAGTACAATACAGTTCAGTGTGTGGACAAACAGTACCACAGTACAATACAGTTCAATGTGTGGACAAACAGTACTACAGTACAATACAGTTCAGTGTGTGGACAAACAGTACTACAGTACAATACAGTTCAGTGTGTGGACAAACAGTACTACAGTACAATACAGTTCATGTGTGGACAACAGTACACAGTACAATACAGTCAGTGTGGACAAACAGTACACAGTAATACAGTCAATGTGTGGACAAACAGTACGACAGTACAATACAGTTCAATGTGTGGACAAACAGTACTACAGTACAATACAGTTCAATGTGTGGACAAACAGTACTACAGTACAATACAGTTCATGTGTGGACAAACAGTACTACAGTACAATACAGTGCAGTGTGTGGACAAACAGTACTACAGTACAATACAGTGCAGTGTGTGGACAAACAGTACGACAGTACAATACAGTTCAGTGTGTGGACAAACAGTACGACAGTACAATACAGTTCAGTGTGTGGACAAACAGTACGACAGTACAATACAGTTCATGTGTGGACAAACAGTACTACAGTACAATACAGTTCAATGTGTGGACAAACAGTACTGACAGTACAATACAGTTCATGTGTGGACAAACAGTACTGACAGTACAATACAGTTCATGTGTGGACAAACAGTACTACAGTTACAATACAGTTCAGTGTGTGGACAAACAGTACTACAGTACAATACAGTCAGTGTGTGGACAAACAGTACACAGTAAATACAGTTCAGTGTGTGGACAAACAGTACACAGTACAATACAGTTCAGTGTGTGGACAAACAGTACACAGTACAATACAGTTCAATGTGTGGACAACAGTATACAGTACAATACAGTTGTGTGTGGAAAACAGTACTACAGTACAATACAGTTCAGTGTGTGGACAAACTGTACTACAGTACAATACAGTTCAGTGTGTGGACAAACAGTACTACAGTACAATACAGTTCAGTGTGTGGACAAACAGTACTACAGTACAATACAGTTCAGTGTGTGGCTATACAGAAGTGGAGTACAGTATAGGTTGTGGAATACCCCTGTGGATTCATTCTTCTGTAAGGTGAGTGGTCAGTACTGTGCATCTGTGTGGCGTGTGTTGTGTGTGTGTGGTGTGTGTGTGTGTGTGTGTGTGGTGGTGTGTGTGGTGTGTGTGTGTCGTCGTTGTGCGTCGTGCATGTCGCGGCGCGTAGTGTGTGTGTGTGTGTGTGTGTGTGTGTGTGTGTGTGTGTGTGTTGGCTGTGCGTGCTGTGTGTGTGTGTGTGTGGTGGTGGGGT
>CM065747.1:31722820-31725320 GCA_033310375.1 Conus canariensis
CTGTCTCTCTTCTCTCTCTCTCTCTCTCTCTCTCTCTCTCTCTCTCTCTCTCTCTCAGCCTCTAAAATCAGCTGATTTGCTCATTGGTTTTATGTCCCACCATCCCCTCCCCATTCCGTTTTTATATTGTGACCAAAGGCCAAGGCCCAAAATATGGTTAGTTTAGCAGCCCCCCCCCTCCCCCCCCTCCCCCCCCCCCAGCCTTTATTTATTTATTTTTTTTCTTCTTCAATCTTTTATGAAGGCTTATGCTTGTACTATCTGATACTTTATAATACACAGTATTCACTTAGAGTCTGGGCCCTTACCGCTAGTCAAATGCATCTGGTTTCTATTTACAAGTTTACAAGAACGATTTTGTTCCTTGCAAAGAAGGTTCTCTTTTCACCTCAAACACATTTCACATTATCAATACCATGACACATTAAGTGAATGTACATACAGCGTTCAGGAAGAGGCGTCAAAATAATATAAAATGTTCGCATATAAACAATATGTGACGAGCTGAACTAATTAGCAGAGGTATCAATCTTTTTCGAACATTATACAGAGAACCAGTCTTATGCAAAAGCTTACGGTGAAAGCAAAAGCTTCAGACTCATTACTGAAGAGAAATGAATAAGGACATTAGACACAAGGCTTCCAAATGGATGTCATGTTAAGACAAATTTGTAACAACCCTATCCAAATGTACCTGTGAACAACATTGATGATTTGCAGAAAATTTATATCTTTTTCAGATGACATTTATGATATATCGTACACAGTCACAGACAGGACTACATTCACATTATTCTATGGTTTCATTTCCATTGTTATGGAGCGTATCGTAATGTTTTTGAAGTACATTGGTTACAGCATAACTAAACACACACACACACACACACACACACACACACACAACACACACACACACCACACACACACACACACACACACACACACACACACACACACACACACACACACACACACACACACACAACTTGCATTATTGAGTGGGATTGGATAGCAGGAAAGTGCCACGATTGAGATCCATTGGATTAGTTCCCATCCTGTTATTGTACACACAACTTGCATTATTGAGTGGGATTGGACAGCAGGAAAGTGCCACGATTGAGATCCAGTGGATTAGTTCCCATCCTGTTATTGTGTCTCTGATCTAGTTTCTCAGAATGATTTGTTTTTCTATTTCTAGTTGATGACATCACACATTATGATGTCAGAACTTGTGTAATATATTTATGACGAAGATGAACATTATGTAGTTGTATTGTTTTTGTGTTTTTTTTTCTCTTGAAAAAGGCCACGTGGCCAAAAAATTGAAGATTAGAATTGTGATCCTGTGTAAAATCACTATCGTTCACCGCAGATCTCTAAACGAGACCTTCAAAACTATTTCACAGACGCCTTGGTGTGGACTACGCTGTCTCATAGAAGTACTCAGCAGGAATCGCTTAAATCGCCAGCAATCACAGAGATGTACGTGTTTCCGCATAGTTATGTCAATGACTGGTACCACTCATTACCCTTACTCCGTTGGGAAAATTGCTTCACTTAATACTGTAGTCGGTTTCTTGCCAGCGCGAACTCCAACAACAATCCCAACCATAAAGCAAACATGATAATATAGTCACTGTTCATCTAACCTACTCACAGGGAAGTGTGTGTGTGTGTGTGTGTGTGTGTGTGTGTGTGTGTGTGTGGTGGAAGGGTGGACTTTTCTGTCTTGTGTTTCTTTTATCCATCACCCACCGCCGCCCCACCCAACACACCTACCTCGTTTTCTATTGTCCTCATCCCCGTCCGTTTTCTGATTGTTGTTGACAGTAGTGGTACCTTTATGATTGCGTATGCATACATGTTTTCTTTGCCAAGCCTTTGCATATTAATGCATGTTTGTGATATGTGTGTGTGTGTGTGTGTGTGTGTGTGTGTGTGTGTGTGTGTGTGTGTGTGTGTGTGATGTGCGCGAATCACGTACTCTGTAATCCTGTGTGCCTGTCATTTCTATCATATTTCTCTCTCCCTTTGTGTTGTAAAATCTCATCGCATAATTTAGCTTAGCAAAGACAAATCTGAAGAAAAGGCTCGGTCTAAGATATCGATTTTTGATCGAATAAAGCTTTTCTTCGTTCTGAGGTCTGAGCGCTCCCCCCCCCCTCTCTCTCTCTCTCTCCCTCTCTCTCTCTCTTCCATCCCCCCCCCTCTCTCTCTCTCCCCCCCCCCACCTCGCTCTCTCCAATTTCACCTTTCATGTTCTTTCTTCAAGCTGCTCTGTTCCTGTCTCTTTTTGTCTGTACTATCTGTGCTGTTAACCATCACCGTTTCCTGCACCAAAATGTAACGATCATAGTGTGTTTTGTATTATTTCTGTCTTACTGTCTGTGCTGTTAACCATCACCGTTCCCTGCACCAAAATGTAACGATCATAGTGTGTTTTGTATTATTTCTGTCTGTACTGTCTGTGCTGTTAACCATCACCGTTCCCTGCACCAAA
>CM065747.1:31730320-31790320 GCA_033310375.1 Conus canariensis
CTGTGTTCCTCGTCGATTTGTGTCACTGTTCCCTTACTACCAAAGCCTTCCCATAATCCCGCTGTCCCAGGACTTAAAGTTTGACATCTCAGTGTCTATCATTTATCTAATAAGGTCCATGAAATCTCATCACTCTTAAAACAGTAACCCCATCTACTACAAGTATTTGGTGTAAGTGAAACAAGGTTAGACTCTTGCATCACAGATAATCTTATTAGCATTCCTGACTACAACATAGAACGACGTGACAGTGATCAACCCCAACATACTGGCCTTGCCGTGTACATTCATCAGTCAATTGCCAACATTACCCGACACAGAACTGATCTTGAAACTAATACTGTCGAATGTATCTGGATTTAAACAAAACAAAACAAACAACAACAACAAAAAAAAAACAACAAAAAACTCCAAATCACCGCCATTAATAATCGGACATTTATATAGACCCCATCTTCCACATACAAATGGTGTGACAACTTTGAACAAATAAGCTTAATAGATCGGATCTGTCACAAAAATTCAAATATTCTACTGTTAGGGGACTTTTATATTGATACGTTAAAACAACAACCAGCTTGGAAAAGTACACTATCACTTAATGCACTCCATCAGTTAGTACAACCCTCAATGAGAATAACTAAAACAACTGCGACTCTTATTGATCATGTATACACAAACAACAAATCTGCAATACTAGATGTTTCAGTGGTACATTCTGGTATTAGTGATCACTGTCCAGTTTTCTGCACGTGGTCCTTAAGGCTCCCAAAACCACCACCAAAAGGTCACACGACCATCCAATACCGCTCTTTCAAAAAGTTTAATGAAACAGTATACCTCTATGACTTGAACATTTCCCCATTTCACTTCACTTATAATTACTCAGACGTCAACGATGCACTATCCTTCTGGTACCAAACATTCCTCACCATCATAAATAAACACGCGCCATTACATCAAAAAAGAGTTAGGCATCCGCAGATGGACCCATGGTTAACACCAGACTTGCTGCAAGAAATGGTTCTACGTAACCAACTCAAGGCAGCAAATTTGTTTGACGAATACAAAGAGCAGAGAAACTTTGTTTCAAACGAAGTTGAAAAAGGCAAACGAGACTACTTCAGTCAAATAATAATGGATGTAAAAACCACAGCGCCAATTTGGAGGGCAATAAACACTATTGTACGCAACAAGCATACAGATTCACAAAATTCAAGCACAAATACCACCCCGGACGAATTTATTACTCACTTTCTATCATTACCGGATGCTCTTACTCAAGCTTCACAGATTATAAGAGCACCAAATACATGCCCGACTTCACTATTCATTTTACAAACAAAAACTTGGATCCAGTAACTCAATCAAAATTCCCCTTCTTGCTGTACATGAGTAGGAATGCACATGGCGCAGTAAAAGAATAAAAAAATCCATGGGTCCTGATAACATACCCGCATTTCTTCTCATACTCACTCTACCTTACATTGTTGAGTCTCTTACACACATATATAATTTACCATTCAAACTAATGTTTTCCCTCAGGCGTTCAAAAACGCCAAAGTGATCCCCCTTTCAAAATCAAATGATTTGTCGAATCCAAATAATTTCAGACCTATATCCTTACTATCTATTCTATCCAAACCCCGTGAAAGACACACACACACACCACACACACACACACACACACACACACACACACACACACACACACACACACGTATCTCAGTTCATGGAGAAAAACAAACTATTTCACTCACTCCAATCTGGATTCTGATCTAATCATTCCTGCCACGCAGCATTATCACGAATGTGTGACTCATGGCTTTCAAATATGAACCAATCACAAATGACAGGGGTTGTCTTTCTTGACTTCAAAAAGGCGTTTGATCTTGTTGATCATTCCATTCTTCTAAAGAAACTGTCTACTTGAACCATACCCTGACAATCTCATTATTCCAATCATACTTGAACGATAGGACTCAGTATGTGGTGCTTAATGGCAAAACCTCCACTTCAAACTTTGTCAGACATGAAGTCCCACACGGCTCAGTACTAGCCCCCCCCCCCCCCCCCCCCCTACTATTCTGCATCTGCATCAATGATTTACCATTGTTCGTACCAGATGAAAAGGTCACGACAGATTTATTTGCTGAAGGCTCGTCACTCCAAACGAATGGTAGTGATCTGCAGACAATAGAAACTTCTCTCCAGGAAAGTCTAAACGACGTATCAGACTGGTGTCATTCAAACTCAATGGTCATACACCCAACCAAAACCAAATCTATGATTATAGCCACCCGCCAAAAACACCAATTGACTCCTCTTTGCCTAAAACTTAAGTTGAATGGCACTTCTATCGAGCAGGTAGATGAGCATCGTGTTTTAGGGTTAACGATTGATAAAGAGTAAACAAGTTGGGTATTTTTTGCTCCCATAAGAAAACCTAACACAGAGTAACTTGTATTCAAGACCGGCACAGCCTTTTAAACTTGAATAAAGTCAGACAAATACATAGACGAACAATCTAATAGTGGGGGAAAAAACAAGCGCAGGCCAACAACTGAACTATCTTCATAGTAATGACTTGGCAAAGATTTGGACTTAAGGAGGGGGGGGGGGGGGGGGGGGGGGGGCGGGGGAATTTGAAGATGGAGAAACTGGGAACATGAAATTAAGAAAATATGTTACAGATAGCCCACTCTGCAAAGAACCACCAATTACCCTCTTTGCAAAAACTTAGTTGAATGTGTCCACCTTCTATCGGTCGGCATCAGGGAGCATCGTGTTTTAGGGTCAAATGATAAAGAATTGAAATGGCAATCTCATCTCAATAACGTATGCAAGGTAGTCTCAAAACACCTTTTCCTTTTATCTCAATTAAAGTGCTACGTCAGCAGTAAGCCTAATGTGCTTAAAACTTTTCTTCAATGCACACATAATGTCACGTATCAATTACGCTTCAGCAGTGTGGGACGGGAGAAGTGACGTCCACAAAAAAGGCTGAATTCTCTCCATAGACGTGCAGCAAAGCTACTCCATCCAGCTGTATCTCTAACAACAGACGAAAACCTAAAACCGCTGAACAAACTTCCTCTGAGTAAGCAACTGGAATTCAACAAGGCATCATTTATGTTTACAATCTTGACAGATACTATGCCATGTTATATCAATGTCCTTTTTACAAGATCGAACAGCTTTTCTGGCTCGACGAAATTCCTTCTTCCCTACCACAGCATTGATCTATAGATACAAAACAAACCTAGCTTACTCTGGACCATATGTCTGGAACTCACTTCCACCGAATCTACAAAATACGAATACTTTAAAACTTTTTAAGAAACATTTGCATAAACATTTTATGTCTCAGTAATTCAATTATTCGATTAAAATGATTAGCGCCCATTTGCAGAGTCTTCTGTGAACCATACTTTGAATAAATCGTCTAAACATAAAACCTACTCCGTTAAAATCGCTCATTCCCACTCCCACTCTGTCTACCATCCCTTTTCTCCTCCCCCTATCTACCATTCTCTCTTCCCCACCTTCCTCTGACCTCTCTCTCTGTAGTTTTGTTTGTCTGTTTGTAAGTTTCCTTCTGTTTCACCATCCACCATCTCATTAGTACTTTTATGAATAGTTTGCTTATCATTGTAGAATTAGATTACGATGTTGCTATGTTGAATTGTCAGTATGTATGATATGGTTGAAATAATGTATGCATGACAAGGACAGATTGTAAGACTAGGCTTTGGCCTA
This sequence comes from Conus canariensis, assembly GCA_033310375.1. Taxonomy (NCBI): domain Eukaryota; kingdom Metazoa; phylum Mollusca; class Gastropoda; order Neogastropoda; family Conidae; genus Conus; species Conus canariensis. The sequence goes on from CM065747.1 coordinate 31,734,080, forward strand.
AAATCTTCATCCTTGCGTATTAAAGATCAATCAATCAGTCAATCTCCCTCTCTCCCCCTCCTCTCTCTCTGTGTCTCTCACGGTTCTGCTGGAATGACTTGATTTATGATGTATATGACATTCTCTCCCCCCCCCCCCCCCCTCCTCCCCCGTGCCCGTGGTGACTGGGCTATCATTCTGCTTTTTTTTTTTTCTCCATTTGTGCTTTTTTCCCCTGGTACTTCAAAATCGATTGTCTTCCATCTCCTTGGTATCTTTTGATGGTCAGGTTGTTCTAAACATACTCTTTCCCGCATCCCACTCTCGCCTCTTTCTCCCTCTCCCTCCCTCCCTCCCTTCCTCTCTCTCTCTCTCTCTCTCATCTCCTCTCTCTCTCTCTCTCTCCTCTCTCTCTCTCTCTTCCCTGCATTCCTTCCACTCCTGCGTCTCCCCCCCCCATCTCTCTCTCATTTACTTTTTCTTTTCTTTTCTTTTTTTTAATTATTATCATTCCGCATCTAATTTTTGTTTCTAACCATTGTTGCATGCTTCTTTTGTTGCCTGGTATTATTTTGCATTGTGGACCCTGGATGTAATTATTTTGCATTGTTGACCCTGGATGTAATTATTTTGCATTGTTGACCCTGGATGTAATTATTTTGCATTGTTGACCCTGGATGTAATTATTTTGCATTGTTGGCCCTGGATGTAATTATTTTGCATTGTTGACCCTGGATGTAATTATTTTGCATTGTTGACCCTGGATGTAATTATTTTGCATTGTTGACCCTGGATGTAATTATTTTGCATTGTTGACCCTGGATGTAATTATTTTGCATTGTTGACCCTGGATGTAATTATTTTACATTGTTGACCCTGGATGTAATTATTTTGCATTGTTGACCCTGGATGTAATTATTTTGCATTGTTGACCCTGGATGTAATTATTTTACATTGTTGACCCTGGATGTAATTATTTTGCATTGTTGACCCTGGATGTAATTATTTTGCATTGTTGACCCTGGATGTAATAATTATTTGCATTGTTGACCCTGGATGTAATTATTTTGCATTGTTGACCCTGGATGAAATTATTTTGCATTGTTGACCCTGGATGTAATTATTTTGCATTGTTGACCCTGGATGTAATTATTTTGCATTGTTACCCTGGATGTAATTATTTTGCATTGTTGAGCCTGGATGTAATTATTTTGCATTGTTGAGCCCTGGATGTAATTATTTTGCATTGTTGACCCTGGATGTAATTATTTTGCATTGTTACCCTGGATGTAATTATTTTGCATTGTTGAGCCTGGATGTAATTATTATTTTGCCAATTGTTTGAGCCTGGATGTAATTATTTTGCATTGTTGACCCTGGATGTAATTATTTTGCATTGTTGACCTGGATGTAATTATTTTGCATTGTTGACCCTGGATGTAATTATTTTACATTGTTGACCCTGGATGTAATTATTTTACATTGTTGACCCTGGATGTAATTATTTTACATTGTTGACCCTGGATGTAATTTTTTCATTGTTGACCCTGGAGTAATTATTTTGCATTATGACACTGGATGTAATTATTTTTGCATTGTTGACCCTGGGTAGTAATTTTTTTGCATTGATGACCCTACTCAGGGCGAGGACTGAATGTAATTATTTTGCATTGTTGACCCTACTCAGGGCGAGGACTGGATGTAATTATTTTGCATTGTTGACCCTACTCAGGGCGAGGACTGGATGCAATTATTTTGCATTGTTGACCCTACTCAGGGCGAGGACTGGATGTAATTATTTTGCATTGTTGACCCTACTCAGGGCGAGGACTGGATGTAATTATTTTGCATTGTTGACCCTACTCAGGGCGAGGACTGGATGTAATTATTTTGCATTGTTGACCCTACTCAGGGCGAGGACTGGATGTAATTATTTTGCATTGTTGACCCTACTCAGGGCGAGGACTGGATGTAATTATTTTGCATTGTTGACCCTACTCAGGGCGAGGACTGGATGTAATTATTTTGCATTGTTGACCATCCTCAGGGCGAGGACTGGATGTAAATTATTTGCATTGTTGACCCTACTCAGGGCGAGGACTGGATGTAATTATTTTGCATTGTTGACCCTACTCAGGGCGAGGACTGGATGTAATTATTTTGCATTGTTGACCCTACTCAGGGCGAGGACTGGATGTAATTATTTTGCATTGTTGACCCTACTCAGGGCGAGACTGGATGTAATTATTTTGCATTGTTGGCCCTACTCAGGCCAGGACTTGATGTAATTATTTTGCATTGTTGGCCCTACTCAGGGCAGGACTGGATGTAATTATTTTGCATTGTTGGCCCTACTCAGGGCGAGGACTGGATGTAATTATTTTGCATTGTTGACCCTACTCAGGGCGAGGACTGGATGTAATTATTTTGCATTGTTGACCCTACTAGGGCGAGGACTGGATGAAATTATTTTGCATTGTTGACCCTACTCAGGGCGAGGACTGCATGTAATTATTTTGCATTGTTGACCCTACTCAGGGCGAGGACTGGATGTAATTATTTTGCATTGTTGACCCTACTCAGGGCGAGGACTGCATGTAATTATTTTGCATTGTTGACCCTACTCAGGGCGAGGACTGGATGTAATTATTTTGCATTGTTGACCCTACTCAGGGCGAGGACTGGATGTAATTATTTTGCATTGTTGACCCTACTCAGGCGAGGACTGGATGTAATTATTTTGCATTGTTGACCCTACTCAGGGCGAGGACTGCATGTAATTATTTTGCATTGTTGACCCTACTCAGGGCGAGGACTGGATGTAATTATTTTGCATTGTTGACCCTACTCAGGGCGAGGACTGGATGTAATTATTTTGCATTGTTGACCCTACTCAGGGCGAGGACTGGATGTAATTATTTTGCATTGTTGACCCTACTCAGGGCGAGGACTGGATGTAATTATTTTGCATTGTTGACCCTACTCAGGGCGAGGACTGGATGTAATTATTTTGCATTGTTGACCCTACTCAGGGCGAGGACTGGATGTAATTATTTTGCATTGTTGACCCTACTCAGGGCGAGGACTGGATGTAATTATTTTGCATTGTTGACCCTACTCAGGGCGAGGACTGGATGTAATTATTTTGCATTGTTGACCCTACCTCAGGGCGAGGACTGGATGTAATTATTTTGCATTGTTGACCCTACTCAGGGCGAGGACTGGATGTAATTATTTTGCATTGTTGACCCTACTCAGGGCGAGGACTGGATGTAATTATTTTGCATTGTTGACCCTACTCAGGGCGAGGACTGGATGTAAATATTTTGCATTGTTGCCCTACTCAGGCGAGGACTGGATGTAATTATTTTGCATTGTTGACCCTACTCAGGGCGAGGACTGGATGTAATTATTTTGCATTGTTGGCCCTACTCAGGGCGAGGACTGGATGTAATTATTTTGCATTGTTGGCCCTACTCAGGCGAGGACTGGATGTAATTATTTTGCATTGTTGACCAGGGCAGGACTGGATGTAATTATTTTGCATTGTTGACCAGGGCGAGGACTGGATGTAATTATTTTGCATTGTTGCCCTACTCAGGCGAGGACTGGATGTATTATTTTGCATTGTTGACCATAGGGCGAGGACTGGATGTAATTATTTTGCATTGTTGGACCAGGGCGAGGACTGGATGTAATTATTTTGCATTGTTGACCCTACTCAGGCGAGACTGGATGTATTATTTTGCATTGTTGCCCTACTCAGGGCGAGGACTGATGTATTATTTTGCATTGTTGCCCTACTCAGGGCGAGGACTGATGTAATATTTTGCATTGTTGCCCCCGGGCGAGGACTGGATGTATTATTTTGCATTGTTGCCTCTCAGGGCGAGGACTGATGTAATTATTTTGCATTGTTGCCCTACTCAGGGCGAGGACTGGATGTAATTATTTTGCATTGTTGACCCTACTCAGGGCGAGGACTGGATGTATTATTTTGCATTGTTGCCCTACTCAGGGCGAGGACTGGATGTATTATTTTGCATTGTTGCCTACTCAGGGCGAGGACTGGATGTAATTATTTTGCATTGTTGACCCTACTCAGGGCGAGGACTGGATGTAATTATTTTGCATTGTTGACCCTACTCAGGGCGAGGACTGATGTAATTATTTTGCATTGTTGCCCTACTCAGGGCGAGGACTGGATGTAATTATTTTGCATTGTTGACCCTACTCAGGGCGAGGACTGGATGTAATTATTTTGCATTGTTGACCTACTCAGGGCGAGGACTGGATGTAATTATTTTGCATTGTTGACCCTACTCAGGGCGAGGACTGATGTAATTATTTTGCATTGTTGACCTACTCAGGGCGAGGACTGGATGTAATTATTTTGCATTGTTGACCCTACTCAGGGCGAGGACTGATGTAATTATTTTGCATTGTTGACCCCTCAGGGCGAGGACTGATTAATTATTTTGCATTGTTGGCCCTCTCAGGGCGAGGACTGATGTAATTATTTTGCATTGTTGACCCTACTCAGGGCGAGGACTGATGTAATATTTTGCATTGTTGCCCTACTCAGGGCGAGGACTGGATGTAATTATTTTGCATTGTTGACCCTCTCAGGATGTAATTATTTTGCATTGTTGACCCTACTCAGGGCGAGGACTGGATGTAATTATTTTGCATTGTTGACCCTACTCAGGGCGAGGACTGGATGTAATTATTTTGCATTGTTGACCCTACTCAGGGCGAGGACTGGATGTAATTATTTTGCATTGTTGACCCTACTCAGGGCGAGGACTGGATGTAATTATTTTGCATTGTTGACCCTACTCAGGGCGAGGACTGGATGTAATTTTTTTGCATTGTTGACCCTACTCAGGGCGAGGACTGCATGTAATTATTTTGCATTGTTGACCCTACTCAGGGCGAGGACTGGATGTAATTATTTTGCATTGTTGACCCTACTCAGGGCGAGGACTGGATGTAATTATTTTGCATTGTTGACCCTACTCAGGGCAGGACTGATGTAATTATTTTGCATTGTTGACCCTACTCAGGGCGAGGACTGATGTAATTATTTTGCATTGTTGACCCTACTCAGGGCGAGGACTGGATGTAATTATTTTGCATTGTTGACCCTACTCAGGCGAGGACTGGATGTAATTATTTTGCATGTTGACCCTACTCAGGGCGAGGACTGGATGTAATTATTTTGCATTGTTGACCCTACTCAGGGCGAGGACTGGATGTAATTATTTTGCATTGTTGACCCTACTCAGGGCGAGGACTGGATGTAATTATTTTGCATTGTTGACCCTACTCAGGGCGAGGACTGGATGTAATTATTTTGCATTGTTGACCCTACTCAGGCGAGGACTGATGTAATTATTTTGCATTGTTGACCCTACCTCAGGGCGAGGACTGGATGTAATTATTTTGCATTGTTGACCCTACTCAGGGCGAGGACTGGATGTAATTATTTTGCATGTTGACCCTACTCAGGGCGAGGACTGGATGTAATTATTTTGCATTGTTGACCCTACTCAGGGCGAGGACTGGATGTAATTATTTTGCATTGTTGACCCTACTCAGGGCGAGGACTGGATGTAAAAAATGCTTATTTTATCCTCGTAAATAAAGAATGTTGTCTTGTCTTCTCCCTCTCTGTCTCGTCTCTGTCTCTGTTCTCCTCTCTCTCATCTCATCTCTCTCTCTCTCTCTCTCTCTTCCACACACACACAACACACACACACACACATACATCTCCACCACATGCCACACAGCACACACACACACACACACACACACACACACTACACACACCACTCACACGCACACACACACACACACACACACACACACACACACACACACACCACGCACGCACGCACGCACGCACGCACGCATACACACAAAACACAAAACGATATTTCTCTTACCAGGCACCTGCTCCCTTCTTCTCTGCGTAACACGGACTCTTTAGAGATTTTAAAACCTCTCTAAAGACACATCTTTCCCCTCGGACTGATTAACGATATCCATGTTTAGGATCGTACTTATTAGTATGAAGCAACTTATTTTATTTGGTTTGCTGCTTAAGACAAAAAGCTATGACGTATTTGTAAAAGTTCACGGTCATTGTTAACGACGCTCCCGGGAACGTAAATAAACGGAACCGACAGTTCGTCTGAGTTTTGCGTGGTTATTACGAAACAAGGTGTCAGAACTGGGATTAAGATTCATCATAGTTAGAACATTACAGGATGCACATATAGATCGTGAACCATGCAAGGACTGAAACCGCCTAGATCGTTTCCTTTCAAGCCAGAAAAGTGGCCGATGTGGAGCCAAGAATTTCGTGGCTATCGCAACGCATCGAAGTTAGCGAGAGAAGATGGAGAAATTCAAAGGGATACCTGACTCTACGTGATGGCAGAGAATCTGAAAAAGTTTTTCAGACTTTCCAGTTTGATGAGAGAACTGTTGGAGAAGGAGAAAATGCACGTCAACAGACAGAAACTGACACAGACTTTGAAACTCTTGTACAGAATTTCCACTCTTATTTCATTTTCAAGAGAAACACCATACACGACAGAACGAAGTTCCAGGAGCGCAAGCAGGGGCAAAACGAGACGGTGGAAGAATTCTACAGATCTCAGAGATCTCTTGTGCAGTGCTGTGAGTACCAAGACTCAGAAGACCAAGTTAGATGAATCGTTTTGTTGTGGGTCTTGTTGACAAGAAGCTGAAAGAGAAATTGAAGCTCACGCAAGCATTAACTTTGACAAAAGCTCTTGAGATCGCAAGACAGCATGAACAGCATGAACAGCATGAACAACATGAACAGCATGAACAGCATGAACAGCATGAACAACATGAACAGCATGAACAGCATGTATGAACAAATTAACCAACAGCTGAGGAAACTCACAGTGATGAAGCAACGAGTCGTTACATCAAGAGTAAACATTCTGGTACAGGTCGGTGTAGAGCTTATGCCCGTGGCAGAGGTCATGGACACTCACAGTGGCGAACACAGCAGACTGGAAACAAGTGTGATCGTTGCGGTCGTGGACACGCAAAAGAAGGACCTTGCCCTGCAAAAGGCCAGCTATGCCGACTGTGCAAGAAAAAACTGGACATTTTAGGATCTGTTGTCGTAGCAACGTACATGAAGTTGAGTCAGGCTATCGGGAAGAAAATGACACTAATTCAGAAGAAGATGAAGTTTTCGAGTTAGACGCAATTGAGACAAAAGTCATCACCGATAACTCAAAAGCATGGCTGACGACACTAAAGATAAAAAGAATTGATGTGAAATTCAAGATTGACACTGGTGCAGATGAGTCAATCATCAGTGAGAAGACACATGAATGTTTCAAGAATAAGCCAAAATTAACTGCTTCTCGTCTGACACTTACTTCTCCTGGAGGTCGGCTTACCACAATAGGAGAGTTCTATGTCAGGACTGTATGCAAAAAGAAAACATTCAAGTTTCCAGTGGTCGTGGTGAGAAATAGGACAGGCAGCAACCTCCTCAGTAGAAACGCAGCTGAAAAAAACGGGCCTGGTCACTGGAATTGAAGAAATTCACCGCAACGTGTTTGGTTCAACAGGACTTCTGCAAACTGAGCCAGTCACCATTCCTTTGACGCCAGATGTGACACCGTACTGTGTTAGTACAGCGCGCCGTGTACCTTTTCCGCTGAAGACAAAGGTGAAAACAGAGCTTGAACGGATGGAAAAGGCAGGGGTCATCAGGAAGGTCACTGAAGCAACTGACTGGTGTGCACCAATGGTGCCAGTTGTGAAACCCAATGGCAGCATACGGATGTGCGTAGACTTCAAGAAACTGAATGCAGGTGTACGAAGACCACATTGCATGTTACCTAACCTGGATGACATTGCACCACAGCTCGCTGGTAGCAAATACTTTGGCGTCATCGATGCCTCCAGTGGTTTTCATCAGATACCACTCTCAGGAGAAAGTTCACTGTTAACAACGTTTATCACTCCCTTTGGCCGATATGCATACAACACAGTGCCTATGGGAATTTCGCCTGGACCTGAATGTTTCCAGTTGAAGATGAAAGAGACTTTGGAGGGCCTAGATGGATGTGAAGCAATAATGGATGACACAATCATAATATGATATATTATATCATACATATATTATACGGTCGAACAGAAGAACAACATGATAAGCGACTGAACGCAGTTCTTCAAAGGACTGAAGAAAGAGGGTTGAACCAAATGGACAGAAGTGTCATTTCAAACAACCTGAAGTGAAGTTCTTCGGACATATCATCAGTTCACAGGGCATCCAAGCTTCACCTGAGAAAGTGACTAATGTGACAGAGATGCCAGCGCCAAAAACCATGACAGAGCTGAAAACCACGTGTGGTATGTTTAACTACCTGAGCAAGTTTGTACCGGACATGGCTACAGAAATGAAGCCTATCACGGATTTACTGAAGAAAAACACAGTTTGGAGTTGGGGGGCCAGCGCAACAGAATGCTTTTCAAACTGTGAAGAAGAAATTGTCTTCTACCCCAGCACTTGGATTCTACAGTCCAGAGAGAAGAACCGTCGTGAGTGCTGATAGCAGCAGCTACGGACTTGGTGGAGCTCTTATGCAATGGGAAGGAAACACTCTCATTCCAATTGCTTATGCTTCAAGAACTTTAACTGATGCAGAACAGAGATACGCTCAAATCGAGAAAGAGTGTTTGGCTGCCACATGGGCCTGTGAAAAATGTTCAAAGTATTTGGTTGGACTGAATTCATTTGAACTACAGACTGATCACAAGCCTTCAGTACCTCTGATAAAGAGCAAGGACCTCGACAAAGCTCCAGTGCGATGTCAGAGATTACTTAAGAGACTCATGCGGTTCAGAGGCGACGTTGTTCATGTCCCTGGAAAGGAGACAGTGATAGCCGATGCCCTGTCCAGAAATCCAGTGCCTCACTCAAAGGAAGATGAAGAGAGTGAGGACAATGTTAGTTCCTACGTTGGCATGGTCGACTTAAACTGGCCAGTGTCACAGAGGCATCTAGATCGTCTTCGCACAGGAACAGTGCAGGACCCAGAGCTGCAGCGAGTGATTGGCTACATACTGAATGGCTGGCCGTCTCAGTCTCCACCCAACCTCCAACAGTACCATCAAGCACAAGGAGAGCTGTCTGTAGTCAACGGACTGGTAGTGTACAACGGTCGCATTGTAGTTCCAAGTAACCAAAGAAAAGAAATCCTAGACCAGCTACATGAGACTCATCAAGGACTGCACAAATGCCGTCAAAACGCACAGTCTTCAGTTTGGTGGCCAGGACTCAGCAGGGACCTCAAGCAGTTCATCAGCTCATGTCAGGTGTGCAGGTCCAACGGACCTTCACAGCATAAGGAACCACTCCTCCCTACACCCTTACCACAACGACCCTGGCAACGCTTGGGGGCTGACCTGTGTTCCTTTAAAGGCAGAGATCATGTAGTAGTTGTGGACTACTACTCACGGTGGCTTGAGGCGCTACCACTGCATTCAACAACTGCAAGCGTCATCATCAAGAAGTTGATGCAGCTGTTTGCCACCCATGACATACCTGATTGTACAGTGACTGACAACGGACCTCAGTTTCAATGCCATGAATTGTATAGTTACTGACAACGGACCTCAGTTTCAATGCCATGAATTGTACAGTTACTGACAACGAACCTCAGTTTCAATGCCATGAATTGTACAGTTACTGACAACGGACCTCAGTTTCAATGCCATGAATTGTACAGTTACTGACAACGGACCTCAGTTTCAATGCCATGAATTGTACAGTTACTGACAACGGACCTCAGTTTCAATGCCATGAATTGTACAGTTACTGACAACAGACCTCAGTTTCAATGCCATGAATTGTACAGTTACTGACAACAGACCTCAGTTTCAATGCCATGAATTGTACAGTTACTGACAACAGACCTCAGTTTCAATGCCATGAATTGTACAGTTACTGACAACAGACCTCAGTTTCAATGCCATGAATTGTACAGTTACTGACAACGAACCTCAGTTTCAATGCCATGAATTGTACAGTTACTGACAACGGACCTCAGTTTCAATGCCATGAATTGTACAGTTACTGACAACGGACCTCAGTTTCAATGCCATGAATTGTATAGTTACTGACAACGAACCTCGGTTTCAATGCCATGAATTGTACAGTTACTGACAACGGACCTCAGTTTCAATGCCATGAATTGTATAGTTACTGACAACGAACCTCAGTTTCAATGCCATGAGTTGTACAGTTACTGACAACGGACCTCAGTTTCAATGCCATGAATTGTATAGTTACTGACAACGAACCTCGGTTTCAATGCCATGAATTGTACAGTTACTGACAACGGACCTCAGTTTCAATGCCATGAATTGTATAGTTACTGACAACGAACCTCAGTTTCAATGCCATGAATTGTACAGTTACTGACAACAGACCTCAGTTTCAATGCCATGAATTGTACAGTTACTGACAACGGACCTCAGTTTCAATGCCATGAATTGTACAGTTACTGACAACGAACCTCAGTTTCAATGCCATGAGTTGTACAGTTACTGACAACGGACCTCAGTTTCAATGCCATGAGTTGTACAGTTACTGACAACGGACCTCAGTTTCAATGCCATGAATTGTACAGTTACTGACAACGGACCTCAGTTTCAATGCCATGAATTCAGGCAGTTTTCAACGGAACAGGACATTCAGCATCAGACAAGCAGTCCAAGACATCCTCAAGCAAATGGAGACGCCGAGAGTGCGGTTAAAATAGCCAGGAAACTACTCCAGCAGCAGTCACTTGAGTTGGGTTTGCTGAATTACAGATCAACAACACACTCCAGTACAGGTGTGTGTCCAGCGGTCGCTCTTATGGGACGACAACTTCAGACCAAACTACCCAGGCTGCCAGAACAACTGAAGCCTCAGGGAACCAAGCATGCTGAAATTCGCCAAGCTGACCAAGAGTACAAGAGGAAATATAATCAAAACTATGACAAAAAGCATGGAGCGCAGTTTTTGTCAAAGCTGAATGTGGGAGGTCATGTCCTAATGAAGACTGACGCACAGAACACTTGTGATGATTCCGGTACAGTTGTTGCAGCTGATCCAGATAATCGCACTTACATCATCAACTCACCAGCTGGTGTTGTTCGTAGAAATCGTAAACATCTACAGCAAGTACTCCATCACTGCTGCATCAAGACGGTCGTCTTCCTGAAGCTGAAGAGCAAGAGGACGTCCCATCATCAGCAACAGACCCAAGCAGACATGGATTCACCATGTGTGATACCTCCCCCCAGTCTTCCCAAAGAGGTCACGACATCAGCTTCACCACCACCATCAAAGACTTTTCAAAGTGTCACGCATATGTACAACACCAGAGCTTCCAGTGGTTACACTGCCAGAAAACCACTGCGTTACACTTAGACTACATTGCATAATTATACAATCACAGTTATAATTTCATTTTCTGTTTCACGTGTTCTTGATTTTGACATTTAATCGTTAAAAAAAAGAAAAGAGAGGAAATGAAGACTTTATATAAAAAAAAGAAGAAGACTTTATAAGAGAGAGAGAGAGAGAGAGAGAGAGAGAGAGAGAGAGACAAGACAAGACAGGACAAGACAAGACAAAATTCTTTATTTACGAGGATAATAGATAAGCACTGACGAGCTTTTTTACATCCAGTCCTCGCCCTGAGTAGGGACTACAACATGCAGTGAAATGAAATAATGTAAGAAAGCAAACAAGCAAACAAAGCGGTCATGCAATCATAATGGAACATCAAATGAAAATAGAAGAGAAACGAAAACAAAACAAAAAATAAGAATAATAATAAACAAACAACAAAAAATAGAAATAAAAATGAGAATATCAATAATGAAGAGGAAGGAGAGAGTTGGGGTAGGGAGTGAGGTGGGCTGGGGGAACATATGTAAATGTACTACAAAGTACAAGATTAGCATGTATGAAAACAGACAGTAAAATGAATGTGACAAAGTACGTACATATTTTTGAACACACACATACACACACGCTCGCATGCACAGAGAGAGAGAGAGAGAGATAGAGAGAGAGAGAGAGAGAGAGAGAGAGAGGGGGGGGAGGGGAGAGAGAGATATAGAGAGAAAGAGAGAGAGAGAACGAACGAACGAACGAAACGAACGAACGAAATGTTGTTTAATGAGGGAAAAGAATAAGCACCAGTCAGTGGCTTTTTTTCATCCAGCCCTCAAACAATAAATACATGGAAGAAATCATTACATCGAACTGCATATAAACTCATAAACAACAATGAATACATAGCAATTTAGAATAAGAGAATGCACAATAGAACTAGAGGAAGAGAGTGTGGGGAGAGAGGGAGGGATGGAGAGCGACACAAAGAGAGAGAGAGGTGGGGACTTGGAGACACGGAATAAAGAGACGGAGTCTCTGACACAAGGAGAGAGAAGAAGAAGAAGAAGAAGAAGAAGAAGAAGAAAAGACGAAGGAGAAGAGGAGGAGGAGGAGGAGAAGAAGCATATCAAAAATTGGCACATCAAAAATGACAAACCACAATGAAGAAGAGTCGTAAAACATCAAGTCATGCAATGAAGAAAAAAAAAAAAAAAAGCTGAAGGACACCAGACATGCCCAACTCAGCAGCAAACAACAATTCCATACACGTCCCCCCCCCCCCCCCACCCCCCACCCCACCCCCCAACTTCAAGAACGACAAGAGAAGGAAGAAAAGATCAATATAGGATGACAAAATGAGAGAGAGAGAGAGAGAGAGAGAGAGAGAGAGAGAGAGAGAGAGAGAGAGAGAGAGGGAGACAGAGACACCCAGGCCGACAGAGAGACTCGTGACTCGTGACTTTAATGTGAGGCCATCAGCCTATTCACATGAGTACGCAACAAGAAATATACATCAATTTTACATAATCAGAACAAAATTCACCATAACTACAACGAAGCATTCTTCCCTGACAGTATGTACATGCAGAATTCTATCTTGATCATACATTAACACTACTTGGTACATTCTTCCTTATGAACGTAATGTAAGTATATATATTATTATTTTAAAACTCATGATATTAATGCTGTTGATACTATCATACAAAACACATGTTTTCTATTTCGTTACCCTCATCATATTTCGTTTATACAGTGAAGACCTTTCTTCCCTGCGTCGTAAGATTCTCCGGAAAGCTGTACTATTTTAAGCATCTTTTGTTTACATCAATTACGCATGCGCAAAATAAGCCTATCGCCCTCTCCGGTGCAAAGGTAAACCCCGAATCTTGAGTCTACATAACAAAGCTGCCATGCTGACCTTTGACACACAGAGTGTGTTCGTCTGTGGTCGTGTTCGTGTGGTGTTGGACTTGTGTTGTTTATATTCGTTGGATTTAGCAGCCCCATGGATAAATTACTAAAACCTTGTTGCTTTCCATGTATCAGGTTGGTACATTCCTTCAGTTTTTTTCACTTTAATTGTCGTTTTCCCTATTTCTTTCAGCCTGTGACCCTGTCATATTCTGTCCCGTGGGTCTTGTTGACACTTGACTCGCACACTGTGTCTTGACCGCCCGCCGACCAGAGGAGTCTCTTAATGGTTGGATCCCTAGAGTTCAAACTTGGATAATTCAAAACAACCGTCGGAAAATAATCAAAATGCATACAACAGCTATCGTTATTCAAAGAGTACAAAACCATGCTCATTATAATCTGATCAACGGGCAGCCATCACAGCAGACGATCCAGCCAAGACTCGACAGACAATTCTCATTCCTACTCCCACTCTCTCTCCCACACTCGCTCCCACCGCCTCCCACTATCGCCCCATCCGCCTCACGCTCCACTACCCCCCCCCCCTCTCACCCCCCCCCCCTCACTCTCTGAGCAGAGAGCGGAAGAACGGGCGAGAGACGGCCAGAGGGAGATTGACACTGTGTGCGAGTAGCGGAATGGAACGCATTCATCACCGCTTCATGCTGATTTGCATGTTGACCTACTTCTTAATTCTCCTACGTGCCTTACTGTTTGCTTTACTAAACTGGCCAAATTCTCGTCCTACTTTCGTTTCCTGGATTATCTTACTTACATACTTCATCACTTCATGGTCAAATTATTTATCTATGTTTCCCTTTGTATTCATTTCGTAGTTTTACGTGTGTATGTATATACAGATTTCGTTACTTATTTTAACCTTCCTCTTCCATACATGTTTTCTTAAATACATTTGATTTTCTATTATATGCACATTTTCCATACTCATTTAACTTGAACCATTCATATACCTAGACTACCCCCCCCCCCCCTCCCCACGGTGGCCACGTTTGTTCCCATATTGTGTTAGCCGACAGAGAGAGAGAGAGAGAGAGAGAGAGAGAGAGAGAGGAGAGAGCAAGGCACAACATGTAATCATTTTTCATAAGGCATGAAAATACGTAGAATGTATTAAGCAATGGGAGGGGGGGGGGGGGGGGGAGAAAGAAAAGAAAAGAGAGAGAGAGAGAGAGGATGGAAGGGGGAGGGGGAACAGCATGAAATGTAATAAATTGAAAACAGAGAGAGAGAGAGAGAGAGAGAGAGAGAGAGAGACTTTATTTATCAGCTCAATTTGCTTACATTGCAACTCAAACTGTTGAGAACGTTGCTGGAAGACTTTATTCATCAGTTCAATTTGCTTACAACGCAGCTCAAACTCTATTAAGAACTTTGCTGTGACTGATCAGTCATTTATTTTTCTGTGACTTCTAATGTTAAACTTTAGAGCAATTTATTTTATTTTTTTTTTTAAAAGAAAGAAAGAAAGAAAACAAAAGAAAGGAAGATATTTACGATCGTACATATTATTATGAAGCAACTCGTTATTTTATTTGGTTTGCAACTTAAGACAAAAAGCTATGACGTATTTGTAAAAGTTCAAGGTCATTGTTAACGACGCTCCCAGGAACGTAAATAAACGGAACCGACAGTTCGTCTGAGTTTTGCGTGGTTATTACGAAACAATCCACTTACCACTGTGCGCGTGTTTGCTGGTGTTGAACGCGCCCGTGTGTCTGTCTGCGTGTGTGAGTTTTTCGGCGGTGTGTGTGTGTGTGTGTGTGTGTGTGTGTGTGTGTGTGTGGAGTGTGTGTGCGCGTGCGTGAGCGCGCATGTGTGTGTGTGTGTGTGTGTGTGTGTGTGTGTGTGTGTGTGTGTGCTTTGAATTAGAATTTGAATTCTATCATGTTTTTTTCTGTAATGTGCACTTTGGGCTCTTGCGAGGTAAAGCGCTCTATAAATATCTTTTTACATAACATTGCATTACACACACACACACACAAACACACACACACACACACACACACACACACACACACACACTCCACCAACACGCCACACACACACACACACACACACACACACACACACACACACACTCCACCAACACGCCACACACACACACACACACACACACACACACACACACACACACACACACGTCACCAACATGGCGCTTCGTTCCCACGTCGTCTGCTACGCTTTTCTCTCCTAGACTGTCGCGCTCTACCTGCGGCCTATAAACAAAAACGAGTCCACAAGTCAGCCACCACTCCGCTCCTTTTCCTCCCAGAGGACCTTCAACTCAAGGACTGACCCCAAACTCCACCACAAAATCTTGTTCACCTTCCAAAGAGCCACGGCCGTTACCTTCAAACTGCTGCCCTGTCCACCGCCTGTGTCGTATCGAAAGCAGAGCTGTTACTATTTTGAGCCACTCCATTTCCTGCCGCGCATGCGTGCATACTCCACCACAAACATGGCGGACACAACCCTGGTCAACCGAAACCAACACGGACAAGGCTTCTCCACGAAGAGCTACAACAGACCTGTTGAAGCCTGCATTTCATGATGGCACTCACTGACCAAACAGGTCAGTTTTATGGTTACCTGGGCCTGAATCTGGCCATTGCTTTTAATGCAGGGATAGGGCGTATTACAGAGAGGATTAAAAAAATGGACGAGGAAGGAGCCGGCATAGACGACATGTGGACTGACTTCAAGACGTCGCTGCTCTCAGCTATGGAAGAAAACGTCCCCTCATACATACAACGGAGAAACCACCGCTACCCATGGATCAACAAAGAGGTCAAACGCCTGCTCAGAAAGAAGAAAAGACTGTATAAGCAGGCAAAGAAGACCAGAAGATGGGAGAACTACAGATTTTTCCAAAAAGATTGCAGGAGACGGATGAGAGCAAAAGAGTGGGAGTACATAAACAACACAATAGAAGAAGGACTCCGGAATAACAACACGAAGCCCTTCTGGAACTACGTCAAGTCTAGACGCCAAGACAGTACTGGTGTGGCACCATTGAAGAAAGGCACGACCCCCAGAGTGATGGCGCGACCAAGGCACAGATCTTGTTGGATCAGTTTGAATCCATCTTCACACCAGATGATGGCACACCACTTCCGAAGATGAATGGGGCACCCTTTCCAACTTTGGATGAGCTCTCATCGACACAAACAGGAGTAGCCAAGCTGCTGAAGAACTTGAATCCAGCAAAAGCAGGTGGACCGGACGGAACACCAAACAGGATCCTTAAGACCTGCGCCGATGCCATTGCTCCTGCCTTGACCTGCTGTTACGGATGGAAATGCGTGTGTGTGGAAGTCTGACTCACTCAGAATTATGGATGCATGCACGACTTTTTCTAATTCACATACACACACACACTCATCCGAACAAGGACAGCCAGGCAACAAAATAACTCTTTTATGCCGCCCGAGCCATCAAACAAAACACACAATTAAACATAGGTTGGTACACCCACCATTAGGTGTACATATACAACAAATTAATACAATCTTAATTATCAACTGCCAGGTCCAGCGCTGATAACGACGGCAGCGACGAGTCAAGTCTGACAACAGAGTCTCTGTGGCTCACAATGAAGAAAGAAGGAAGAGAAAAACTAACACGTTCGTGGCGTCTCTGTCAGCAACACGGTGACAGTCTCAACTACGAGCTGGTGCTCAAACACCTAAGAGCTGTGGCTCAACACCAACCAAGAGCTGTGGCACACACACCACCTGTGGCTCAACATCAACCAAGAGCTGTGGCACACACACCACACACACAGCGACGGCCTCGGATGCAGGTCGCTGGCACAAAAAAAGGGGCGACGTCCTGGCTCACCAGCAGCGACGTCTCCAACCCACTGGCCCAACAGTGGTCAGTCACGGGCGCAGTGGCAGGTAGGGCAATTGTCGGCGCTCAGGCTGGCCTCTCAACACCAGCAGCAAACAGGTGGAGAACGGGGCGTCAACACAGCTATGGCCCCGGCCCTAACCCGGTAGCAGCCAGTCCCCGTCAGTCCAGGGAACACTATCAACCTGGGGGCAACTGACTAACTACCTTGATTATCATGGCCACTATTCATTAGAATCACAACTATCTTCATATTCATTAGCCACATCATATATCACTAGAACTTGAGCCACATATCAGCATATTCGTTCATATTCATTAGCCACATCATATTTCACTAGAACTTCAGCCATACATCAGCATATTTGTTCATCATTACAATATTCTTTTTATCCGGAATCATAACATTACAACATTCCCTTTTCCGGAATCATTACACTATAATATTCCCTTTTCCGGAATCATAACATTGCACAGGAAAGGATTTCCATATAAACCTTTCAGACTCTAGTTTTCCAAATTAGGGAAAAAGATTTCCATCTGGATCCTCTTCAATAAACCATGAATACAATTCATTACACACAGATTA
Source organism: Conus canariensis (assembly GCA_033310375.1). Taxonomy (NCBI): domain Eukaryota; kingdom Metazoa; phylum Mollusca; class Gastropoda; order Neogastropoda; family Conidae; genus Conus; species Conus canariensis. The sequence goes on from CM065747.1 coordinate 31,751,893, forward strand.
ATTGATGATTATTTTTTCAAACTATAAATGTCTTTTGTTAATTCACAAAATGTTCATTTCTTTTCTTGTAACACAAGAATGTTCATTTCGTTTCATATAATCACCATGTCTTTCGTCAATTCAAGAAATGTTCATTTCTTTTCTTGTAACACAAGAACGCTCACTTCACTTCCGTTCATCAGCTTCACTATATGCGAGGGAAAGATTTCCACCACACTTTTGTTTAACAACACATATATTGATACCCATGTAAACACATCACACATCAGAATGAAAACAAAAGTCTATGTCGCTCACTCTGGGAGCTTATTATCCATAGCATCAAAACTCTCCATCTTCTTGCAAACCATATTAGAATAGACCCTTTTTCTTCATCATGAAGTTCATAGCCAGTTAAGTTACAAAATAAACAAAATCTTTTTTCTTTTTTCTGAAGACCACTTCTTATAACATTCACTTCATCTATTCACATTTTCCAAAACAATTTCGTTTTGTTACCCTATCAAATCATAGGATAACAGAACAACAATACTTTCTTCTTTTTTTTTTTTTAAAATAAAACCTTCACAAGAGCGCTGAGGAAGTTTCAGTCGCTCCTAAACGGGAATACAGTTTTAGTTTGTTAATAAATAAACATTCAATGATAAATACCTGACTGCTACTAGCAAACGGCAGAGTCCCTCTTCGGCCTTCTGTGACTTGTATTGCCGGAATCACTGCAGAGACTGCCTAACCGGTGCAACTCACCTGGCTTATAGCAATGCGCCGGTGAGTAGCAGTCAGCTAACTTTTGCAACCGGCTTCCGGACAACTACCTTCCGGTAAGCACGGTCGCACATGAAACTTTGTGACCGGATGAAAAACGGTCCGTCACACCTGCATCTACAGGCGTTCCATACATACGGGCCAGTTACCAGAGGATTGGCTGTCAGCAAACATATCGGCGGTTTTCAAGAAAGGGGACAGAAACAAGGCAGAAAATTACAGGCCAGTTTCTCTAACTTCAGTGGCCTGCAAACTCCTGGAACATATCATCTGTCGTCACCTTTGGAACCATATGGACAGGCACACCATACTGACAGACAGAAATCACGGCTTCAGATCCGGCTACTCCTGTGAGACGCAGCTGATTACCACAATGCATGATCTCTTCGAGTCCTACGATGCCGGGAAGCAAACCGATGTGGTGATACTGGACTTCAGTAAAGCCTTTGACACGGTACCTCACAAAAAGTTACTCCACAAACTCGATCATTATGGAGTACGAGGACCTATTCTTAAATGGCTCACCGACTTTTTGACGAAAAGGAGGATGCGAGTGGTGCTGGAGTGAGAGGCATCAGGCGAGGTAGCTGTCGACTCCGGTGTCCCTCAGGGCACAGTGTTGGGGCCACTACTCTTTCTGTGCCACATCAATGACCTACCGGAAGCAGTGAAGTCAAAAGTACGACTCTTCGCTGACTACCTACTGTACCGCAACATCAACACCCTTCAGGACCACATCACCCTGCAAGAAGACCTGAGACACCTTGAGGACTGGGCCAAGAGATGGGGGATGCGCTTCAACACACAGAAATGTTATATCCTGTCCTCACGGAGCAAGTCTACCAATATGTACAGCCTCAATGGAGTCTTTCTGAAACAGGTTCAGCAAAACCCGTACTTAGGAGTACTCATCTCAGATGACCTGAAATGGGGACAACACATTGCAAATATTGCTCGAAAAGCTGGATCAACAGTGGGCTTCCTATGCCGGAATCTCAGGAATTGCCCAAAGGAGTGCAGGCACCGGGCGTACATCGCACTGGTGAGATCCAGACTAGAGTATGCAGCTACAGTGTGGGATCCATATTACCAGCAGGACATCGAGAAGTTGGAGAGGGTACAGAGACAGGCAGCACGCTTCATCACAAAAGACTATAGGTCCAGGGAACCAGGTTGCGTAAGCCGAATGCTGCGGGATTTGAATCTCCCCCCGCTGGCTGATCGTCGCAGACAGGCACGACTAGGCCTGATGTTCAAGATAGCGGGAAATCTCATCCCCGCCATTCCCCCCCAAAACTTCCTGACCCCCGTGAGTGCTGGCCGCAGACGGACACGACCCCCCAAGTATGAGGACTTCGAAGTCTCCAATATTACAGAACACCGCGTGGTCAGAAACACTCGTGGCTTCAAACTACCTGTCTGTAACACAAGTCAGTACACCCACTCCTTCTTCGTGCAGACAGTGATGGACTGGAATCATCTAGGGCAGGATATCATCAGTGCAGACTCTGTCAGTACATTTACATCAGCACTTGGCAGATCATCATCGCCTGCCTACTAGCATCTTGACAGCAGTAGGGTTTTTAGCCAGCTCTTTGTGTTTTTTAAACCTGTAAATAACCTGTTGTGGCTACTCACAGAGACCTTAACCCAGTAGAAGATTGTTAGGACAAAGTGGTGGTTTTTTAAACTATTTTTGCGCTCTCCCCGTTCCGTCGTGTTTATAGCCGTTGATTGGCTCCTGCGACGTAATGTTCCAGATCCAGATCCAGATTCTTGAATATCGAGTGCGATCCCATGATGCCAAATTTGCTCCAGAGGCCAACAGACTGAGTCGCACTATTTTATGTTATTTTATTTTACTTTTTAACATGCGCGCTGGTGACCTACTCGTTTTTGAGTGAACCAGTATTTTAGGTAGAAGGAAGGAAGAAAGAAGGAAGGTCAGCACTCGTACATTCGCTTCTCCCTCAAAACAACGCCACAATACGTGTAAGTCCAATCTTTTACATTCAGGGTTTCACAAGCCACATTCGTCGAACCAGAGTAAAGTTGGCGTTTATCGGGAGTGCGCAGAAGAAAAAAAATATATAAATAAAAAAAAAGAAATGAATAAATAAATAAATAAATCTTAAAAAAGGGGGAGGTGTGTGTGTGTGTGTGTGTGTGTGTGTGTGGGGGGGGGGTGTTGACGGAGGGGTTGACGTTCTATTGTGGACTTGACACCTTTGAAGAAAAGGTGCCAAGGCTGGGGGACAGGACGGTGTCTGCTGGTAGACTGTTCCAGTCCCTGACTGTGCAGGGGAAGAAGGCCATATTGCGGTAGTCATTTTTGGCGGGGATCCTCTTCAGCTGTTTGCTCTGGCATCTTCTGGAGCGGGTCACAGCGGGGGCCAGTTGGTTACAGCGCACGCACACCAGTTTGTTGATGATTTTGTACATCATGCGGAGGCGTGCTGTGCGTCGACACAAGTTGGCATTACACACACACACACACACACACACACACACACACACACACACACACACACACACACACACTACATGCTCATCCACTATTGCCCGCACTCATTGTATATATATATATATATATATATATATTTTTTTTTTTTTTTTTTAAGCAACATGCAAATGCGTGTGTTGGCTGTTGCTCTCTTAGTGTGTTATTTGCTAATTCGATGTTAAAGGGTTAATGCATTATTGTTAGTTCATATTTGTAGATTCTCATTGACTTTCACATGTTCATAGCTTTGATCCTCATTGATGGATGACATTTATGTAACAGTTTGACCTATTTTCCATATATCTTAAACACTTGTACACACTCACGCAAGTACCGACAAACACACATACACACATACGTTCATATCAAACTTTTACATGCAGTCAACTTCTCCCCACTCTCCCCATCCCTTTCCTTTTCCTCCATCCTTTCCCACCGTCTGATATCACTTTTAGTGAACAGATGTTAAACAGAACAACAACAACAACAACAACAACAACAACAACACACACACACACACACACACACACACACACACACACACACACACACAGTGACACACACACACACACACACACACACACACACACACACACACACACACACACGCACACACACACGCTCACACACACATTCTCTCAGTCTCCCTCTCTCTCTCTCTCTCTCTCTCTCTCTCTCTGTGTGTGTGTCTCATACTCACCGTCCCCCCTCTCTCTCCATCTCTCTCTCTCTCTCTCTCTCTCTCTCTCTCTCTGAATGCTGTCCTTTTCTCATCAATCAGGTCATTTCCTTTCCAGCCCTCTATTATTATTATTATTACTACCAGTATTATCATTATTATTATTGTTATTATTATTATTATTATTATCAGTATTATTATTATTATCATTACTAATATTATTACACTTATCATTGACACTATCATTATTATTATCATCCAGTAGAACTGTTTGCTTTCTAGTTGTTGACCATTTCTATTCATTTCCACCAACTACTGAGAAAATTACTTCTGCCATTATTACTGCCTTTAGTATTATTATCATATCAAATGTTACTATTCTAAATATCATCATCATCATCATCATCATCATCATTATTGATTATCATCATATCATTATTATCATTACTGTCATAATCACCATCATCATCATCATCACCATCATTATCATCATCATCATCATCATCATCATCATCATCATCACCACCATCATCATCATGATCAACATTACTGATGTCTGTGTTGTTGTTGTTGCTATTACTATCATTATTATCTCTACCATTAGGCCTACAATTACTAGGTACTGTTTTTACTAATCCCATCACCAGCAGAAAGTGTCTGTGTTGTTGTTGTTATTATTACTTCACTACCATTAGACCTACAATTAAAAGGTCCTATTTTCACTAATCTTATCATCAGCAGAAAGTGGTACTAGTAAAAACAATGATACTTACATTGAAAAAAAAAAAAAAAAAGAAAAGGAAAGAAAAAAGAGAGGGAACTGTGTGTCTATATGACTGTCAGCACTATCATCATCATCTTCATTAAAAAAAAATATGACCAACTTGATTCTTTTTAATACCTCGGTACTTGACATCACCTTTATCTTCATCACTACTTTCATTATTATGATCACTACAATAAAACATTTTTTTTCTGTTTTGTGCATTCATTTTCCTTTCAGAATATATATATATATATTTTTATGTATGTTAGTCCACATTTGAGCCCACAATATTTTTTTTAGCAGCCACCTGATTTTCCCTTTAAAATTCCTTGGTAAATGAGTTCAGGTTCTTGGCTAAATTGCCTGACAGCCTACGGGCTAAAACAAAAAAGACCAACTTTATTCTTCTTACTATTTCAGTTAGTACTTAACATCACCATTATCTTCATCACTACTTTCACTATTTTTTTATTTTTTTTTATTTTTTGCTGTCCCAACCTCTGCACCACCTCAGAGGCAGTGCACCCACGCCGCTCATTCTGACACCCCGTCCATAGCCACAGCCCGGTAAGCCCCGCCGCAGCCCCGGCACCGGCAATCCACAGGGAGCAGTCAATGTCAAGTCGTCAAGAGGCAACCCACCCGAGGAGACACTGCACTGCTGCCGAGTCACTTCGGTGGTGTTCAGTGGCGCCTGTTCGGATCTAACATACGCAGGACACCACTTACTAAGCCCCCTACTGACGACAATAATTGCTTAGTCGCGGAGCTGGCGTGAGTGAGCTCTCCCTCCGGAGGGCGCCACCACGTCCGTCCAACGACAGCCCCCATGGACTCGCCGATACCGGTGACCCCGACAGAACCAAACCAAGACCACAGACATGGAGAGGACATCAAAATTGAGGTCACCATGCGAGCAGGGCATAAAGGGCCACAGAATTTGAGACTTTTTTTTTAATGCTGATCGATGAGAATGAGGATGATTAAGATGATGCTAGGGATTTCCATTTCGGTCCGAGACTACATGACAGGGCTGTACTCTACGCTTCCTTTCATAATATATCCCGGCGTCAACCAGGCCTGAGAGATACAGGCACCTGCAGTGTTGGTCAGGAAATTTGAGCAACACTCTCAGAAACGCATCCATTAATAAGTGGATGAAACTCGACTGTGTGGTCCCAGTCTTCCCAACTGAGTCCGCAGCAAACTCAACTCTGGGTAGGAGCCGGTCAGGGCAGAAAAACCCACATGACTGTGATGGGATTCGAACCCACGACCTCCCAGCCGGGAGTCCGCGATGCTAACCACTTCGCCACGGCGGCTGGTCTACTTTCACTATTTTGATCAATACAATAAAACATTTTTTTTCTGTATTGTCCATTGTTTTCCTTTCAGAATATGCTTTTGTGTATGTTAGTTCACATTTGGGCCCACAAATATTTTTTTTTAGCAACCACCTGATTTTCCCTTGAAATTCCATGGTAAATGAGTTCAGGTTCTTGGCCCAATTCCCTGGCAGCCTAAGGGTTAAAAAAAAGACCAACTTTATTCCTCTTATCTCAGTTAGTACTTAACATCACAATTATCATCATCACTACTTTCATTATTATGATCACTATCATGGTGACCTGTTCTCTATCCTTTCTTTGACTGTCATCCTCACTGTAGCTGTGCTGACCCTTTCCTCCCTGTGGTCACAGACAGGCCTGCAGTCTCCACCCAGCTGCTCACAGGCTGACAGCACCACACGCCCTCTTCTCATGGACACACCCTGTGGCAGAGGTGCACTTTGGCCGCAGCTTCAGCATGGACTTCACTTCACTGGATCCAGCACACCAGCTGCCTGCTCCGCACGGTTACTTCAAGGTCAGTTCAGTTTGTAGTACACACACGTCTTCTTTTGGTCTGCACAGCTACTTCAAGGTCAGGTCAGTTTGTATTGCACACGCCTTCTTTTGGTCCTCACAGCTACTTCAAGGTCAGTTCAGTTTGTAGTGCACATACGTCTTCTTTTGGTCTGCACAGCTACTTCAAGGTCAGTTCAGTTTGTATTGCACACAAGTCTTCATTTCAGGGGAAGGGAAATGGTTTTTAGACCAATTTGAGGGTAGTAAATGCTTTGCTGAAGTCAGGCCTATGTCTATCAAATATCAAACGGATGAAGCAAATCACTCACTTCAATGTTTTCATAATTATCATTCTCTTTACTATTATAGATTTCAGTATCATTATTATTATCATCATCCTTATTATTATTGTCAGTATTATCATTATTGTTATTCTATTATTATTTTTATTGTTGTTATCATTACTACTTTATCTGGCATTGTCTCTTCCCCCTCCCCCCCTCCACACACACACACACACACACACAACACACACACACACACACACACACACACACACACACACACACATATGTACAGACAGGTAGAAGGGTCATTGCTGAAATAACCTGCATTATCTGTGGTGGGCAGGTGGGCCTGAAACAGGTGGTGGCATGCTTCCCCCCTCTACTGGATACTGCTGTCTGCCATGCAGCTGTCCACTGGTGGTCAGTCCCTTTCCTGACTTCTGGCAATGCTGTCTGCCATGCAGCTGTCCACTGGTGGTCAGTCCCTTTCCTGACTTCTGACAATGCTGTCTGCCATGCAGCTGTCCACTGGTGGTCAGTCCCTCTCCTGACTTGTGGCAATGCTGTCTGCCATGCAGCTGTCCACTGGTGGTGAGTCCCTCTCCTGACTTGTGGCAATGCTGTCTGCCATGCAGCTGTCCACTGGTGGTCAGTCCCTCTCCTGACTTCTGGCAATGCTGTCTGCCATGCAGCTGTCCACTGGTGGTGAGTCCCTTTCCTGACTTGTGGCAATGCTGTCTGCCATGCAGCTGTCCACTGGTGGTCAGTCCCTCTCCTGACTTCTGGCAATGCTGTCTGCCATGCAGCTGTCCACTGGTGGTGAGTCCCTCACCTGACTTCTGGCAATGCTGTCTGCCATGCAGCTGTCCACTGGTGGTGAGTCCCTCTCCTGACTTCTGACAATGATGTCTGCCATGCAGCTGTCCACTGGTGGTGAGTCCCTCTCCTGACTTGTGGCAATGCTGTCTGCCATGCAGCTGTCCACTGGTGGTCAGTCCCTCTCCTGACTGCTGGCAATGCTGTCTGCCATGCAGCTGTCCACTGGTGGTGAGTCCCTCACCTGACTTCTGGCAATGCTGTCTGCCATGCAGCTGTCCACTGGTGGTGAGTCCCTCTCCTGACTTCTGACAATGATGTCTACCATGCAGCTGTCCACTGGTGGTGAGTCCCTCTCCTGACTTCTGACAATGCTGTCTGCCATGCAGCTGTCCGCTGGTGGTGAGTCCCTCTCCTGACTTGTGGCAATGCTGTCTGCCATGCAGCTGTCCACTGGTGGTCAGTCCCTCTCCTGACAATGCTGTCTGCCATGCAGCTGTCCACTGTTGGTGAGTCCCTCTCCTGACTTCTGACAATGCTGTCTGCCATGCAGCTGTCCACTGGTGGTGAGTCCCTCTCCTGACTGCTGGCAATACTGTCTGCCATGCAGCTGTCCACTGGTGGTCAGTCCCACTCCTGACTTCTGACAGTTCTGTCGGGCTTTTGGCTGTAGTCACTTCCACGACATTTCTTCTGGGCTCAAAGTCAAGACACAACAACAGAACAAAACAAAAAACAAAAAATGAACCAACTCTCCCTCAATTAGTATTAACATCACCATGATCATTTTCATCACTGTTATCATCACAACTGTTACTGTTAAGACCTTGTTTTCTTTTTTTTTTCTTTTTCTTTTTAAAATTCCTTTTATCATCAAAATAACTGTTGTTACAGCTCCATAACTGTTACGAGTATTATGTTTACTGATATTATTAATGTTATTGTATTTTACAATATTTGATACATACCAACCTACCACTGTTCCAGCCTCCTGTATCAGCTCTATCATTAATATACAGTGGCAGTCATGATGATTAGGATGAAAACTGTTCACACACCCTCTAACCTGCCAGCCGTCCCATCATCTGTATCCTCCTCCTCCTCTTCCTCCTCCTTGTCCTTCCTGTCCTCCCCCTACCTCTCCTCCTTCTCCTTCTTCCTCTCTTCCTTTATCATTAAATGGTATTGATATCAGTACTGTTATTTTTAGCACACACACACACACACACACACACACACACACACACACACACACACACACACACACACTCACACACACACGCACACAACACACAACACAACACAACACAACACAACACAACACAACACACAAGGGTCAGATACACACACACACACACACACACACACACACACACACACACACACACACACACACACACACACACACACACACACACGTGCAGGCAGGCAGAAGGGTCAGATATACGTAACCTGATATCTCAAGTTTGCAAAGGAAAAAAAAGCTTAGCTTTCTCTGAGACCTTTTCAGGTTTAAGCAAAGGAAGTAATCATATAAAAGCTCCTCGGATGAGAACAAATTTGTTGTTAGTTCCACCAAAAAAGTACTTTTGGTTTGTTAATCACCTTCTAATTCATTGCAGTTGTAAGATTGAAGTTCACAGCAGTTTGGAAAGAAACTTCCTGTCAGAAGTCTGTGGGTTAAAACTGAAATTGCTGTTGCCTGCAGCACTTTGTACTGACTGGTTTGGGTGTTTAGCGATGGGTTAAAACTGAAATTGCTGTTGCCTGCAGCACTTTGTACTGACTGGTTTGGGTGTTTAGTGATGGGTGAAAGGACATTGAAGTTGCAGATTGAAGGCAGTAAGTGATATGTTTGATGTGTGGGAAACTTCATAGTGGATTAGGATCATGTTTGGAGATCTGAAAGGTCCTCTGCTGTTGGTGGGGCTTTAAACAACAGGAGGATACAGACTAATTGTACCCATGGATGTGTTTGTTCAGACTGACTGTACCCATGGATGTGTTTGTTCAGACTGACTGTACCCATGGATGTGTTTGTTCAGACTGATTGTACCCATGGATGTGTTTGTTCAGACTAATTGTACCCATGGATGTGTTTGTTCAGACTGACTGTACCCATGGATGTGTTTGTTCAGACTGACTGTACCCATGGATGTGTTTGTTCAGATGACTGTACCCATGGATGTGTTTGTTCAGACTAATTGTACCCATGGATGTGTTTGTTCAGACTAATTGTACCCATGGATGTGTTTGTTCAGACTGACTGTACCCATGGATGTGTTTGTTCAGATTGATTGTACCCATGGATGTGTTTGTTCAGACTGACTGTACCCATGGATGTGTTTGTTCAGACTGATTGTACCCATGGATGTGTTTGTTCAGACTGATTGTACCCATGGATGTGTTTGTTCAGACTAATTGTACCCATGGATGTGTTTGTTCAGACTGACTGTACCCATGGATGCGTTTGTTCAGACTGACTGTACCCATGGATGTGTTTGTTCAGACTGACTGTACCCATGGATGTGTTTGTTCAGACTAATTGTACCCATGGATGTGTTTGTTCAGACTGACTGTACCCATGGATGTGTTTGTTCAGACTGACTGTACCCATGGATGTGTTTGTTCAGCCAGCCAACACAGAGCTGTACTGCAAAGCCATGCTGTTCTACCTACACTTCCCACCTATGCTGCTGAATGACCTCCTGCTGGTGCTGACTTCTCGTCTTGATCCTGCCCGTGCCGTCACCTTCTTCCTCAAAGTCAGATTTCTGTGTGTGTGTGTGTGTGTGTGTGTGTGTGTGTGTGTGTGTGTGTGTGGTTTGTGTATGTGTGTGTGTGTGTGTGTGTGTGTGTGTGTGTGTGTGTGTGTGTGTGTGTGTGTATGTGTGTTTGAACAGGAGTGCCATCATCAAGTTTCTTGAAGGTCTGTCTACTGTGTGTGTGTGTGCGTGTGTGTGTGTGTGTGTGTGTGTGTGTGTGTGTGTGTGTGTGTGTGTGTGTGTGCGTGTGTTGTTGTTGTTGTTGTTGTTGTTCTTCAATCTAACGTCTTCCCACTTAAAGTGATTCCAGACGGATTGTGTAATGATGTGGGTGTGGGTGTGCGCACACGCATGTGTTGTATGTGTGCGCGCATCTGTGTATTTGCGTGCGTGAGTGTGAGTGTGTGTGTGTGTGTGTGTGTGTGTGTGTGTGTGTGTGTGTGTGTGTGTGTGTGTTGTCTGAAAATATACTGATTTCAGCTAGTTTGTCAGTGTGTGTGTGTGTGTGTGTGTGTGTGTGTGTGTGTGTGTGTGTGTGTGACTGGCTGAAAATAGAAAAAGACTACTGTTAAAAAAAATTGAAAGGCAAAACATTGTGAAGTGTTGTTGATGGTCTGGTAGAAACATGTGATAGTTGAAAGTCACCCACTCCAGTTCTGTTTTTTGTTTTTTAGTTGTTTTTTTTCCCAGAAAAAAAATTTGACATTTCTGACTGTGTAACTTATGCCTGACTACATTCATCATCTGTCCCCAAGGATCATGAACTGTTAAATCCTATCTGGGCTAAGCCTCTTTTTTCCCTAAACCCTTCTCACAACCCTGTATATATTCTTTTTATCATTACATCAGTCCATGTTAATTTATTTGCTTTTCCTTGACGTCTATCCCGCGGTATTGAAAACTCGCACACATTGGTCCATTTCTGTTTCAGGTGCATTGAGCGCTTTTGACACGGAGCTCTCATGAGTCGAGAGGAGCGTCTCAGGCAGGAGCAGAACCAGAAAGACGAGTTCTGGTTGCTGTATTAAAGCCTGCCCACCCCCAACAGCACCTCCACCCCTAAAGAAGAAGGGAGATCACTAGGGACTGACCTGTCAGGGGCAGGGAGCTCTGACGATGGAGAAGGTGAGGAACCAGGACGCTCTGGACATGGCTGACCTGTCAGGGGTAGGGAGCTCTGACGATGGAGAAGGTGAGGAACCAGAACGCTCTGGACATGGCTGACCTGTCAGGGGCAGGGAGCTCTGACGATGGAGAATGTGAGGAACCAGGACGCTCTGGACATGGCTGACCTGTCAGGGGCAGGGAGCTCTGACGATGGAGAATGTGAGGAACCAGGACGCTCTGGACATGGCTGACCTGTCAGGGGCAGGGAGCTCTGACCATGGAGAAGGTGAGGAACCAGGATGCTCTGGACATGGCTGACCTGTCAGGGGTAGGGAGCTCTGACGATGGAGAATGTGAGGAATCAGGATGCTCTGGACATGGCGACGGCGCAGCTCCAGGAGAAAGCTGATCGAGTTCTTCACAGGTAGTGAAATGGATGTGAACCTTTTCTTCATTTCTTTCTTTTTTTGTTTTTTTTTTTAGTTTTTTTTAGTAGGGATGTGAACAGTTGATTTGGGGAGGAGATATGGCCACAAAATTGATTTGAACTCTCAAGTTTATCAACCGTGCCCCCTCCCCCCCCCCCCTCCAACTAAAAAAACAAACAACAAAAATGCAAAAGAAAAAAAGATGAGACACAGCCGCCATGGTGAAGTGGTTAGCGTCGCGGACTCCCGGCTGGGAGGTCGTGGGTTCGAATCCCATCACAGTCATGTGGGTTTTTCTGCCCCGACTGGCTCCTACCCAGAGTTGAGTTTGCTGCGGACTCAGTTGGGAAGACTGGGACCACACAGTCGAGTTTCATCCACTTAAAGGATGCGTTTCTGAGAGTGTTGCTCAAATTTCCTGACCAACACTGCAGGTGCCTGTATCTCTCAGGTCTGGTTGACGCCGGGATATATTATGAAAGGAAGCGTAGAGTACAGCCCTGTCATGTAGTCACAGACCGAAATGGAAATCCGTAGCATCATCTTAATCATCCTCATTCTCATCGATCAGCATTAAAAAAAAAATGTCCCAGATTATGTGGCCTTTCATGCCCTGCTCTCATGGTGACCTCAGCTTCAATGTCCTCTCCATGTCTGTGGTCTTGGTTTGGTTCTGTCGGGGTCACCGGTATCGGCGAGTCCATGGGGGCTGTCGTTGGACGGACGTGGTGGCGCCCTCCGGAGGGAGAGCTCACTCACGCCAGCTCCGCGACTAAGCAATTATTGTCGTCAGTAGGGGGCTTAGTAGGTGGTGTCCTGCGTATGTTAGATCCGAACAGGCGCCACTGAACACCACCGAAGTGACTCGGCAGCAGTGCAGTGTCTCCTCCGGTGGGTTGCCTCTTGACGACTTGACATTGACTGCTCCCTGTGGATTGCCGGTGCCGGGGCTGCGGACGGGGTGTCGGAATGAACGGCGTGGGTGCACTGCCCCTGAGGTGGCGCAGAGGTTGGGACAGCAAAAAAAAAAAAGAAAAGATGAGACACTGTCATATTATCAGGAAGGTTCTCACCACGTCATTTTCATTTTTTTGTTGTCTTTGCTTTCCAGGCTGAAAGATGATGAGGAGTGTGTGTGTGTGTGTGTGTGTGTGTGTGTGTGTGTTGTGTGTGTGTGTGTGTGTGTGTGTGTGTGTGGAGGGGGGGGAGGGAGGGGGAAAGGAGAGCAAAAAAGAGAAGCGAAGAGGTAAGAAGACTGATTTATATGACACTTTAAAGCAGTGTATTAACAGACTATATCATTTTTGTCTTTTTATCATCTAATCTGCTAAGATTAAAACAAAACTGAAAGAGTCTTATTTTTGTTGTTTAAAGTAATTATATTGAATTTTGGGATATGCAAGGCTTGCTTCTAACTTTGTGGTTATGTCCCACCTCCCCTTCGTTCCTCACGTCTCAACAGGAAGTGATGTCAGTATGACTCATTTCAGTGCTGGCAGTGTGATGTCATCAGGGCCGGTGGTCAGCACGGATGTCCTGGGGTCGACAGGAAGTGATGTCATCAGGGCCGGTGGTCAGCACGGATGTCCTGGGGTCGACAGGAAGTGATGTCATCAGGGACGGTGGTCAGCACGGATGGCCTGGGGTCGACAGGAAGTGACATCACAGGCAGCAGTTTCTCAGAGCCTGCTGTATGCTCTTCATTCCTCCCTTGTAAGTCGTCGTCTTTTGTGTGGTGCTGATTGTGATGTGATTGTCTGTGACTTGGATAATGGTGATGGTATACAGTCGTCTTTCGTGTGGTGCTGATTGTGATATGGTTATCTGTGACTGGGATAGTGGTGATGGTATACAGTCGTCTTTTGTGTGGTGCTGGTTGTGATGTGGTTGTCTGTGACTGAAATAATGGTGATAGGTATACAGTCATCTTTTATGTGGTGTTGATTGTGATGTGGTTGTCTGTGACTGGAATAATGATGATAGGTATACAGTCATCTTTTGTGTGGTGCTGATTGTGATGTGGTTGTCTGTGACTGGAATAATGATGATAGGTATACAGTCATCTTTCGTGTGGTGCTGATTGTGATATGGTTATCTGTGACTGGGATAGTGGTGATGGTATACAGTCGTCTTTTGTGTGGTGCTGATTGTGATGTGGTTGTCTGTGACTGGAATAATGGTGATAGGTATACAGTCATCTTTTGTGTGGTGCTGATTGTGATGTGGTTGTCTGTGACTGGAATAATGGTGATAGGTATACAGTCATCTTTTGTGTGGTGCTGATTGTGATGTGGTTGTCTGTGACTGGAATAATGGTGATAGGTATGCAGTCGTCTTTTGTGCCCTGCCGATTGTGATGTGGTTATCAGTGACCAGAACAATGGTGAAGGTATACAGTCGAGTCTCCGTAGTCTGCAGGAGCTGTGAAATAAAGCAAATGTTTGCTGTATAGTCTGAAGCGTTTTGCTTAGACTTTGCTGAGTCTTTGACAATTATTAATATTTCAGATACATGAAGACAGATTATGACCATGTCCTTCTAAAGTAAGGGTGGGGGGAGGAGAGATTGGAATGGAGGGGAGGGGAGAGATAATTGGAAGGGAAGGGGGGAAGAATAGAAAGGGGAATCAGACGGATGATATGGGGAGGCAGGAGTTATCTCCACGTTCCACCTATAGCCACCACCAACCCTTCCCCTAATAGTGGATATGCCATTGTTGAAACATCACCATGAACCATGAACTCGCTGTTGTTGACATTGAAGCTGAGGTCAAGGTGAAAGCAAGGTGTGCAAGATGACAGAAATGTCTTCTCTTCATCTTGATCTGTGAGGTTTTGAGGATAAAGGAGATGAATCTATGGACATAGGTTTGGGTCGGAGAGTATAGATGAGGTAGCAGTGTTTTGAGGATAAAGGAGATGAATCTGTGGACATAGGTTTGGGTCAGAGAGTGTAGATGAGGTAGCAGTGTCTTGATGATAAAGGAGATGAATCTCTGGAGACAGGTTTGGGTCGGAGAGTGTAGATGAGGTAGCAGTGTTTTGAGGATAAAGTGGACGAATCTGTGGAGACAGGTTTGGGTCAGAGAGTATAGATGAGGTAGCAGTGTTTTGAGGATAAAGTTGATGAATCTATGGAGACAGGTTTGGGTCGGAGAGTATAGATGAGGCAGCACTGAGCCCATGAGACAAGGATCGGCCATCAACAGGAAGATGTTGGCTGGTGGTCGGCTGGTGTTCATCCATTGTCTGAACTGTGTGGGGTTCACTTTTGAGATACGTCATCATGGCCAAATGTCAGGTTACTCAGTTCCAGTCACAGGGTTGGAGGGTGGGTGTGTAGGGCAGTGTTGATCCCCTTATTAACTCTGGTGGCTTTTCTCTCTTGGTGTGGTCTGGGCAAGAGGCATTGCCCTTTGTTGACATTTGCATCTGCTGTCAATAACAGCCTCCAGAAGTGCTTCACACATGGACCTTCAAAGGCCTGGAGTCTTTACAGAAAAAATTTAGAAAGAGAGGGTGTTAGTTACCGCCAATGACATTGACAAACAAAGCACATGACAAGACATGATGCATTTCAACCTCTTGGGTCTTCTTCAGGCGAAAAAATAAATCACATTTAACATTTAAGACAGTACAAACAAAGAACGAAAATGACATTTAAGACAGTACAAACAAAGAACGAAAATGACATTTAAGACAGTACAAACAAAGAACGAAAATGACATTTAAGACAGTACAAACAAAGAACGAAAAATGACTCATCTGTTGTTGTCCATGTGGTGGGGAGAATGGGGAAACATCACGCACACTTGAAACACGCATCACTGAACACCTGGCTGATATCCGCCACCACCGACCCAAACCCGTCGCCCTACACTTCAACCACACCCAACACAACATCAACCATGTCAAAGTCATGGCACTCTGGCAGTCACAGAGTGACAGCTTTGAACGCACAACTCAAGAATCCCATCTCATTGCCAAACTGGGCACACTACACCCCCAAGGCATCAATATCCAGCAATAACCTTACACACATACCCACCACTTCTACATCAGTTAGCAATATCCCCCACCAACACACACACATACACATATACACACACCACCACCATATCCCCTTCACTCACTACATACAGTAGTTACAGCCACCCTCCACCTATTTAATCTTAATTTTGCTTTATCTTTCCCCTTACAACTTTTTCCCCCACTTCTAATTTAAGTATTAATCAAGGTTGGTTTTTTTTTCAATTAATTTATTTCATTTTATTTTGTTCATTTACTTAACACACACACACACACACACACCACACACACACACACAGCACCACCAAGAAGCCCCCCCCCCCCCCCCCCCGCTCCTCACTTCATACCTAATCTACAGCCACCCTCCTTCACCTTTCACTTTCCACCACACCCTATGCATGTTCTATACCAATGAACTACCTACCCTCTGATCTACCCCCTACCCCCCCCCCCCCCCCCACACACACAAAATATCCCCCCCTTTCCCCCTCCCCCCCCCAAAAAAAAAACAAACAAACAAAAAAAACCCTATCAGAAGGGTAGGCCTAGTAGTCGACCCTCCCACCTCCAAACTCCCCCCCCCTGTAACACCCCCCTCCCCCTGCTCTTTCCCTTCCCCCCCCCCCCCCCCCCCCCCCCCCGTATCACCAGCATCCCAACCCAAGTACATGATTACACCGGTCCCTCACTGCAACAACAACCCACTATATATTCCACAAAATCACACACCCACCCACACCACATTAACTTGCAGTAACCCCCCCCTCCTTCCCCCCCCCCCCCTTTCCTCTTCTGTCCTTTTTTTTTTTTTTCACTGACCACTTCCTTTGCTTTGTCCCCATTGTATCTTGTATCTCATGATCACCCCTAGACATACAGGTATGCTTGGATGCATGTACATGTGTTTGTCGGGTGTGTGTGTGTGTGTGTGTGTGTGTGTGTGTGTGTGTGTGTGTGTGTGTGTGTGTGTATGTGTGTGTGTGTGTGTGTGTGTGTGTGTGTGTGTCCCCCTTTTTTTTCCCCACATTCCCATATATGACCACCATCATCATTACATTATTACCAACACTCATAAGATATAAGATGTCCTATGTATAACATTTTTTTTTAACTCAACTGGCATTATCATGCCAATGCCATCATGCTATTTCACTTATGGCAATGAACAACATCCTATAGCACTGTTTATCCCACTCAAGACAATGACCAATTATCCATTATTCTTCATCCCTTTTTTTTTTTTTTTGACATGTGTGTATATGTTTGCATATGAGTGTGTGTGGATGTGCCTGTATACATATGTACCTGCCCATATACAGAGTGTGCGTGCATGTATTACGCATGCCCGTGTGTGTGTGAGACGGTGATAATTTAATCTATACAACCTTGACCACCAACCGAGTCATTTATCATTGCCCCCCCCCCCCCCCCCCCGAAAGTTGCTGTTGTTGTTGGTGGTGGTGGTGGTGGGTTTTTTTTTTTTTTTTTTAACTCAACTGGCATTATCATGCCAATGCCATCATGCTATTTCACTTATGGCAATGAACAACATCCTATAGCACTGTTTACCCCACTCAAGACAATGACCAATTATCCATTATTCTTCATCCCTTTTTTTTTTTCCAACCGGCATTACTACATCAATGCCATGACATTATTTCACTTATAACAACTGCCACCCCCTACAGTACTGTAGATCTCATCACAGCTATCAACATCCATCAGTCTTTAATCATTTCCTTTACTCCCCCACTGGCATTATCACACTTACTAATGCACTCTCCTACTCCTTTTACAAAAATGACCATCGTCCTACACCACTATGACCATACCTACACCTTTACCATCATCATCATCCACCCATCTTTAAACACCTGCCCCATTCCCCCACCGGCACTTTACACCATGCCACAACATCATCCCACTTATACCAACAATTATCATCATCCTACAGTATCTCCAATGAAACATGACCATCACCCACCAGTCATCTACCCCAACCCCCCTCCACCCACTTTCTCAACCTGCAATATTATACCAATGCCACCTTATTATTCCACTTACCTCAGTGACTATCATCCTACAGTACCATTGATCTCACCCATGCCAGTGAGCATCACCCACAGGTCATTGGTATTTTCCTATGCCCCCCCACTTTGCACCATTGCACCATCACCACTGCATTTTTCCACTTGTATAACAATGGTCACCACCTTGGTACTACTGATTTAAAATTATTACCATTATCAGTCACTGAAAATACTCCCATCCAGTGAATACCTTCACACTGCACTATATGGAAATGAAGAAGCTGACCAACTGACAAAGGAAGGACAGCAGCCCCAACTGTAAAAGGTAGTCTCCTTGGAATAAATCTAAAATATTTCCAAGGAGACAAATAGGAAGATGACTTGAGCAGCACCCAGACTTCAACAAGAGGGATGCATACTACCGGACGCCCAAATCAGACCAAGTGAACATTGTTGGACTGAGGATAAGGCTCCCCTGACCTCAACATCACAGGTCCACTATACTCCACACCTGTGAGTCTTTCAAACCATCAATGCAGTGCAGCCCCAGAGACAGCGGAGCATTCCCAGCTTGGCCCAAAGTGGAAACCTGGCCTGCCAACTCACCAATGAGTGCAAAACCATACTGACCACTGGAGGGTCTTCACCATACAGCAGCCTCCGTCAGTACCTCCAGGATTCCGACCTAAGTAAACGAAGAAGAAGACCATCATTGTGATACTGAGAACCGGGTACTCCAGACTATGACATAACATCTCTGCAATACTCCACCCTGGCGGGTCTGCAATTTATCCATGCAGCCCCAATGACGGTGGAACAGTCCCAACAACACCAAAAGAAGAATCCTGGCCTGCCAACACACTGATGAATGCAAAACCTTATTGACCACTGGAGGGCCTTCACCATACAGAAGCCCTTGCCAGTACCTCCACCATTCCTGCCTAAGGGAACGGAGAAGAATCTCTTCCTACACTACCGTTGATCTCATATGATCATCACCCATCAGTGACTGATTAATGATAATAATTTTTACCCCTCTTTGTGTGTGTGTGTGTGTGTGTGTGTGTGTGTGTGTGTGTGTGTGTGTGTGTGTGTGTGTGTGTGTGTGTGTGTGAAAACTTTCCACAGTTAGTCTCATTATGATCACACGATCTTAACCCACCTAGAACATTGTTTACATGTGGTCACCCAACCCTTTTTTATTTTTATTTGTGTGTGTGTGTGTGTGTGTGTGTGTGTGTGTGTGTGTGTGTGTGTGTGTGTGTGTGTGTGTGTGTGTGTGTGTGTGTGTGTGTGTGTGTGTGTGCAACACATGATACCCTGTTTTTCATTGATCACTGCTATCTTCTCTCAACAAACAGCAGCATATTGATGCCAACACATTATTTCACCTGTTACAATGAACATCATCCCACAGCATTGTTTACTTTTTTTAAACAACACTATTAATATGAACCTCCCAACCTCCCACCCCCAACCCCACCCCCCACCCCATAGTGGATGAAGAGATATGAGCTCTCCTTCTCTTGCCCCCTCAGAAGACATTGAGACTTGGTAATGCATTGACGACTAGAGCCAATGCCTGAAACAGGACCGTGATCAGAAGACATTGAGACTTGGTAATGCATTGACGACTAGAGCCAATGCCTGAAACAGGACGTGATCAGAAGACCTTGAGACTTGGTAGTGCATTGACGACTAGAGCCAATGCCTGAAACAGGACGTGATCAGAAGACCTTGAGACTTGGTAGTGCATTGACGACGAGAGCCAATGCCTGAAACAGGACGTGATCAGAAGACATTGAGACTTGGTAATGCATTGACGACTAGAGCCAATGCCTGAAACAGGACGTGATCAGAAGACCTTGAGACTTGGTAATGCATTGACGACTAGAGCCAATGCCTGAAACAGGACGTGATCAGAAGACATTGAGACTTGGTAGTGCATTGACGACTAGAGCCAATGCCTGAAACAGGACGTGATCAGAAGACCTTGAGACTTGGTAATGTATTGACGACTAGAGCCAATGCCTGAAACAGGACGTGATCAGAAGACATAGAGACTTGGTAGTGCATTGACGACTAGAGCCAATGCCTGAAACAGGACGTGCTCAGAAGGAGATTCCGTTGAATTACGACGACAATCATGGACCATGTCCAGGTTAAAGGGAGGTCTATGGGATGGGAGGTATTGGATGATTGGTGCTGTTCAGGCTAGACTGGAATATACTTTGTGAATTTACATATTGATTTGCATGTCTGTTTCATCAGTTTTGTCATTTGCAGTGTTTTGTTGATTAAACATCTGTGAGTCGGCCTGTTTTGCCTTATGGTCCTTGTTGTTGGCCCAGGGTTGATCATATTAATCTGTTCAGAAGTTCTTAACAATGCATTTACCAGGTGATTTTGCCAGGGTTGATCATGTTAATCTATTCATAATTACTTAACAAGGCATCTGCCAGATGATTTTGCCAACATGCCGTCCGTTTATGTTGTTTTGAGGTTTTCTTGAAGATGATGCATAGAAATATGTTTTCAATATTTTTTGGTTTTCTTTTAGTGGAATTTAGAAGGGGGGGTGGGGGTGGGGGTGGAGGATAGCCTGTGCCTTTTGTACTGCTCACATGTTGCTGACGACTTCCATCAGAAAGGGGGGGGGGGGGGGGGGGGGGATAGCTTGTGCCTTGTGTACTGCTCACACGTTGCTGACGACTTCCATCAGAAAGAGGTGGGGGGGGGGGGGGGGGGATAGCCTCTGCCTTGTGTACTGCTCACACATTGCTGACGACTTCCATCAGAAAAGGGGGGCGGGGGGATAGCCTGTGCCTTTTGTACTGCTCACATGTTGCTGACGACTTCTTCAGGGCTTCCATCACCACATAGATGCCTATCTCTGACTCTGAAATCAGAGAGCGCTCAAAGTTGGGTTCAGAAGTTCAGGACCCCATGAGGCGTCATAGATAAACGTCCGTCCAAATCTGAACAAGTTTGGTGGATGAAAAAATGTTTCCAGTTTTTACATTGTTTTTACGTCACCTGAAAGTTCAGTTTCAGTTCCAGCTTTATCTCCTTAAAGAGGATGCCAGAAGAAAAAAAAATTAAACCAGCAATTTCTATTGACATTTGTTGTTGATCTTTTCTGTAGCATGCACACTACGCAAATCAGACTGTCTTTGCTGTTTGGGTCAGAGCCTAACAACAGAAGCAAGATCTTCATGCAGGATCATCTGCAAGTGTCAAGGAGCCAGCAGAACCTTCTGAAGCCATCAGACAAGGGAGAAACAGACTGGTGCTTCCTTAGGGGTGAAGGGATCAGGAAGTGAAGTGAAAATGATAACAATCAGTTACAAAAAAAGGAAAAATAATGGATGCATTTCTCAGAATGTTGTTCAGATTTCCAGACAAATACTGCGGGTGTCTGTATCTCTCAGGCCTGGTTGTTACCAGGATACATAATGAAAGTAAGTGAAGAGCACAGCCTGTCATGCAGTCTCAGTCCAAAATGGAACTCTATAGCATCATCTTCATCAACCTCATTCTCATCGATCAGCATATTGGAAAAAAAAAACCCACCCACCCTCAGTCTCCACATTTCTGGTCCTTCATTCCCTGCCCTCATGGTGACATCAGTTTCTGTTGCCCCCACTCAGCCCACATGTTGGTCCTTCATTAGCCCTACCTGTGTGAATGTTTAGATCTGTTGCCTCTCCACGTCTAAGCCCATACCTGTTGATGTTATGTTGCCTCTCCACGTCTAAGCCCATACCTGTTGATGTTATGTTGCCTCTCCACGTCTAAGCCCATACCTGTTGATGTTGATGTTGCCTCTCCACGTCTAAGCCCATACCTGTTGATGTTGATGTTGCCTCTCCACGTCTAAGCCCATACCTGTTGATGTTGATGTTGCCTCTCCACGTCTAAGCCCATACCTGTTGATGTTGATGTTGCCTCTCCACGTCTAAGCCCATACCTGTTGATGTTGCCTCTCAGTCTAAGCCCATACCTATGTTGAGTGCCTCTCCACGTCTAAGCCCATACCTGTTGATGTTGATTTGCTCCCCACGTCTAAGCCCATACCTGTTGATGTTGATGTTGCCTCTCCACGTCTAAGCCCATACCTGTTGATGTTGATGTTGCCTCTCCAGTCTAAGCCATACCTGTTGATGTTGCCTCTCCAGTCTAAGCCCATACCTGTTGATGTTGATGTGCCTCTCCAGTCTAAGCCATACCTGTTGATGTTGATGTTGCCTCTCCATGTCTAAGCCATACCTGTTGATGTTGCTTCTCCATGTCTAAGTCCATACCTGTTGATGTTGATGTTGCCTCTCCATGTCTAAGCCATACCTTGATGTTGCTCTCCATGTTAGCCATACTGTTGATGTGATGTTGCCTCTCCATGTCTAAGCCATACCTGTTGATGTTGCTTCTCCATGTCTAAGCCATACCTGTTGATGTTGATGTTGCCTCTCCATGTCTAAGCCATACCTGTTGATGTTGCTTCTCCATGTCTAAGCCCATACCTGTTGATGTTGATGTTGCCTCTCCATGTCTAAGCCATACCTGTTGATGTTGCTTCTCCATGTCTAAGCCCGTACCTGTTGATGTTGCCTCTCCATGTCTAAGCCCATACATGTTGATGTTGCCTCTCCATGTCTAAGCCCATACCTGTTGATGTTGATGTTGCCTTTCTATGTCTAGGCCCACACCTGTTGATGTTGATGTTGCCTCTCATGTCTAAGCCCATACCTGTTGATGTTGCCTCTCCATGTCTAAGCCCGTACCTGTTGATGTTGCCTCTCCATGTCTAAGCCTGTACCTGTTGATGTTGCCTCTCCATGTCTAAGCCCATACATGTTGATGTTGCCTCTCCATGTCTAAGCCCATACCTGTTGATGTTGATGTTGCCTTTCTATGTCTAGGCTCATACCTGTTGATGTTGATGTTGCTTCTCCATGTCTAAGCCCATACCTGTTGATGTTGATGTTGCCTTTCTATGTCTAGGCTCATACCTGTTGATGTTGATGTTGCTTCTCCATGTCTAAGCCCATACCTGTTGATGTAGATGTTGCCTGTCCATGTCTAAGCCATACCTGTTGATGTTGATGTTGCTTCTCCATGTCTAAGCCCACACCTGTTGATGTTGATGTTGCCTCTCCATGTCTAAGCCATACCTGTTGATGTTGCCTCTCCATGTCTAAGCCTGTACCTGTTGATGTTGCTTCTCCATGTCTAAGCCCATACCTGTTGATGTTGCCTCTCCACGTCTAAGCCCACACCTGTTGATGTTGCCGACACCAGTAAGCTCATGGGACTGTCGATGGAAGGACATGGCGGCGCCATCTGGAGTGGAATGCACGCTAAGGGCAGGCTCCGCAACAAAGCAGTTATTGTCAGCAGGGGGTTAGTAGGTGCTGCCCTGTGTATGCTGGGTCGGAACAGTCGCCACGGAACACCACCGACGTCACTCTGCAGCAGTGCATTGTCTCCCGTGGTTTCCCTCATACCACAAGACAGTGGCTGTCCCTGTGAGTTACAGGTGCATTGTCTCCCCTGGTTTCCCTCATACCACAAGACAGTGACTCCCCCTGTGAGTTATAGGTGCATTGTCTCCCGTGGTTTCCCTCATACCACAAGACAGTGACTCCCCCTGTGGATCACAGGTGCATCGTCTCCCTGGATTCCCTCATACCACAAGACAGTGACTCTCCCTGTGGGTTATAGGTGCATTGTCTCCCCTGGTTTCCCTCATACCACAAGACAGTGACTGTCCCTGTGGGTCACAGGTGCTTTGTCTCCCTGGTTTCCCTCATACCACAAGACAGTGACTGTCCCTGTGGGTTATAGGTGCATTGTTGCCCCTGGTTTCCCTCATACCACAAGACAGTGACTCCCCCTGTGGGTCACAGATGCATTCTCTCCCCTGGTTTCCCTCATACCACAAGACAGTGACTCTTCCTGTGGATTACAGGTGCATTGTCTCGCCTGGTTTCCCTCATACCACAAGACAGTGACTCCCCCTGTAGGTTACAGGTGCATTGTCTCCCCTGGTTTCCCTCATACCACAAGACAGTGACTACCCCTGTGGGTCACAGGTTTATTGTCTCCCCTGGTTTCCCTCATACAACAAGACAGTGACTGTCCCTGTGGATTACAGGTGCATTGCCTCCCCTGGTTTCCCTCATACCACAAGACAGTGACTCCCCCTGTGGGTTACAGGTGCATTGTCTCCCCTGGTTTCCCTCATACCACAAGACAGTGACTGTCCCTGTGGATTACAGGTGCATTGTCTCCCCTGGATTCCCTCATACCACAAGACAGTGACTGTCCGTGTGGGTTAGAGGTGCATTGTCTCCCCTGGATTCCCTCATACCACAAGACAGTGACTGTCCCTGTGGATTACAGTTGCATTGTCTCCCCTTGTTTCCCTCATACCACAAGATAGTGCCTTCCCCTGTGGGTTACAGTGCATTGTCCCCCCTGGATTCCTCATACCACAAGACAGTGACTCCCCCTGTGGTCACAGGTGCATTCTCTCCCCTGGTTTCCCTCATACAACAAGACAGATGACTGCCACTGTGGATTACAGGTGCATTGTCTCCCCTGGTTTCCCTCATACCACAAGACAGTGACTCTCCCCTGTAGTTACAGGTGCATTGTCTCGCCTGGTTTCCCTCATACCACAAGACAGTGACTCCCCTGTGGGTCACAGGTGCATTGTCTCTCCTGGTTTACCTCATACCACAAGACAGTGACTGTCCCTGTGGATTACAGGTGTATTGTCTCACCTGGTTTCCCTCATACCACAAGACAGTGACTCCCCCTGTAGGTTACAGGTGCATTGTCTCCGCTGGTTTCCCTCATACCACAAGACAGTGACTATCCCTGTGGATTACAGGTGCTATTGTCTACCCTGGTTTCCCTCATACAACAAGACAGTGACTCTCCCTGTGGTTACAAGTGCATTGTCTCCCCTGGTTTCCCTCATCCCACAAGACAGTCACTGTCCCTGTGGATTACAGGTGCATTGTCTCCCCTGGTTTCCCTCATACCACAAGACAGTGACTCCCCCTGTAGGTTACAGGTGCATTGTCTCCGCTGGTTTCCCTCATACCACAGACAGTGACTATCCCTGTGGATTACAGGTGCATTGTCTCCGCTGGTTTCCCTCATACCACAAGACAGTGACTATCCCTGTGGGTCACAGGTGCATTGTCTCCCCTGTTTCCCTCATACAACAAGACAGTGACTCTCCCTGTGGGTTACAAGTGCATTGTCTCCCCTGGTTTCCCTCATCCCACAAGACAGTGACTGTCCCTGTGGATTACAGGTGCATTGTCTCCCCTGGTTTCCCTCATACCACAAGACAGTGACTCCCCTGTGGGTTACAGGTGCATTGTCTCCCCTGGTTTCCCTCATACCACAATGCAGTGACTGTCCCTGTGGATTACAGTGCATTGTCTCCCTGGTTTCCCTCATACCACAAGACAGTGACTGTCCCTGTGGATTACAGGTGCATTGTCTCCCCTGGGTTTCCCTCTATCACTAGACAGTGACTGTTCCTGTAGGTTACAGGGGCATTGTCTCTCCTTTTTTTTCCCTCATACCACAAGACAGTGACTGTCCCTGTGGATTACAGGTGCATGGTCTCCCCTGGATTTCCCTCATACAAGACAGTGACTGTCCCTGTGGATTACAGGTGCACTGTCTCCCCTGGTTTCCCTCATACCACAATACAGTGACTGTCCCTGTGGGTTACAGGTGCATTGGCTCCCCTGGTTTCCCTTTTACCACAAGACAGTGACTGTCCCTGTGGGTTATAGGTGCATTGTCTCCCCTGGTTTCCCTCATACCACAAGACAGTGACTGTCCATGTGGTTACAGGTGCAATGTCTCCCCTGGTTTCCCTCCTACCTTAAGACAGTGACTGTCCCTGTGGGTTACAGGTGCATTGTTTCCCCTGGATTCCCTCATACCACAAGACAGTGACTGTTTCCTGTGAGTTACAGGTGCATTGTCTCCCCTGGATTCCCTCATACCACAAGACAGTGACTGCCTGTGGGTTTCAGGCATTGTCTCCCTGTTTCCCTCATACCACAAGACACTGACTCCCCCTGTGGGTACAGGTGCATTGTCTCCACTGGTTTCCTCATACCACAGACAAGTGACTGTCCCTGTGGGTCACAGGTGCATTGTCTCCCCTGGTTTACCTCATACCAAAAGCACGTGCTCCCCTATGGTTACAGGTGCATTGTCTCCCCTGGTTCCCTCATACCACAAGACAGTGACTGTCCCTGTGGTCACAGGTGCATTGTCTCCCCTGGTTTCCCTCATACCACAAGACAGTGGACTCCCCTGTGGGTTCACAGGTGCATTGTCTCCCCTGGTTTCCCTCATACCACAGACAGTGACTGTCCCTGTGGGTTCACAGGTGCATGTCTCCCCTGTTTCCTCATCACCAAGACAGTGACTGTCCCTGTGGGTTACAGGTGCTATTGTCTCGCTGGTTTCCCTCATACCACAAGACAGTGACTCCCCTGTGGGTTACAGGTGCATTGTCTCCCCTGGATTCCCTCATACCACAAGACAGTGACTCCCCCTGTGGGTTACAGGTGCATTGTCTCCTCTGGTTTCCCTCATACCACAAGACAGTGACTGTCCCTGTGGGTTAAGGTGCATTGTCTCCCCATGGTTTCCCTCATACCACAAGACAGTGACTCTCCCTGTGGGACACTAGGTGCATTGTCTCCCCTGTTTCCCTCATACCACAAGACAGTGACTGCCCCTTGTAGTACAGGTGCATTGTCTCCCCTGGTTTCCCTCATACCACAAGACAGTGACTGTCCCTGTGGGTTACAGGTGCATTGTCTCCCCTGGATTCCTCATACCACAAGACAGTGACTGTCCCTGTGGTTACATGTGCATTGTCTCCCTGTTTCCCTCATACCACAAGACAGTGACTTCCCTGTGGTTACAGGTGCATTGTCTCCCCTGGTTTCCTCTACCACAAGACAGTGACTCCCTGTGGGTCTAAGGTGCATTGTCTCCCTGGTTTCCCTCATACCACAAGACATGACTCCCTGTGGTCACAGGTGCATTGTCTCCCTGGTTTCCCTCATACCACAAGACAGTGACTCCCCCTGTGGTTACAGTGCTATTGTCTCCCTGGTTTCCCTCATACCACAAGACAGTGACTGCCCTGTGGGTCACAGGTGCATGTCTCTCCTGGTTTCCTCATACCACAAGACAGTGACTGTCCCTGTGGTTACGGTGTAGTTGTCTCACTAGGTTTCCTGTACACAAGACAGTGACTCCCCTGTGGTTACAGGTGCATTGTCTCCCGGTTTCCCTCATACCACAAGACAGTGACTGTCCCTGTGGATTACAGGTGCATTGTCTCCCTGGTTTCCCTCATACCACAAGACAGTGACTCTCCCTGTGGGTTACAAGTGCATTGTCTCCCCTGGTTTCCCTCATACCACAAGACAGTGACTTCCCCTGTGGTATACAGGTGCATTGTCTCCCCTGGTTTCCCTCATACCACAAGACAGTGACTTCCCTGTGGGTTACAGGTGCATTGTCTCCGCTGGTTTCCCTTACCACATGACAGTGACTTCCCTGTGGTTTACAGGTGCTTATGTCTCCCTGTGGTTTCCCTGCATACCACAAGACAGTGACTGTCCCTGTGGGTTACACAGGTGCATTGTCTCCCTGTTTCCTCATACACAAGACAGTGACTGCTCCTGTGGGTTACAAGTGCAAGTTGTACTCTCCCTGGTTTACCTCAACCACAAGACAGTGACTGTCCCTGTGGATTACAGGTGCATTGTCTCCCTGTTCCTACCACAAGACAGTGACTCCCTGTGGGTTACAGGTGCATGTCTCCCTGTGTTCATGACCACAGAGTGACTTCCCTGTGGGTTACAGGTGCATTGTCGCCCTGGTTCCCTACCACAGACAGTGACTGCCCTGTGGGTTACAGGTGCATTGGTCTCCTGGTTCACTCATACACTAGACAGTGACTGTCCCTTGGTTACAGGTGCATGTTCTTTGTTCCTATACACAAGACAGTGACTTCCCTGTGGGTTATGGTTGCAAGCCTGTGACAGACAGTGACTGTCCCTGTGGTTACAGGTGCATTGTTCGCACTGGTTTCCCTCATACCAATACAGTGACTGAGTCGTGGATTACAAGGTGCATTGGTCCACCTGGTTTCCCTTACACAGAAAGCGTGACAGTCTACCCTGTGGTTTTAGGTGCAATTGTCTCCACTGGTTCCTCTGACACAAGAGAGTGAACTGCAATGTGGATTACAGGCTGCAATGTCTCCTGGTATTCCCTATATCACAGACAGTGACTGGTCACTGTGGGTTACAGGTGAAATTGCCTGGATCCCATGCACAAGTGACAGCTGAGCTAGTTCTGTGAGTTACATGGTGCAAGGCTTGTACAGCTGGATTCCCTCATAGCCTACAGACAGTGACTGTCCATGGTGGGTTCAGGGGATTGTCTCCCTGATTTCCCTCATACCACAAGACATGACTCCCCTGTGGGTCACAGGTGCATGTGTCCCACTGGTTTCCTCATACACGAGACAATGACTGTCCCTGTGGGTCACAGGTGCATTGCCTGTGACAGTGACTCTCCCTGTGGGTTACAGGTGCAAGGCCTGTGACAGACAGTGACTGTCCCTGTGGGTTACAGGTGCAAGGCATGTGACAGACAGTGACTCTCCTTGTGGGTTACAGGTGCAAGGGCTGTGACAGACAGTGACTATCCCTGTGGGTTACAGGTGCAAGGCCTGTGACAGACAGTGACTGACCCTGTGGGTTACAGGTGCAAGGCCTGTGACAGACAGTGACTGTCCCTGTTGGTTACAGGTGCAAGGCTTGTGACAGACAGTGACTATCCCTGTGGGTTACAGGTGCAAGGCCTGTGACAGACAGTGACTCTCCCTGTGGGTTACAGGTTCAAGGCTTGTGACTGGACCAGCCAGGGTGTGGCTGTGGATGGGGAGCTGGAATTAGCGGCAGGGGAGGTAATGCAGCTGGAGTGAGGCTGAAGATAAGACAGAAAAAAACCCTGAAAAATCAGAACATGGCTGACAAGTCTGACAGCTGAATGATATTGATATGAAATTGATGAATCACAACATGGCTGACAAGTCTGACAGCTAAGTGATATTGATATGAAATTGATGAATCAGAACATGGCTGACAAGTCTGACAGCTGAGTGATATTGATATGAAATTGATGAATCACAACATGGCTGACAAGTCTGACAGCTGAGTGATACTGATATGAAATTGATGAATCAGAACATGGCTGACAAGTCTGACAGCTGAGCGATATTGATATGAAATTGATGAATCAGAACATGGCTGACAAGTCTGACAGCTGAGCGATATTGATATGAAATTGATGAATCAGAACATGGCTGACAAGTCTGACAGCTGAGCGATATTGATATGAAATTGATGAATCAGAACATGGCTGACAAGTCTGACAGCTGAGTAATATTGATATGAAATTGATGAATCACAACATGGCTGACAAGTCTGACAGCAGAGTGATATTAATACACCAAAAGTATTAGGGTTTTGATTAAAAAGAAACAACTAAAAGTTTCTTAACCATGTTTACTGGGATTTTTTAGACCAATAAAAACTTTGCTGGTTTTCATTTGTCAGTTGTTTACATGTAATGCAAAATGCTGCATATGACTTGGTTATAGTGGGCTCTGAGCTGGGATTGTGTGAGAGCATGTGTGAGCATCAGAGAGATTGTGTGTGTGTGTGTGTGTGTGTGTGTGTGTGTGTGTGTGTGTGTGTGTGTGTGTGTGTGAACAGTCTTCAAGAGACAGAAATGAAAGAGAAAGTTGATAGAATCTTGTTTCTGATTCAGTTTCTTTCCATTTAAATCCACTTCATCGTAAACATGAAGGAGACTAATGTTGTAATTAAGGGATAAATCAATGTTTTGAAGTGGGCCTGCGTTGATCCGTTATTTTTGTACTTGGCCACCAAAAATAGTGTGAAGGGTGAACAGCTGTGAAGACCACATTGTCTGAGTGTGTCGGTGTTCTTCTTCTACACACATCATGCCTAGGACATACTGCCACACACTAGCATATAAACTGCGCCCATTCACGCATATAACGAAAGTGTGCATGCACGCGTTCATACACTATGCCTGCACATGCACACAGTCAGACACAGCATTCTGTCTCAGATCCAGACTCTCTCCCATCAGTTTCAGTTTCAATTTCATCAAGGTGTCACTGCATGCAGACGAGTTTATGTGCTAAGTTGTGTTGAGACCACACTGCGCATGATTGAAATGAAGACAGATATATGAATTACTGACTAAGATGAGAGAATTGAAGAAGAGGGTCTCGTGGCTAAGACTTAGCAGAGGTCTGGTCTGCACTTTGGCCCCACGTGCTGGTTGGCGCTGCCTAACGTTGGCAGTACCATTATCATCATTGTATGTATGTGTGGTGAGTGTACTTGTAGGTGTGTATATGTGTGTGCATGAGCATATGGGCACGGTCCCATGTCTGTGTGTGTGTGCCAGTATATGCGGTGCGTGAGTACATGTGTATGGTGTGTGTGTGTATGCGTGTGCATTATGTGTATGCATATGTGTGTGTGTGTGCAGATGTTATGTTTATGCATCAGTTTATAACTGAAGTGTCCCTTTCTAAATAGCTGTTCCTCATTTATTTCCCTAGCTTATGCACTGACTTCCGTGTGCAGTTGTTGTACATATATATGTACAAAGTAAGCACTTGCACACACATGCGCACACACAAGCACGCAAAAGTGTAGTAGTGTGCGGCATAGATCAAGTATCTGGGCTCTTGAGGCTGTTTGGTAAATCATATATGTCATTAACTTCTCCTGAGTGTTTATCTAAGAGCCCACCAACCGGCCCCCTCCCCCCTTTCCAACCCTTTCCTTATACACTTGTGTATTTATGTACTTATTTACATTTCATTTACTTACCAAGCTGTTAGACAAATCAAATAGGTCACCGACTTTTTCTGAGTGTTTGTCTCGGAGGCCCCTCTTCCCCTTTCCATATACACTTCTGTATTGATGTATGTTGTTTATGATTTTATTTTCTTATCAGCAACCTAGTGAAAAAAGTTCTTTTAAAGTGTTGGGGTTTGCACGATGTGAGAAATAAACACTTTATAGCAGACTCCATGAAAATCTTGTTCAGAGATATCCCACCTGATGCGATCTTTGAATTTCTGAAAGACATTAACATTTTTCATCAGATCTAAGATTTTAAGGAAGAAAGATTTTTAACACAATTTCTGGTGCGTTTCTAGAGGGTGTATTTTAAAGGGTTATGTGAATAGGTTTTTTTTATGACTTTGAGTTGACCTCAACACAGTAACAGCCCTGATATGGCCCTTTGTGGTGGGCTAGGCTATGAGCAACATTACTTTACCATACCTTTTCTCTGCACTGCGGTCTCATGTTTTGCTGATGTAGGCTATGAGCAACATTACTTTACCTTACCTTTTCTCTGCACTGCGGCCTCATGCTTTGCTGATGTAGGCTATGAGCAACGTTACCTTACCTTTTCTCTGCACTGCGGTCTCATGTTTTGCTGATGTAAGCTATAAGCAACATTACCTTACCTTTTCTCTGCACTGCGGTCTCATGCTTTGCTGATGTAGGCTATAAGCAACATTACCTTACCTTTTCTCTGCACTGCGGTCTCATGCTTTGCTGATGTAGGCTATAAGCAACATTACCTTACCTTTTCTCTGCACTGCGGTCTCATGCTTTGCTGATGTAGGCTATAAGCAACATTACCTTACCTTTTCTCTGCACTGCGGTCTCATGTTTTGCTGATGTAGGCTATAAGCAACATTACCTTACCTTACCTTTTCTCTGCACTGCGGCCTCATGCTTTGCTGATTTGATGTAGCGTATATGGACCAGCTTGCCAGTGGTCTACTTGATGAAACTGAAGCAGTTTATGGCCTTTTGCTCAGCAAATTTCATTCTCCCTCCTCACTCTTTTCTGTCCTGTCCCACTCTCCCTCCTCTCTCTTTTCTGTCCTGTCCCACTCTCCCTCCTCACTCTTTTCTGTCCTGTCCCACTCTCCCTCCTCTCTCTTTTCTGTCCTGTCCCACTCTCCCTCCTCTCTCTTTTCTGTCCTGTCCCACTCTCCCTCCTCTCTCTTTTCTGTCCTGTCCAACTCTTCCTCCTCTCTCTTTTCTGTCCTGTCCCACTCTCCCCCTCTCTCTCTTTTCTGTCCTGTCCCACTCTCCCACCTCTCTCTCTTTTCTGTCCTGTCCCACTTTGCCTCCTCTCTCTTTTCTGTCCTGTCCCACTCTCCCTCCTCTCTCTTTTCTGTCCTGTCCAACTCTTCCTCCTCTCTCTTTTCTGTCCTGTCCCACTCTCCCCCTCTCTCTCTTTTCTGTCCTGTCCCACTTTGCCTCCTCTCTCTTTTCTGTCTGTCCCACTCTCCTTCCTCTCTCTCTTTTCTGTCCTGTCCCACTCTCTCTCTCTCCTCTCTTTTCTGTCCTGTCCCACTCTCCCTCCTCTCTCTCTTTTCTGTCCTGTCCCACTCTTCCTCCTCTCTCTTTTCCGTCCTGTCCCACTCTCCCTCCTCTCTCTCTTTTCTGTCCTGTCCCACTCTCCCTCCTCTCTCTTTTCTGTCCTGTCCCACTCTCCCTCCTCTCTCTTTTCCGTCCTGTCCTACTCTCCCTCCTCTCTCTTTTCTGTCCTGTCCCACTCTCCCTCCTCTCTCTCTTTTCCGTCCTGTCCCACTCTCCCTCCTCTCTCTCTTTTCCGTCCTGTCCCACTCTCCCTCCTCTCTCTCTTTTCCGTCCTGTCCCACTCTCCCTCCTCTCTCTCTTTTCCGTCCTGTCCCACTCTCCCTCCTCTCTCTCTTTTCCGTCCTGTCCCACTCTCCCTCCTCTCTCTCTTTTCCGTCCTGTCCCACTCTCCCTCCTCTCTCTCTTTTCCGTCCTGTCCCACTCTCCCCCTCTCTCTTTTCCGTCCTGTCCCACTCTCCCTCCTCTCTCTCTTTTACGTCCTGTCCCACTCTTCCTCCTCTCTCTCTTTTCTGTCCTGTCCCACTGCTCCCTCCTCTCTCTTTTCCGTCCTGTCCCACTCTCCCTCCTCTCTCTTTTCTGTCCTGTCCCACTCTCCCTCCTCTTTTCCGTCCTGTCCCACTCTCCCTCCTCTCTCTTTTCTGTCCTGTCCCACTCTCCTTCCTCTCTCTCTTTTCTGTCCTGTCCCACTCTTCCTCCTCTCTCTTTTCCGTCCTGTCCCACTCTCCCTCCTCTCTCTTTTCTGTCCTGTCCCACTCTTCCTTCTCTTTCTTTTCCGTCCTGTCCCACTCTTCCTCCTCTCTCTTTTCCATCCTGTCCCACTCTCCCTCCTCTCTTTTCTGTCCTGTCCCACTCTCCCTCCTCTCTCCTTTATTATCCTCCTGTGCTCCAGACAAGTGCAATTTCCTGTCTCATTACTGTGACCTGACCTTTGAACAAAGGGATCAGGTTTGTTGATTCTGATGGTAATTTCCTCTATTCAGAAGGTCATGACAAATGTCTTCACCATTATCATCATTAAAAAAAAAAATCTGTGATACAATCATTGTTTTGACATGAAAAGAGTAAGTAAAACTGTCATAACTTTGTAGTTTTATTTAGAAAGAAAAGGGGCGAGTTACCGCCACAGACGCAGACAAACAGATTACAGGACAAAACACATTTCGACCTCTTGGGTCTTCTTCAGGCACAAACAAATAACATTCAGGACAGTGAAAACGAAGAATGAGAAACCACTTATCTTCTCATATTCGACGCAAAATGGCTGCCGAATATTTTTCCGTCATCACGACCGTTTCCATGCTGATCACGTTTGATGACTGCGTGCATGCTGGTCATGTGTGATGACTGTGTACATGCTGGTTATGTTTGACCACCACACAGAGCCGAAGAGGAGGATAAGAAATAATTGACAGCAGCAGCATCAACGACAATGTGAACACAGTTTCACACAATTCTTGAATAAAAAATGTTTGCACAAGAAAACAGAACAACCAATGAAGCATAAATAAACATACAAACCAACATCAACAACAACCTAAAAGAAAACGAACGAAAAAAAATTGTTACGATATTGGTTTTTTGTTTGTTTGTTTGTTTGTTTGTTTGTTTGTTGTGTGTGTGTGTGTGTGTGTGTGTGTGTGTGTGTGTGTGTGTGTGTGTGTGTGTGTGTTTTACACTTATAAGATTCTATAATACTTGGATCACGTGATGTCCGTCTCGGATGACTTAACGTCTGGGCATTTCTCCGATCACCTGACAATTCTTGACAACAGCGGCATGTGATTCCCGAGCGACTCCCCCCCCCCCCTCTCCCCATCCATGCACGCACGCACACACACACACACACACACACACACACACACACACACACACACACACACACACACACACCCTTCCCCATTAGAAAAAGTGGATGGAAGAGAACGTGGAAGAAAAGACTTTCTGGCTCGACCATGCAAAGGATGCTGACACAGCTCGGTGAATCACCATTGCCAGATTTGACTGATATTTAAAAAATAAAAGATTGGGTGTTACCAGCTGCCATCAAGAAGTGCCGTGGTCAGCGTCGCGGAAACTCAGGTAGGAAGTCATAGGTTCGATTCCCATATGAGCCATTTATTTGTGGGATTTTTTTGCCCTGACTGGCTCTTGCCTTGAGTTAAGTTTGTTGCAGGACAATTGGGAGGACTGGGACCGTACAGCCGAGTTTCATCCATTAATTGGATGCATCTCTGAAGAGTGTTAACAAATTTTAAATGTAATTAATAGCGAACCGCCAAGAAAACGTAGACAAACGAATCACAAGACAAGACACAACGTGTTTGGACCTCTTAGGTCTTCTTCAGGCAAGATACAAAACACTCAGGACAACGAAAATGAACGAGCAATCACTTAACCTTCATCCACTTCAGCGCAAGATAGGCGTTCACAGTGGAGTTTCTTTTCACCTAATGGATGCATCTCAAAGACTGTTGCTCTGAATTCTTGACCAGCACTGCAGGGTCACACTCTACACTGCCTTTCATGATGTATTCTGCGTTCAGAAAGACCTGCAAGTCCTGTCACACCAGGGCCACACTCTACACTGCCTTTCATGATGTATTCTGCCTTCAGAAAGACCTGCAAGTCCTGTCACACCAGGGCCACACTCGACACTCCCTTTCATGATGTATTCTGTCTTCAGAAAGACCTGCAAGTCCTGTCACAGGACTGAAGTGCGCAACAGTACACGCGCAGATATGATCATCTACATCAATTCATAACGATCATATTTTAGACAGATAACAACACACTACGTGATGCTCAGGATGCTAGCAACTTCTGCTTAATTTTGTTTCCATCTCCAGATAGTTAAAAACATAAAATATATATTATTTTAATTCACAGTGTCTTGAATTAAAAAAAAAAAACTAAAAAAGTTCGGTTCAGTTCAGTTCATTCCCCTGACCACTGGTGTCGTTGGGGGGACGTGATGAGGCAGCCGCCATTTCTCTCCAGATTCTTTTGTTGGCAGCTGTTGTGAGGAGATCCGGCATGGTCATTTTGGTCCAGTCCTTAGTGTTTTCAGACCAGCTCTTTCTCTGCCGGCCTCAGAGTGTGTGTATGTGTGTGTGTGTGTGTGTGTTGACACAGTGTTTACAACCTTATTACCCGGTCGTTGAAACAGTGTTTACAGGCTTATTAACTGGTCATCAGATCAAAGCACAAACGCTGACATGTATACATCATGAAAGAGAGAGAGAGAGTAGTGGAAGTTTGTCCAGAGGCAGAAGAACGGGTCACTAACATGGAAATACAATGAACTACAGGGAAAATGCACATCATAGGGTTAAAAAGTCGGAGGGAGAGAGAATAGGAGTACAAATAATGTTAATGTGCATGAGAGAGAGGAGAGAGAGAGAGAGAGAGAGAGAGAGAGAGAGAGAGAGAGAAACAGACAGACAGATGGGAAGGGGGGTGGGACGCTAGCATAGTACTCATGCAAATTGGCGGTACACTGAATTTCTTTTGAAATTAAGAGAGAGAGGGAGGTAGAAAGAGATAAACTCCTCATCTAACTAAGCACTTTGTCCCGGATTCAACCTACTTTCCTGAAAACGGCTGGTAACAATCATTTCTGAGAAACAAGAATTTTCGAGGAGTGTCAACGCTTAACTTACTTGCCTGAAAACGGTGAAGTGCAGTGTGCTAAGGTTATTTCAGAGAGACAAATGTCACCCGGATGTGTTTAGCATCAGTCTGCTGGCCTGAACAGCGCTAAGTGCAGTGTGATAACGTGTTTCTGTAAAGGGTCACTGGGATGTGTAGACCCCCTCTCTCTCTCTCTTCTCTCTCTCTCTCTCTCTCTCCTCTCTTTTCCCTTCCCATCCCACCGCCACCCCCAGCTGGAAAACCCTGCACAGTATCACGCCAGCTTGATCAGAGTGACTCGACAACTACAGCGGCAGAACAGAAGACTGATTATTTCAGTGCACGCACTGCAGGAAATAGCAGGCTTTGGTTGGAGGTGACCAGTGACTCGACAATTACAGCGGCATAACAGACTGATTATTTCAGTGCACGCACTGCAGGGAATGATAGGCTTTCATTGGAGGTGGGCCACAAACCATTATTAACGTCATGCCTGTGTGGTTCCGGTCTCGTTGTCTGGAGTGTAGGCTACACAAGCAAAACTTGTTGGTTCCTGAAACGATTGTTAAGCAAAAGGAAGGAGCTGTATTGTTAAGCGAAAGGAAGGAGCTGTATTGTTAAGCGAAAGGAAGGAGCTGTATTGTTAAGCGAAAGGAAGGAGCTGTATTGTTAAGCAAAAGGAAGGAGCTGTATTGTTAAGCGAAAGGAAGGAGCTGTATTGTTAAGCAAAAGGAAGGAGCTGTATTGGTAAGCGAAAGAAAGGAGCTGTATTGTTAAACAAAAGGAACGAGCTGTATTGTTAAGCAAAAGGAAGGAGCTGTATTGTTAAGCAAAAACAAGGAGCGGTAGGGGAGAGGATGGTAAGAGGGGAGGGGAGGGAGATCAGCAAGGGAGGGGGCATGGAGGTCATAGCTTCGGGTAAAACATTCAATTAGTAACCACGTGACTCAGTGCTTTTTTTTCCCCCCAACTCAGTTATTGTCAATTGCGAAAAAGATGACAGAATTTGACAAATGACATATATTGACACATCTATAAATCGGTAAATAACACATGCATGAGTAATATACAGCTATCAGTATAGTAAGTTGTGTGCCGGAATATGCCATTAACCATATTGTCAATTTAAATGTACTGCTTTTTTGTTTGTGTACCAGTCTTGAAAAGATGACAATGTTGCAGATGGCAAATTCCGGCACAAAACTTAGTATATTGATAGGTGCAAATTACTCATGCAAAGTTTGAACAACCAGTGTTTGATTCAGCTTCTCTTCATACTGTCTGTAAGGGCTAAATGTCAAAAAGGAAATCTTTTGCGTGTAGAGTACATTCCAGTTGAACGTTCAGAACCACCAAAGAGGACTGACAGGGCAGACGATCATCAGCATCGCAACAGAGTGAGGGCTGGCACCTCTCTTTTATGAGACTTACCACCAGAACGACAACACGCGAAGACGGGCTGCAAACATTGCAAGTTGTGTGTTGAGTGGCAAGGCAGTTTGAACCTTCAACTTCCGACCTTTCAAACGACTCGTGTAGCTCCCCCTTTAAGCGATCGCCATTCTCCGCTCTCGTCACCATGACCACCACCACCACCACCACCCTTTCAGCACTTCAGTTTCCTCTCCCTCTCTCTCTCTCTTCACCCGCTGTTGTGCTATTTTCTCAGGAACACCACGTTGCCTAGACTGCTCCATTCATGTAAGAATTAAACTTCAAAGTCTAAAACGGGCGGGTGAGCATAGCTGAGAATAAATGTTTGAAGACTTTTTTCTTGAGAAAGACAGACTGAGAGACAGAGTACATGAGAGGGGGGTATCTACGTGTGACTGTGAAAGAATAGCTCTTACCTTCATTGTTGTGTGTTTATCTTAACTTGAGGAGAGCAATAAAGAGCACCTCTTTCACGTTGGGCGTGAGTTTCCATGAGTTGATGTATTGGTCATTTGGAGACATCCCTGAGTGTAAACACCTCCTCCCCCCAGTATTGGATAGACGATATAAAACCTTCAAGATAGTGTGTGTGTGTGTGTGTGCGTGCGTGCGTGTGTGTGTGTGCATGTGTGTATGCGTGCATGTGTGTGTGTGTGTGTGTGTGTGTTGTGTGTGTGTGTGTGTGTGTGATGTCTAAGGTCAATCGTGATTTCAGACACACATGAAAAAAAAAGGATGGTGAGGTGGGAAGTGGTGGGAGG
>CM065747.1:31802820-31805320 GCA_033310375.1 Conus canariensis
GTAACTTGTTTTGTATATGGTTTATATTAAGATGTCCAATACGTAGTCCGTCTTCCTGTGGTCACTTTAAAGATGATTGCACCATTTGTGCAACTAAAACAAATATAGCAAGGATACACTTGAATACAAACTCAATGTGTCCGTATGGTATACACACACAACAACTATCTTCAATTCAAAAGGATAATGAAAATGAGAAACAAGCAAGTCAAAACTACAAATAAGTGTGATACAACACACTTACACACCAAATCCAACAATGCTCAATGAAAAAGTATAATGAATATGAAAAAGCACAAAAGTTAAATTTACAAAGTTACGTAACACATGGCAAGTATCACCGAAGCTTTATCTACACCACAGGAGGTTTCTGAGCGTGCTCACACACCATTCAGGTACAATAAAACTATGATATAAAAGTCTTGCTTTCTTCAGAAATGCTAATAATGTAGTTCGCAACCACTTTTTCTTCTCAGCTTATCAGATGGTCGGCAGATTTGGAATTACACAGTCCACATTGGCAGATGCATATAGTTCAAACTCTGCACTTTCCACACTAGTGTATATATACATATAGCACACACGCACACGCACACGCACACACAACACACACACACACCACACACACACACACACTGATTCAAGTCTAGAACTGGCCATAGTTTGGTGGCATTGGCATGAAGTGTGGCCACTGCCAAAAAGCAGGTGGGAAGCTACGAGGAAAAGAAGGGAAGAACATAGAAGGATACACAGGCGGTGGCATCATGGGTGGTGGTTGTGGAGGCGAAGTGTAGGTCTCTCTACTACCATACGGATTAGTTCCCCGCGTGGTAGTGGGCTTACTGTCCGGTCGTCAGAGTGGGTGGGTGGGGTTTAGAGTGGTGGTAGGGAGGGGAGGAAAGACTTCCGAGTAGTGTGGGTCGGCCGGAGAATGGGGAAGAGTAGGAGGGTTCTCGGGGTTGAGAGGACTGTGATGTGTGATTGTTTGTTGGTAACATGCGTGGAGTAGGTGAATGGACGGGAGGAGGAACGGAGCGGTGATGCAAGAAGGGGGAAGTGGAGAGACGTCCAGTGGGGCGAGGCCTGTGGTCACTGCCCCTCTTTGTGCCCATGCTGTCTGCCTGTTTCCTAGCAAACAGATTTTCAGCAAGGCGTGCTGTCCCTTTCCTCGTTGGCAGAATGGCATTTTGGTACAATGCCATTCTGGGTGCACCACTGCTGGTGGTGAAGACAGCAGTGTGGTCCCTGTAGTGCACACCCACGCCGTCACACACCTGCTGCAGGTTCCTGTTGCTGTTGAGAATGACTGGATTGAAGGGGTGTCGTCCTCTGGCAGGCATGATAGCAGAAGCTAGCAGTGACGCTTTGGGAAAGACCCTCCGGCACTGGTAAAGAAGGTCTTTCCACTTGTCACTGCTGATGGCACTGTCTGCTGAGGCCTTGACTTGTGCATAGTCGTGGATCCCAACATGAACTGCAGCCAGTCTCACGGTAGTTGAGGGTGTCTGGCGACTGAGCCAGTCAGTCAGCTGGGTCACTGTCAGGTCACTGACACACACTTTTTGGGGCTTGCTGTTGGGAGGTGAGGATCGGGAGGGATCCACCCCTTTCACTACATCATCCCCCAGCAGAATGGTAGTGGTGTCCTTAGTGACACTGACATGTTGGAGAGGGTTGGGGGTGGTGTCCTTAGTGACACTGACATGTGAGAGGTGGGTGGTGACAGGGAGGGTTGGGGGTGGAGGTCTGCTGACTGAGGGACTCAGACACTGCTGTGGAGTCTGCTTTGCCTGCGCTGTGTCCACTGTCAGCATTGCTCTCTGTGGCAGTGGCATTCGGCGGGGTGGGCAATATGGGAGATGATGATTTGGGGGTGGATGATTTGGGGGAGGGTGGTTTGGAGGATATAGTCTTGGAGGGAAGTTTGTGATTTGAGGAGCGGGGAAGAGGTTTTTGTGTGTTTTGGGCTTGTAAGTGCAGTAACTGAGTGGTGATGGCGTCTATGTCAATCTTAAATGTGTGTCTTGCTTCTTGCAGTGCTGCACGAAGGGCTGAAACTTCAGCTTGTAGGGATTGTGTTGTTTGTAAAAACTCTGCCTTGGACACACAGTCATCATGGCAGCAGCACACATCTGGCATGTTCCCTGGCTTTGAAGCTTGGTCACCATCTTTGTCACTGGAAACGCTTTCAGTGTCTGTGGTGGTGTCTCTGCTAACGCTTTCAGTAACTGCTGTGAAAGTGGTGTCTTGTTTGGGAGAGGGGAGGGGCATGACTGAGTCAGGTGGGGCAGGGGTTACAGTGGAGGATGGTGAGGAGGGGGGTGAATTATCAGTCGAAGTGGGGGACTGTGAAGCCTGTGCACTAACGCCGACTGGAATGGTGACGGATGATGGGCTCAATGAAGGGGCAGTGGAGGGAGGAGGTTCTGTCACTGGGTGAGAAGAGAAGGCCTTAGCTGGTGAAGGGGGCGGGGAGTGGAGGGGGGATGCTGAGTGTTGG
>CM065747.1:31815320-31847820 GCA_033310375.1 Conus canariensis
CCCCCCACCTCCCTCCTTCTGTTTGCAGCACGGTGGTCAATGTTTCCTTCCATGGCTTTTAAGAGTTTCGGGAAATATGTGGAAATCTTCAGGTAAACCCTCGGCTGCTTTGTATAAGAGGTTGAAGGAAACGAAATCTCAGGCAGGAGCTGTCAGTCTGTAGTACGTGTATGTATGTGTGTGTGTGTGTGTGTGTGTGTGTGTGTGGTGTGTGGTGTGTGTGTGTCTTTCTTTCTGTCTGTCTGTCTGTCTGTCTGTCTGTCTGTCTGTCTCTCTCTCTCTCTCTCTCTCTCTCTTACCCCAACTCCACCTCTCTGTATCCATCCATCCATCCATCCATCCATCTATCCATCCAACCATCCAATTATCCATCTCTATGTCTCTTTATCGATCAATCAATCAATCTGACTATCAATCAATCAAACAACCAATTGATTAGTCTATCTATCTATCTATCTATCTATCTATCTATCTATCTATTCTATCTATCTGTCTATCTGTCTGTCTGTCTGTCTGTCTGTCTATCCATCTGTCTCTATGTCTGTCTGTCTGCCTGCTTGCCTGCCTACCTGTCTGTCTGTCTCCCTGTCTGTCTATATCTCGCCCTGCCCCCCCCCCCCCCCCCCCGTCTCTTTCTCTCTGTCTCGCTCTCTCTCTCTCTCTCTCTCTCTCTCGCTCGCTCGCTCGCTCGCTCGCTCGCTCTCTCGCTCTCTCTATGTAAGGATAGATAGATAGATAGACAGACAGACAGACAGACAGACAGGCACAAACCAGACAATGGAAAGTAAAGGAAAACAAGTACACGCAGCCAATCTAGTTTTTTTCTTTAAAGACTGGTCCGATTTAACGAAACTAGATATAAACCAGAGAAAGATGATCAGATTCAGGTGTTAGTAACTGCCTACTGGGAACAACGACTCTCTTTAGGAATGGAATTTCTTTCAGTTCTGAGCAGATCCACCAGGAGAAAAAGGAACACAGCATAAGCGTAAAACCTGTGCTGAAATAAATGATTGTTTCCGACTAGCCTTGCAGTTTCTTTCACCAATAAGCAGGCTATATGAACAGCAGTCTTGTTGGGCTGTACATGCATTTTTGAGTTTCATTACCTTGTTTAGCAACTCAGTCGTGTTACATAACCTAAGAATATGATCAGAAGATATGTTAATAGTTTCAGGGTTTCTTTGAACCCCATATTTATAGATGTTTATCAAATCTACTTCTAGTTTATTTAGGAAAAAAAAATGAAATCAACTCAGACTTTAGGGACCTTCTTTTACATTATCTGGATATTCTGGATTAATCAAACACACACTTTTTCGATCTTTGGTAGCAAGCAGCATGTTATGAACATTTCTAAGGTCCGAGCAAGATTAACCATTCGCAGTTTTTCTTTTATTTCCCTTTTTTCTTTCTTTCTTATTTTCTTTCTTTCTTCTTTCTTGTCTTGTACACTTCATAGAGTATTATCATTCACAAACTCGAAAGCCTTCCTGAAGTCCGCAAATGCCACATACAGTTCTGTATTTTTTCTGCGTGGTAGTAAATATAGTATGAACAGACTCTACCGTGCTGTTCTCTTCTTCACTTATCTTTTTACTTTGTGCAGCGTCTTTTGTCAGCATTGTTTTCGCGATATACTACAAAACAGTCCCTAAAATACTACTACGATCTTCTACATGTATTTTTGAAGATTGTCACTGTTTCCTTACATTAAAGAATATTTGGAGAGAGAGAGAGAGAGAGAGAGAGAGAGAGAGAGAGAGAGAGAGAGAGACAGACAGACAGACAGACAGACAGACAGACAGACACAGAGAAGGAGAGAGATAGAGGCATAGAGACAAGAGTTCCAGACAAACAATGAATATAGACCTGTTTCCTCAGATAGAAACTGGTCGGAAAACCACTCACTCCAAAGTAAAACAGTAAAAGAAACGACGACAGTATGCCACTCAGTTCTCCCCGAAGTGCCTTTTATCCACCCCCACTGTCATAGATCCAAGTCTTATTGAGACCCAGACGGAAAGTTTTGACAAAGTTGATATTTCCCGGCGAAGTCCCCACAGAGAGTAAAACCATTTTAAGCATCATACCAATTGTCGTTCATCTCTCTTTATCTGCAATCAGCAAATTTTGTAAGTGTCTGTGTGCCGGCTATCAAATGAAATCGTTGCTGTTAGTTCTAACCATGACATTTTAGTGAATGGGAGTAGCCATTCAATACTATCCCATGAAATGACAAAGGGTACTAATTCTCATCATTAGATGTAAGATCTAGTACGGCTTTAATGGTCGCCTAGATTGTAAATCACATGGTATTTTCATCACTGGATTAGCCATATCATTGATCAGCTATCCCATGAAATGACTCTCCTAAAAAAAAACCTGCCATCTGAATTTTCGGAGCAATTATTTTCAACTACCCACTCAAAAATCTTATGCTTAGGGTGCCTTTTTCTTTTTATCTCATTGG
Organism: Conus canariensis; assembly: GCA_033310375.1. NCBI lineage: Eukaryota > Metazoa > Mollusca > Gastropoda > Neogastropoda > Conidae > Conus > Conus canariensis. The sequence continues at coordinate 31,817,794 of CM065747.1, forward strand.
CTTCTCTATAACAGCTTTCTTTTTGGAGTTTGGTTCTCTTTGTGAGTTAATTCATTTTCCCCTTTAGTTTGAATAATTCAACACGCAATGCTGCTACTCCAGTGTCATTTATTTATTTTCCCCTTTGGTTTGAATAATTCAACACGCAATGCTGCTACTCTGATGCCATTTATTTATTTTCCCCTTTGGTTTGCATAATTCATCATGCAATGCTGCTACTCCGATGCCATTTATTCTGGCTCTCCCCCACACAGCTGCGCCAACGTGAGTCCTGACGTAGCACTACAGCCCACAGAGATCTAGCAATATCAGAATGCCCTTAGACATCTTACCAAAGGAGACACGGCACTGCTGCCTGATCACTTTGGTGGAGTTCAGGGGAGCTTGTCCTGATTTGACACACGCAGGACATCACCTGTGACGTCCGAAACTCACGACAGTGTGATTGCTTCATTGCACAGACCGCAGCCCATCATCCGTGACGTCCCAAACTCATGACAGTGTGACTGCTTCATTGCACAGACTGCAGTACATCACCCGTGACGTCCCAAACTCACGACAGTGTGATTGCTTCATTGCACAGACCGCAGCCCATCATCCGTGACGTCCAAAACTCACGACAGTGTGATTGTTTCATTGCACAGACCGCAGCCCATCATCCGTGACGTCCCAAACTCAAAACAGTGTGACTGCTTCATTGCACAGACTGCAGTACATCACCCGTGACGTCCCAAACTCACGACAGTGTGACTGCTTCATTGCACAGACCGCAGTCCATCATCCGTGACGTCCAAAACTCACGACAGTGTGATTGCTTCATTGCACAGACCGCAGCCCATCATCCGTGACGTCCCAAACTCACGACAGTGTGACTGCATCATTGCACAGACCGCAGTCCATCATCCGTGACGTCCCAAACTCACGACAGTGTGACTGCATCATTGCACAGACCGCAGTCCATCATCCGTGACGTCCCAAACTCACGACAGTGTGACTGCATCATTGCACAGACCGCAGTCCATCATCCGTGACGTCCCAAACTCACGACAGTGTGATTGCTTCATTGCACAGACCGCATGACTAAGGATCACCCTTTGTAGAGCGCCAGCATCTTCATCCAGCGACAGCCTTCATGAACATGCACGTGTCGACGATTATGACTCAGACCTTTTACAGGCGCAGATGTGGAGAGATTTCAGTCTCAGTTTCATCAAGGTGTCACACGCTGCACCACACCCGCCAAGTTTCGAGACCACTCTGCGCATGATTTAAAGCTGATGGATAAATGAATAAATGACTAAGATGAGGGAATTTGAGAAGGGGGTCTCATGGCCACGACTTAGCAGATGTCTGACTTCCGCAGTAACCCAACGCGCTGGTCGGACCTTGTTGATAGAAATTCGACAATACGTCCCCGTGATGGATGGCCTCAAATGTGAAACGTTTTTCTGTGTAATATGAATGAGGATTGAGATGACGAAGATGATGCGATAGAGTTCCATTCTAGTGTGACAACATGACAGGGTTGTGCTGCGCCCTTCCTTCTCTGGAAGGTCCAGGCTTCAGCCAGGGCTGCAGTGGCAGCTATGGGATTGTTTTATGTTTCTTCAGAATCGTTTTGTTGTTGTTGTTGTTGTTGTTGTTTTGTTTGCTTTTATTAATGATCCATTCGTTGTCAAGCTTTGGTTTGGTTATTCAGTTATTTGTAGAATTGTAGTAAATAAATTCATTCACTCAATTATTTATTCAAACTGTTATCCATTCGTTTATTTTTGCATTTCCGTCAGATGGATCATCAATAGTCATCTATCATTCTGTTCATTTATGTATTCATGTCAAGGATTACAATTTTAGTGGGATCGGGTTGGTTTTTCATTTGTTCATTAATTTTTTTTATTTTGAATAAACCTGTTGTATGCACACACATTTTTATAACAGTTTACTCATGTACATCAAAACTGATTTGCATCAATTATTTAGTTCTTAATTTATTCGATTACCGACCTATCTATTTAATTTATGTTTCATCAGGGCAATAATCATTCATGTACATCTTTCATTAAAATTTTATCCAATGCTTCATTTCATTCCTAGTTTGTCTAGTCGGTTGACTTTTTTTCAGTAAAGGATTCCATCACAAAAAGGAAGAAGATGGTATAATTTTGTTGGGCAAATTACAGTCACCAACTTCCCACCATGAAGTGATCATCTACCAAGAATGATATCAGCTGAGCGCTATATGATTTGGGGAGTTAAGTGTGAATATGGCTGCCTAGTGCTTTAATATGGGAAAGGAAACAAATCGAATTTCATGGTTTAGTCGTAACAGAAAAGCTGATAGTCGCTCTTTAGACAGATGACTGTTGTGAAAACACACCGGTGCAGGCGAGACTTGGCTCTGCACAGAGGAAGTCACCGTGTATTATTATCCCACTTGCAGGAAAGTGTTCTGGCAGCCCCTTTCCTCTTCAGTGTGACAATATCTGGAACAGTGTCAGTATCTCCGGTAAGACGTGGTTCTTGGGAGTGGAGGAGCGGGTGAGTGTAGACAGCGGCGTAGGGGTGAGGGGAGCGGGGCAGGCGAGAGGGAGGGGGGGGGGGGGGGGGGGGGGGGGGGGGGGGGGGGCTGTTATTTTTTGCAGAAGCTGAAAGAAGTATGATCTTCAGACACGAATTGTCACTCTGTATTCTGTATGTCCCTTCAGTAAAAGGCAGCGATCGTTTCCCACCGGTTGACTCTCTCTCTTGGGTCTCGGGAACTGTTGAATGTTTCACATCAAACTATGTTCTATACGGGAATTTAAATAAAAAATGACTATTTTTGACCCCTGGACAGACATTGTCGAATCACTTAAACACCCAAATAATTTACAAGACATAAAATAATCATTAACGCTGCAACCACTTTCTGACACGTACGTGTAACGATTTACAAGGTCGCTATGACACAATCCATTAAGTATACTCAAATCTACAGCAGTACACATATTCAATAACAATTTACCATAATTATTCAACGATTTATCCTGGGAACATCTGCCAACATTTAATTGATGACTCGCACATTGCAACTCGAAAATATTATCATTATATATACTCTGACAAACATGTGAAATGTTAGAAGTCCTGCTATTCATATCTCCACACAACAACACATAGACGTCATTATAGGTCAATATACAGTCAGTTATGTAATCCTCCGGAAGCGTTATACCATTTTCACTCTCAAAATAAACATAATGCGGCGAACCCGCAGGAGGTACATAGGAATAGATATATAGAACATCTCTGTCCACATCAAGCAAGTGTTGTTTGTTGTTGTTTTTTTTAACAAGAAATGCACCACAGTTTCGAGATTTGATAAGAACTTGTTCAACATATGGTAAAAAGTCATTTCTAATCAGACATACGAAACCACCAGATCGCCTCCCCTGAGTCGTGAATTTTACAGCAGGAACACAAAATGTTGAAAATCCAGCAAATATGTAAGAATTAAATTCCTCAAGAAATGTTTCCACCAGACACATAAATCAAAAGACCAAACATACGAAACAAAATTCTGTTTCATGAAGTTTAGAAATGAGACCATTAACGTTCCAGTGCAGGCAGGAAACAGCGCGTGTTTCTTTATCGCCAACAACAGAATTCAAAACATTCCTATGCAGTCGACCATCGGCAACTTCAGTAACAACAATAGTAAGCAGTAGTAGTATAGTAGTAGTAGTAGTAGTAGTAGTAAACAGTAGTAGTAGCAGTAGCAGTAGTAGTAGCAGTAGTAGTATTAGCAGTAGTAGTAGTAGCAGTTTGTAGTAGTAGTAGTAGTAGTAGCAGTTGTAGTAGTAGTAGTAGTAGCAGTAGTAGTAGTAGTAGTGGTAGTAGTGGTAGTAGTAGTAGTAGTAGCAGCAGCAGTAGTAGTATAGTAGTAGTAGTAGTAGTAGTAGTAGTAGTGGTAGTAGTAGTAGTAGTGAATAGTATAGTAAGTAATAGCAGCAGTAGTAGAAGAAGCAATAGTAGTGGTGGTGGTGGTGGTGGTGGTGGTGTGGTGGCGGTGGTAGTTGTAGCAGTAGTAGAAGAAGCAATAGTAGTAGTGGTGGTGGTGGTGGCAGTGGTAGTTGTAGCAGTAGTAGAAGAAGCAATAGTAGTGGTAGTGGTGGTGGTGGTGGTGGTGGTGGTGGCGGTGGTAGTTGTAGCAGTAGTAGAAGAAGCAATAGTAGTAGTGGTGGTGGTGGTGGCAGTGGTAGTTGTAGCAGTAGTAGAAGAAGCAATAGTAGTGGTGGTGGTGGTGGCGGTGGTAGTTGTAGCAGTAGTAGAAGAAGCAATAGTAGTGGTGGTGGCGGTGGTAGTTGTAGCAGTAGTAGAAGAAGCAATAGTAGTGGTGGTGGTGGTGGTGGTGGTGGTGGCAGTTGTAGCAGTAGTAGAAGAAGCAATAGTAGTGGTGGTGGCGGTGGTGGTGGTGGTGGTAGTTGTAGCAGTAGTAGAAGAAGCAATAGTAGTGGTGGTGGTGGTGGTAGTTGTAGCAGTAGTAGAAGAAGCAATAGTAGTGGTGGTGGTGGTGGTAGTTGTAGCAGTAGTAGAAGAAGCAATAGTAGTGGTGGCGGTGGTGGTGGTGGTGGCGGTGGTAGTTGTAGCAGTAGTAGAAGCACAGTGCCTGACGAACATGAGGCATTTACCCGTCACTGAATGTCTGTGGGAGATGAACTAGGGTGTTTCTTTTCAGACTTCTACTTTCGCAGTTCGCGCAAGAAGGCACTCTGAGCACCTGAGTGGTAGTGGGAAACAACCCTCAGACCACAGTAAATTGTGGTCGTTGCAATGGCAAGCAGTGGCAGTTTATGGGCTTTGTTTCTTTGTGATGAACACCTAAACACTTCAATGCAAGTGGGTTAGCACGGTGACTTACCGGGTACTTTTTAGCCCCTCCCCTTCCTCTCTCTCTCTCTCTCTCTCTCTCTCTCTCTCTCTCTCTCTCTCTCTCTCTCTCTCTCTCTCTCTCTCTCTCTGAGGCCTAATCTGCTAAGTACTGTTTATGATAATTATGTTTGTTATTGTAAGCTTGTTCATATTTCCTTTTCTTGTATCTTGTATGATATCTTCTTTTTATATTGTTTGTTGCTGTAGTTGTTCGAGAGGGCGTGGTGTAAAAAAAAAAAAGCTATTAGCATATCCATTTTACCCTCAATAAAAAATATTCGCACTCTCTCTCTCTCTCTCTCTCTCTCTCCTCTCTCTCTCTCCTCTCTCTCTCTCTCTCTCTCTCTCTCTCGGCTAAAGTTAACCGTCTAATACGACGTCTGCATGTGTTCCTCGTGACGAAATTATGACCGGTCAGTATAGTTCCTGACAGAAGTAAAATGCTCCGTCCGCCCTGTTGATGATGCCTTTTGGGGTGATGGGTTACGGCCCTTTCACGCCAGAATGTTTCTGGACTACATGCAGGAGAGAGAGAGAGAGAGAGAGAGAGAGAGAGAGAGAGAGAGAGAGAGAGAGAGAGAGAGAGAGAGCGAGAGAGAGAGAGAGAGAAATTCTCTTGTGACTCTTTACAAAGAGGACAAAGCAAAGCTTTGCCATTAATACAGGTTTTGTATCTGAATTGATGTACTGCTAATTCCGATATTCCATGTCTAAAATTTGCCATTATGTATTTAAAGTGTCTATCCATTTCTAAAGTTATGTAAGGTTTCAGATCATGAGAGTTGCCCAAAAGTTCTGTAAAAATCAAACCTTTTATTATTGTGCGCATGGTTTAACCATTTTTGCCAAGAGAGAGAGAGAGAGAGAGAGAGAGAGAGAGAGAGAGAGAGAGAGAGCAGACAGACAGACAGACAGACAGACAGACAGACAGACAGACAGACAGACAGACAGACGGACACACGGGCAGATGGACAGACAGACAGAGGTGCAGAGATGCATGTATATTGTAGCGCATTATGATGCAGTCACATTTAGCGTAGCATTCTCCCCCTCCAGTCGTAGTTTACATATGGATGCAAAGCAACGGAGGAAAAAAACTGTGAACCCATTTGAGGGATGAGGAGTTGTGAACTTCTTCGTTGTGTACTTCGACTCGTAGAGTCTTCAATGCAATGACGTAAAGATCACAATTTCATCATCACTGCATGATGACGTAATGCATTTGAACGTAAATAGTGAGAGGGAAGGGGGGTGGGGGAAGCGGAAAACGAGGGGGGGGGAGGGAAAGGGGAAAGATAGGGACGGGGGAAGCTGTGATTTGGTTTAGTCTTTGATGTTGAGGCCATCTGGTGCTTTAGTACCGAGATGGTGGATGATCTGTTTCTCCATGTTCTTTCTCTTGAAGGAGTCACCAGTGCTGTTGCGTCAGACCACTGTATGGAGAAGTAGGTTATGCTGTGGGGATCGGTGTTGAAGTGTATAGCCACAGGGGTTTGCTTTTTCTGGAGGATGCTGTCCCTGTGCTCTTTGCAGCGTTCTTCCAGTGTGCGGTATGTCTCGCCTACGTAGATGCGACCGCACAGGCTGCAGTGGACTACATTTACCAAATCACTGGTTTGGCAGATGAAACTGCTCCTCATGGTGAAATGACGTCCTGAGGGCCCTTTAAAGGTGAGCGTGGTAGTGTTGAGGAAGGGACAGCATTTGCACTTCTTGTGTCTGTCACAGCAGTGTTCGGGGGTAGTGGTTGGGGGGGGGGGGGGGGGGGGGGGGGGGGGGGCTGTGGGTCGGAATGACGACCTAACCAGATGATCGTCCAGGCTTTGGTCTCGTTTGAAGGCCATCAGAGGAGGTTCCTTGAATGTCTTGCCAACTTTGGGATCAGTCTGTAGGATAGAAAACTTATTGAAAAGAATTTTCTTGATTTCCAGGTTGTGAGGATGGTATGTCAGAGTCACAAGGTGCGATCATGGTGATCTGCCTTGGTCTTTGGTGTTAAGCCTCCTCTCTGGAGAGCGCTTGGCCTGGTCAGTGCTGTTGGACGCCAAAGTCCATCCTGTGGGGCAGTTCACATTCTGTTATCCAGGGGGCCTAAACCCATAGCTTGTTCGATGTCTGTTCTTTCACTTTCTTTCAGTCTGTGTTCCATGTCCTGTTCTTCACTTTCTTTCAGTCTGTGTCCATGTCCTGTTCTTTCACTTTTCCAGTCTGTGTTCCATGTCCTGTTCTTCACTTTTCTTTCCGTCGTGTTCATGTCTGTTCTTTACTTCTTCCCAGTCTGTGTTCATGTCCTGTTCTTTCACTTTCTTTCCAGTCTGTGTTCCATGTCCTGTTCTTTCACTTCCTTTCCATCTGTGTTCCATGTCCTGTTCTTTCACTTTTCTTTCCAGTCTGTGTTCATGTCCTGTTCTTTCACTTTTCTTTCCAGTCTGTGTTCCATGTCCTGTTCTTTCACTTTTCTTTCAGTCTGTGTTCCATGTCTGTTCTTTCACTTTTCTTTCCAGTCTGTGTTCCCATGTCTGTTCTTCACTTTCTTTCCAGTCGTGTTCCATGTCCTGTTCTTTCATTTCCTTTCCAGTCTGTGTTCCATGTCCTGTTCTTTCACTTTCTTTCCAGCTGTGTCCATGTCTGTTCTTTCACTTTTTTCCAGTCTGTGTTCCATGTCCTTTCTTTCACTTTTCTTTCCAGTCTGTGTTCCATGTCCTGTTCTTTCACTTTTCTTTCCAGTCTGTGTTCCATGTCCTGTTCTTTCACTTTTCTTTCCAGTCTGTGTTCCATGTCCTGTTCTTTCACTTTTCTTTCAGTCTGTGTTCCATGTCCTGTTCTTTCACTTTTCAACGTCTCTCCTCATATCTGTGAACATAGCAGGTCTAATGACTCACACAATGTACAGATGTTTTGAATATAATTAATAGCGAACTGCCAAGAAAACGTAGACAAACGAATTACAAGATAAAACACGACGCATTTCGACCTGTTAGGTCTTCTTCATGCAAGATACAAAACCACTCAGGACAACAAAAATAAACGAGCAATTGCTCCATGGGATCCATGGACACATACATAGCTTCACCACACCTACACCTACACCTATGCACACACACACACACAACACACACACACACACACACACACACACACACACTGAAGAGACTCTCTCTCTCTCTCTCTCTCTCTCTCTCTCTCTCTCTCTCTCTCTTCTTCTTTCTTTCTTCTTCTTCTTCTTCTTCTTCTCTTCCAGAAACACACACACACACACACACCACACACACACACACACACACACACACACACACACACACACTGACTCATAAATGACAGTAACTGAAGGGTCAAAGCAGAGTTAAGGCATATTCATTGCACACATTGACGAACATATGATAACGACCAATGTGATACTGATGAATTTGAAGTCCATGCCTCAACACATTTCATATTCATTGCACACATTGACGAACATATGATAACGACCAATTGGATACTGATGAATTTGAAGTCCATGCCTCAACACATTTCATATTCATTGCACACATTGACGAACATGATAACGACCAATTGGATACTGAGGAGTTTGAAGTCCATGCCTCAACACATTTCATATTCATTGCACACATTGACGAACATATGATAACGACCAATTGGATACTGATGAATTTGAAGTCCATGCCTCAACACATTTCATATTCATTGCACACATTGACGAACATATGATAACGACCAATTGGATACTGAGGAGTTTGAAGTCCATGCCTCAACACATTTCATATTCATTGCACACATTGACGAACATGATAACGACCAATTGGACACTGAGGAGTTTGAAGTCCATGCCTCAACACATTTCACATTCATTGCACACATTGACGAACATGATAACGACCAATTGGACACTGAGGAGTTTGAAGTCCATGCCTCAACACATTTCACTTCATTGCGCACATTGACGAACATGATAACGACCAATTGGACACTGAGGAGTTTGAAGTCCATGCCTCAACACATTTCATTCAGTGTTGGTGCAGACTGGTCCTTAAAATGAAAGACGACAGGGAGATAAACAGTTGTACTGTATGTGGCCCATGAACCCAACACACTGGCGGACATGCTTATTCTTAAAAGATCATGGCTGTTTAGTGGACGTATCAGACAAGTTCATATTACACTTTTCTGAAGACTGGTTCTTTAACAGGAACTAGGAAGACTCAATACTGGAGCGTACTATATTTTACCTAATCATCGACCTCATAGAAAGAGACAGTGGTATCTATCATTTTGATGCAAAAAACATCATGATTCATCCTAAGTACGTATTTTACTCACTTCCTATGCATAATACTCCTCAAATGTTCGAATACATTAACGGGCACACTGATAAAAGCGCCTTTAGTAAATAAAGCAAGCATAGTTGTTTCGTGCATGTCCCAGCCTAATTCATTATCGTTTTTGGGACACATTGGTCCTTTAATAGTCATGGGAGAAGTGCACAGCAGAGACTGACCATATGGGGCCTAGTCATTATGCACAGCAGACACTGACCATATGGGGCCTAGTCATTATGCACAGCAGACACTGACCATATGGGGCCTAGTCATTACGTACAGCAGAGACTGACCATATGGGGCCTAGTCATTATGCACAGCAGAGACTGACCATATGGAGCCTAGTCATTATGCACAGCAGAGACTGACCATATGGGGCCTAGTCATTATGCACAGCAGAGACTGACCATGTGGGCCTAGTCATTATGCACAGCAGAGACTGACCATATGGGGCCTAGTCATTATCACAGCAGAGACTGACATGGCATCATTATGCACAGCAGAGACTGACCATATGGCTAGTCATTATGCACAGCAGAGACTGACCATATGGGGCCTAGTCATTATGCACAGCAGACACTGACCATATGGGGTCAGTCATATGCACAGCAGAGACTGACCATATGATGCCTAGTCATTATGCACAGCAGAGACTGACCATATGGGGCCTAGTCATTAGCACAGCAGAGACTGACCCAATGGGCTAGTCATTATGACATGAGAACGACCATATGGGGCCTAGTCATTATGCACACAGACAGACCATATGGGCTAGTCATTATGCACAGCAGAGACTGACCATATGGGGCCTACTCATTATGCACAGCAGAGACTGACCATATGGGGCCTAGTCGTTATGCACGTCAACACACTAATAGGAGACAGTTGGAGGCAATACAGATTAAGGGCTCTGTAGTCCATGCCAAAGTTTATATCATACTCAGTTTGAAACAACTGTCTTCAAATGCATTAGAATGTGTGAAAGGAATACTGTACGTGTCCTTAAATCAAATGCTCCAGCGATACACTGTAAAGCAGTTTGATATATAAAGCTAAACTGTATAGTGGTGCACCAGACCAGTTTATACTCAGTTTTGTAGGACTAGCAACTTCAATGGATAGACAGAGCCAAACAGTACATATGAGACTAAAAATCCTTCAATGGCAAGATGAGGCCAGAACAGAGACGTACACTCTGTAGACTGACAAACACATTGGCACTCAATGACAATAGGAGAGGCCAGAAACAGAGACGTACACTAACTACGACACATTGATAATGGCTGGACCAGAACAGACTACATTGTGACGAACAACTTGCACTTCAATGGCAATAGAAGAGGCCAGAAACAGAGACGACGTAACTGACAACACTGGCATTCAAGATAGAATAGCAAACGACAAACACATTATGAGGCACTTGGCATCAATGGCAATAGAGAGGCCAGAAACAGAGACGTACACATAGACTGACAAACCTTGGCACTTCAATGCAATAGAGAGCCAAAACAAGCGACACTCTGAGACGACAAACACAGCACTTCAATGCAATAGGAGAGGCCAGAAACAGAGCGTACACTCTGTAGACTGACAAACACATTGGCACTTCAATGCAATAGGAGAGGCAGAAACAGAGACGTACACTCTGTAGACTGACAAACACATTGGCACTTCAATGGCAATAGGAGAGGCCAGAAACAGAGACGTACACTCTGTAGACTGACAAACACATGGCACTTCAATGCAATAGGAGAGGCCAGAAACAGAGACGTACACTTGTAGACTGACGGACACACTGGTGCCGATTTAATGCACATCCACAGCTCTGTTATCCGTACTTAAACCCATATTTAGTTTTGAAACAGATTGATCCGGAAAAGGCAACAGGACAGAAGATACACTGATCTTTGAATTAAACGCGCCGACGGATACAACGATATAGAGAAGATTGATGCCTATAGCGTGCTAGACGCGCCACGCCAGTTCCTACACAATGTTCGTTCACAGAGAAGGGCCAGAAACAGACACGGTCTATACATCATCTCTTTACGAACACATCGACTGATCTACTGGCAAAAACATGACTGAGGAACAAATTTGCATGGATGCCAAATGCACATCTAAGACTAGTCCATATTCATATATGGTCTACATGTAATAGTATGTAAGGCAGAAAGTATGTGCATACTTTGTCTTCAATGTATGATTTATAAAATCCATTTTGATGGATAAAACATTTATAGCTGTTTAATGAATGTGGCAGGCCAGTCGATGTTCAGTTTTCGGTCAAGTTAGTCCTTAAATGAGAATGGGAGAAGCCGAAAAGAACACGTACCATTTTTGGCCTAAACATTGAACATGGCGACAAACGCACTGGTTCTACCAGTTTGATGCATGGTTCTGCAGGCCCTTCCCCAATGCATGTCGCACTCAGTTTGGGTACAGATGGTTCTTTGAATGCCAAAGCAGAGGCTAAGAACACAGACGCACTATTTATGTGATCTAATTCTTGAACAAATCGACAGACATAACCTACTGCTTAAAAAATGCCTTGGTCCATAAAACATGCGTGAGTTTTCGCGCAAGCTTCAGACAAGCTAGTGCTCTGTTTGGGACACATTGGTCCTTAAACTTTACTGAAAGATATCCGAAACATAGTTGTACTTTATTAATTGAACACATCCACAAACACACAGGTAACAAGCAATATTTCCCTGTATAAAGGACCACGGCTCTGTATTCCATGCCCCAACGAATATCATGGTCCTATCATCATACAGGGAGGACAGAGAGAATAGTGATATCATCATATAGGAGAGGACAGAGAGAATAGTGACATCATCATACAGGGGAGGACAGAGAGAATAGTGATATCATCATACAGAGAGGACAGATAGAATAGTGATATCATCATAATTATGGGAGAGGACAGAGAGAATAGTGGTATCATCATAATTATGGGAGGACAGAGAGAACATAGTGGTATCATCATAATTAAGGTGAGGACAGAGAGAATAGTGGTATCATCATAATTATAGCAGAGGACAGAGAGAATAGTGGTATCATCATAATTATAGGAGACGAATGGAGAGAATAGTAATATCATCATAATTAGGAGAGGACAGAGAGAATAGTGACATCATCATACAGGGACGACAGAGAGAATAGTGATATCATCATACAGGGGAGGACAGATAGAATAGTAATAATCAAATCGGCAGTAACATTAAGGGAGGACAGAGAGAATATGGATCATCTAATTATACAGGAGAGGACAGAGAGAATAGTGACATCATCATACAGGGGAGGACAGGGAGAACAGTGACATCATCATACAGGAGAGGACAGGGAGAATAGTGACATCATCATACAGGGAGGACAGATAGAACAGTGACATCATCATACGGGGAGGACAGAGAGAATAGTGACATCATCATACAGGGAGGACAGGATAGAACAGTGACATCATCATACAGGGGAGGACAGAGAGAAAGTGACATCATCATACAGGGGAGGACAGGAGAATAGTGACATCATCATACAGGGAGGACAGGGAGAATAGTGACATCATCATACAGGGGAGGACAGATAGAACAGTGACATCATCATACAGGGAGGACAGAGAGAAAGTGACATCATCATACAGGGAGGACAGGAGAAAGTGACATCATCATACAGGGAGGACAGAGAACAGTGACATCATCATACAGGGAGGACAGAGAGAACAGTGACATCATCATACAGGGAGGACAGAGAGAACAGTGACATCATCATACAGGAGAGGACAGGGAGAAAGTGACATCATCATACAGGAAGGACAGGGAGAATAGTGACATCATCATACAGGGGAGGACAGAGAGAAAGTGACATCATCATACAGGGAGGACAGGAGAACAGTGACATCATCATACAGGAGAGGACAGGGAGAACAGTGACATCATCATACAGGGAGGACAGGAGAACAGTGACATCATCATACAGGGAGGACAGAGAGAACAGTGACATCATCATACAGGGAGGACAGAGAGAACTAGTGACATCATCATACAGGGAGGACAGAGAGAATAGTGACATCATCATACAGGAGAGGACAGGGAGAATAGTGACATCATCATACAGGGGAGGACAGAGAGAATAGTGACATCATCATACAGGGGAGGACAGAGAGAACAGTGACATCATCATACAGGGAGGACAGGGAGAACAGTGACATATCATACAGGAGTGGACAGATAGAATAGTGACATCATCATGTAGGAGTGGACAGATAGAATAGTGACATCATCATACAGGGAGGACAGAGAGAATAGAGACATCATCATACAAGGAGAAGAGAAAGGATAGTGTCTGTCTATATGTCTGTCTGTCTGTCTGTCTGTCTGTGTCTCTGTCTGTCTCTGTCCTCTCTCTCTCTCTCTCTCTCTCTCTCCTCTCTCTCTCTCATATTATTGCAGCTAAAAGCTGTAACCTTTATCGTAAAGAGGCATAAAAGAAGTCAGTTTCCTTCTTGGTATTATAGTAGCTATATGCTGTAACTTTTACCACAAAAAGGGAAATAAAAATAAGTTTCCTTCTTCATATTTTGAACTGTGTCATTTTCAACTTTCTTTTCCTTTCTTTCCCCTCCCCTCTCCCACCGTTGAAGAGAAAAGTGAGTGGCCTGCTAAAGTATTGACTGTCAAAACCAATGACAACTGATTCCCCCCCCCCCACACACACACACACACACCCCTCCCCACCCCCGACCCATTGCCATTTAAGGACCAATGTGTCCCTAATAATAGTATGAACTGAGGCATGCGTGATTCAACCATAGAGAATGAACGCGTCAAACACTTTTCATCAATATGTCCGTCGATCTGTTCATCGAATAAACTTTGTCCTGTATGTCTGTACCAATCTGCACCGAATTGGAGAGTAAACCGGTTTGGGCATCTACTTAACAGCCAAATGGATTTTTGGTCACTGTGTCTGTCGATTTATTTAATTTACAGTCTATATTTAGCAGTCTGTTTCAAGTCTGCCCTTGTCAACCATTTGGGCGCGAGTCTCCACCAGAAAAGCATAAAAAATGAATGTTCCATGCATCATTGTGGCTGTTACCGGTGTGTCTGAAGACATGATTAAAGGCCACGAAAAAACATGCCACTATTTTAAGAATCGCCTGTAGCCATTCAGGACAATGTGGCTTGTTGTTGATCATGAACTGGTTTAGGGCACCATTAAATCGCCATGCAAGTTTTGTACATCCAATGTATTTCAATCAGTGTGTCGGCGATGTGTTCAATGAAATATCGATGCTGTCTCATACATCCAACTTGTTTTCATCCAACTTCCAGGAATCTCGTTATGGTTATAACCACCCTATGATTATAACCACTCTATGATTATAACCACCCTATGATTATAACCATTCTATGATTAAGCCAGTCACCAAAACATCAGTTAGCTCTTCTTCACCTGAAACTGCATTCCTATTGTTTAGAGCCAGCAGACCGCGAGGAGCCATACACAGGTTGTCATACAGCAATAATAATTATTTCTCCTAAAATTGAAAACTAAGACATTGCCTTATTCCACCCTCTTTTCAAGAATTCATGTGGCTCACACATGCACGCACGCACGCATGCACCACGCACGCACGCACGCACACACACACACACACACACACACACACACACACACACACACACACACACACACACACACACACGTTGCTTTTATGAAAATTTGGAAATGTGTTCAACCCCACCTTTTGCGCCCCTCCCCGGTGACACCACACACACACACACACACACACACACACACACACACACACACACACACACACACACACACACCTCCCTCCACGCCTATATAAAACTTTGGATATCCGCCACCACCACCAGATCCCTCCTATGCTTTCGTAAAAAAAAAAATAAAAAAAAAAAATTAAAAAAAAAAAAAATGAATACGGCAGGGATGTCTCTTCGGCCCTCCCCCCACTCCCCCCTCCTCCCCCCCCCCCCCCCCCATCTCCCCCATTCCTGATGCAAGTGACGCCATGGGATATAGTCACGGACAGCTCTCTGGTGAAAACCGCTATTTCCAAATAGCACTGTCTGCATCTTCCGACATACCAGCCCAGATCTAGCACGGGAAGCGCGGGATTTGTCTTCGTTTTCAAGGTGGCAGGTCAATGCCTGTTGTACAGTAACCAGTTGGTATGTTGGATTCAAAGACTAACTGTAACATTCAATGCCTGTTGTACAGTAACCAGTAGGTATGTTGGATTCAAAGACTAACTTTAACATTCAATGTCTGTTGTTCAGTAACCAGTTGGTATGTTGGATTCAAAGACTAACATGTAACATTCAATGCCAGCTGGTTATGTTGGATTCAAAGACTAACTGTAACATTCAATGCCTGTTGAACAGTAACCAGTTGGTATGTTGGATTCAAAGACTAACTGTAACATTCAATGCCTGTTGTACAGTAACCAGTTGGTATGTTGGATTCAAAGACTACATGTAACATTCAATGCCTGTTGTACAGTAACCAGTTGGTATGTTGGATTCAAAGACTACATGTAACATTCAATGCCTGTTGTACAGTAACCAGTTGGTATGTTGGATTCAAAGACTACATGTAACATTCAATGCCTGTTGTCGTAACAGTGTAGTAAAACAGTACTTCTGCGTTAATGTGTGGATTCAAAGACTACATGTAACATTCAATGCCTGTTGTACAGTAACCAGTTGGTATGTTGGATTCAAAGACTACATGTAACATTCAATGCCTGTTGTACAGTAACCAGTTGGTATGTTGGATTCAAAGACTACATAGAACATGTTTTGTTGCTAGCCTGGCCTCTCACCATTTAGAGACCAGGCAGGTTTTAATCAGTGTGCTGTCTTTTTTGTGTTTGATTAAAAGATCATATCGAGAATATGTGTCTCTGGTCAGGTTGCTTGCCCTGTATCAACCTATCTGCACAACAGACGAGTATGGTATGCGCTGGGGCATTGATGACAGTCATGGACGTCACAGTTATGTGTATCACACCAAAGATGTGCTCTGAAGTAGCAGGAATACTGTCGCGAGAGGGAAGCTTGTGCTCATACGTGTTTGGGGATGTTACTCAAAAGTGTTTGGGGTTGTTAATCAGAAGTGTTTGGGGATGTTACTGAGAAGTGCTTGGGGATGTTACTCACTAGAGTTTGGGGATGTTACTCAGAAGTGTTTGGGGTTGTTACTCAGAAGTATTTGGGGATGTTACTGAGAAGTGTTTAGGGATGTTACTCAGAAGTGTTTGGGGATGTTACTCACCAGAGTTTAGGGATGTTACTGAAAAGTGTTTGAGGATGTTACTCAGAAGTGCTTGGGGACGTTACTCAGAAGTGTTTGAGGATGTTACTAGAAGTGTTTGGGGATGTTAATAGAAGTGTTAGAAGTGTTTCGGGGTGTTACTCAGAAGTGTTTAGGGATGTTACTAGAAGTGTTTGGGAATATTACTCAGAAGTGTTTGGGGATGCTACTCAGAAGTGTTTGGGGATGTTTACTGGAAGCGTTTGGGAATGTTATTCAGAAGTGTTTGGGGACGATATCCAGAAGTGTTTTGGGATGTTACTTGAAGTGTTTGGGGATGTTACTTAAAGTGTTTGGGGATGTTACTTGAAGTGTTTGGGGATGTTTGAGATTTATTTGAACAATTGTGGGGTGTTAATAAAGTACCACTGTAGCTGACTAATGACTAAACTTTCTTTGTACCGTTATTATGAAGTGCACATAGCTAAACTAGGCAACACACCAACATGTACAGTCTGAGGTAATATCCCGGAACAGACGAGCAACTGCTGAAGAAGAAGAAGAAGGAGGAGGAGGAGGAGGAGGAGGAGGTGGAGGAGGAGGAGGAGGAGGAGGAGCATGAGAGACAGATAGACAGACAGACAGACAGAGTGTCATTCATGTAGAGATATGAGGCTGAAAGTGAGCTAATGTTAGGTTGATAGGCTCATGTGAGGTGTTGGAGAAACTTCCTCATCTTCCTCATACACGTTCAGCAACATATCAGACAGAGGATATGACGATGCATAAAATGATATAACGTTCTTTCAATAAACAGGCACATAGAATTTCACATGTGTTTATTTTGACTACAAATTTAAAAGAATTTTAACTTCCAGCTAAGAGTTTACCTATCTAGACGAACAAAAACATAAACACAAAAACATGGAAGTCACATACCTTAACATCATGATCACTATGGCCAGGCCCAAAGGCCGGAGGCCCATAACATTGCTGAAGCAAGATCAGGAGCAGAGAGAGAGGCCCAGTAACACCTTGACTGAAGCAGAGGATGCCAGGGAGCAGAGAGAGAGAGGAGGCCCAGTAACACCTTGACTGAAGCAGAGGATGCCGGGGAGCAGAGAGAGAGAGGAGGCCCAGTAACACCTTGACTGAAGCAGAGGATGCCAGGGAGCAGAGAGAGAGAGGAGGCCAGTAACACCTTGACTGAAGCAGAGAGCAGGAGCAAGAGAGAGGGAGGCTGATCTCCTGAGTTTATATAGCTGTTGCCAGGCTTGTAGTGAATAACCTTGGCGTCGCTCGGCATGGACATTTTGTTGTTTTTCCAGCAAGAGAACGCCTGGCACTGGACATTACCAAATGTTCAATTCCTTACTGACCAGCGGTTGGCTGACTAGTACCAGCCTGTGGAATGTGGAAAGGTGAAAGGGTGAGGTGTGTGGGGTGAGGGGGGGGGGCGGGGGGGACGAGGTTGGGGTACAGGAGGGGGCTCAGCTGTTCGCCATTTACACAGTCCATCGTGGGAAAGTTGATGACCAATGGTAAATCATTTATGTCATCAGTAAGACACAAGCAAAATAATGTGACATACGTAAGACACAACATAATGTAGTGAAAGAGGACAAAGAATCCATGATACGCGATTAATACATTAGAACAGTGACAAAACAAAAACAAAGAACCAAAAATCAATGAACCGGATGTGAAAAAAAGACAATGCAAGGAAAAAAAAAACCCCATCAGCATACAATTAAGAGGAATACAAAGAAAAAAAATTGGAGATGCTCCATGAATTGTGAGACGTGTACGAGACTGCAAGGGATGCTTGAGCCACTGCTTTGATTTCTTACAACTGGGTAAAATCATTCTGGAGCCAGATTATTGTCATGGATCATAAAATGTCAGAAAAGAGACTTAACTGAATAGAGGGGAAAAGCACAATCTGCATGCTGTTAAAGAGAAATGCACTCAAAGCTAGAAATAGTTCATAATATGATACCTCAACATAATTAATCGAACACAGATTTTTACACAAATCAGTAAGCATCTGTAAGGACTGACCCCCCCCCCCCCCCCCATTAACACTCTTCCTTCCCCTCCCCTCTTCCCCCATCCTTTCGAGGTTTGGAGGTCTTCTAAACCTGGCAATCCCTTGTCTTTGCACAAAGAATCTCTCCATCATATTACAATTATCTGTCAAAGATTAGAGTAAATTTGTTATAAAAACCATCCTGAATGAGCGAAATTAGCAACATTAACATTTTTCAAAGACATCAGCTTTAAAATTTGAAAGAAAGAAGCTCTTTCTGATGGAATGTACTTAGCGGGGCTGTAAATATCAACCTCCCCAACTGCTCGTCTCCTGTTGGCTCCAAAGAAAAAGAAACACCCAGAGGTGCGAATGGCACCCAGGGAAGTGCTTTCTCCAACTGCCAAACCAATCAGCTGGGAGCAATTCTGCACCACCATTGGAAGCCTGCGCTGTATTCAAATAGAATGCAGGCACATACATGGCATATCATTATGACGTCTAGGAATAGAACATAAAACTGACATATGAAACATGCAGAACACTTACGAGCTGGCTTTATTGAGTGGATGAACAGAAACTGGGAATACAATGAGTATTTTGTCGTAGATATGCAGTCCATGTCCACCCCTCCATCCTCCATCTCTCTGCCATAGACCTCCTGTTAAAAACTGTCATTTGTTTCTTTTAAAATTATAGGAGGCCTTCTTTTGATTAGAGGAAGATGAACGATTTAGCAGTTTGGATTTATTTTCGAGAAAACATTGTTTGTATTCCCAGTCCACTCTATTCTCTTTCCCATATACACACTTCTTTATACGAATTTTGGCTGGTGAGAATATTGACAATGTTAACACAACAATGAAACGTACAATGGCTTTCAACCTATCAGCCTCAGTGTATTGACAATTTTAAGCACTACAACAAGGAAGCGTACAGTGGCTTTCAGCCTATCAGCCACAGTGTATTGACATTTTTGATACAACAAGGAAACGTACAGTGGCTTTCTGCCTATCAGCCACAATATAGTGACAGACACTGCTTTTTTGCAGGAGGGGCTACGAAAGGAAATTTGTTCATTTTCGACTTCTCCAAGTCTACAAATGAGAGAGAGAGAGAGAGAGAGAGAAGAGAGAGAGGGAGAGAGAGAGAGAGAGAGAGAGAGAGAGAGAGAGGAGAGAGAGAGAGAGAGAGATTGTGCAGTTCATTTGTTCTCTGCTAACTGCTGGGTGAAAGGGAAAGCGTGTTGTGGGCCACGTGCTCCATAATCTAACAGTCAGGTGCCCTCGTGGCTGAAATAAGGGAGGCAACCCTGGCAACCAGGGAGAGACGTTATCCAAAGCCGCAGAAGCCCAGAAAGTGTTTCCTGTCTTTTCTGAAGGTTTAGAAGCTACTTCACGTGTGAACTCATCTCACGACATTCTCGGGTCTACATGTTGGCAAAGGACGACCCACGCTTCGTGTAAACACGTGACGATGCCCGCCATGACACTCGAACAGCAAACGAGAACTAGATGTTAATGTGTGCCATAGCCACTGAACCTGTGGGGCACAATAGGCCTGTGAAAGATTGAAAGAAACAGGGACGGAAAACAAAGCACTGGCGCAGGTGAATCACTCTGACAGTTAATGTCGTACAACAGATGACCAATCGGCGGTGCAGTGCAACAACACTAACCTGTGACAGTTCACTATGGATATTTAACCCTGTGACAGTTCACTATGGATATTTAACCCTGTGACAGTTCACTATGAGTATTTAACCCTGTGACAGTTCGCTATGGATAGTTAACCCTATGACAGTTCACTATGGATAGTTAAGCCTGTGACAGTTCACTATGGATAGTTAAGCCTGTGACAGTTCACTATGGATAGTTAACCCTGTGACAGTTCACTGTGGATAGTTAACCCTGTGACAGTTCACTATGGATATTTAACCCTGTGACAGTTCACTATGGATAGTTAACCCTGTGACAGTTCACTATGGATAGTTAACCCTGTGACAGTTCACTATGGATAGTTAACCCTGTGACAGTTCGCTATGGATAGTTAACCCTGTGACAGTTCACTATGGATATTTAAGCCTGTGACAGTTCACTATGGATATTTCAACCTGTGACAGCCTTCAATGAAATTGCTTACAAAGTAAATGAAACTGTGTAAATGGCCTAGGTTCCACATAGTTAACCCGCTTTTGGAGGTAAGGTGTGGTGTATGTGTATTATGTGGTTATGATGTGTTTACAAGTGAAATTGTGTTGCCTGGTCACCAATACACCCTTTTGAGCCTAATCGCCACATTTCTTTTTTTGAGTCCACCCAATTTCCCTATCCCCCTACCCCCTTCCCTCACCCCTACCCTTCCCTATCCCCCCTACCCCTCCATCCCTATCCATCCCCCCTACCCCTCCCTATCCCTACCCCCTACCCCTACCCCTCCTATCCCCTACCCCTCCCTATCCCCCTACCCCTCCCTATCCCCCTACCCCTCCCTAAAGTTTAAAATAACTATTCAAGATGAATTAATTGTGATTTGTCAGTGTCAAGGGAAATGGGTAAAAAAAATTAAGCTATACTGTCAGTACACACTGGCCTTCAAGCATGAATTCTCTCTGTCGTGTTTTGTTTCCATCAAAGATGCTTTTAAAAGAAAGGTGAGGTGGGGTTTTGAATGGTGGGCCCCAAAGCTTGTGCAGGTAATGCCACACAATTAATCACATTTGATAAGGAAAAAAGCGATTTAGACCCCCCCCCCCCCCCATTCAACCTCCACCTCCACTTCCCCTTCCTCTCTCTCTCTCTCTCTCTCTCTCTCTCTCTCTCACCACTCACAACCCTCCTCTGACCTCTCTCTCTGTAGTTTTGTTTGTTTGTTTGTAAGTTCCCTTCTGTTTTACCATCCCCCATCTCATTAGTACTTTTATGAATAGTTTGCTTATCATTGTAGAATTAGATTACCATGTTGCTATGTTGAATTGTCAGTATGTATGATATGGGTTGAAATAATGTATGCATGACAAGGACAGATTGTAAGACTAGGCTTTGGCCTAAAATCTTCATCCTTGTGTATTAAAGATCAATCAGTCAATCAACCAATCAATCAAATTATCAGTCTCTCTCTCTCTCTCTCTCTCTCTCTCTCTCTCTCCTCTCTCTCTCTCCTCTCTCTCTCTCTCTCTCTGACCCATTGTCTTTGCGTGACATCGGTGTTGCTGACAGAGCAACGTTGGGAGATTTCCATTCACTCCCTCGCCATGGTTTACCTATTTGGGGAAAAAACAAAAACAAAACAGCTTCAACCGTTTATACTGGATAAGATCGCCCTTTGTGGGGCTCCTGCGCAAGATCTCTCTGTCAAATGTTAGTCTTTTTTATATTTGATGTGTGTGTGTGTGTGTGTGTGTGTGTGTGTGTGTGTGTGTGTGTGTGTGTGTGTGTGTGTGTTTTGCAACCAAACTGATTTTTGACAATAAAAGCAATGGTATCGGAGAAAAGTAACAAGTATTTTTCAATTTAAAATTCTTCTTTATTCAGGAAGATTTTATATCGTATATCTGTCCTGAAAAACACCTTTTCCCCTCATACGTCAAGGATGGTTTTGTGAAGTAAAACTTCGATGGAAAGAAGCTCTTGTACAGGAAAGGTACAAAAGGTTATTTTACTGAAATGTCTTCCAGCAGAGCAGTATCATTTTCTGAGGGAAAGAAGCGTCTGTAGTGGAACGTATGAAAGGTTATCTTGCCAAGTGGTTCAACGTCTGTACTGGAACGTATGAAAGGTTATCTTGCCAGGTGGTCCAACGTCTGTACTGGAACGTATGAAAGGTTATCTTGCCAGGTGGTCCAACGTCTGTACTGGAATGTATGAAAGGTTATCTTGCCAAGTGTTCCAACACCTGATGAAGCAGCATCGTTGCTTGTGTGGAAGACTTCCAATCCTGGACTTCAAACACCTCTCAAGCCTCCGTTCTCCCCCTCTCTGCCTCCTCTCTCTCCCCCTTCTCTCTCTTCCTGCCCCCTTCCATGCCGCCACTCACAACCCCATCCAATCGTCCCCATCCCCATGCAACCACTCACAGCCCCATCCAATCGTCCCCATCCCCATGCGACCATCCACAGCCCCATCCAATCGTCCCCATACCCATGCGACTACTCACAGCCCCATCCAATCGTCCCCATCCCCATGCGACCATCCACAGCCCCATCCAATCGTCCCCATCCCCATGCGACCATCCACAGCCCCATCCAATCGTCCCCATACCCATGCGACTACTCACAGCCCCATCCAATCGTCCCCATACCCATGCGACCATCCACAGCCCCATCCAATCGTCCCCATCCCCACGCCACCATCCACAGCCCCATCCAATCGTCCCATCCCCATGCGACCATCCACAGCCCCATCCAATCGTCCCATCCCCATGCGACCATCCACAGCCCCATCCAATCGTCCCCATCCCCATGCACCATCCACAGCCCCATCCAATCGTCCCATCCCCATGCGACCATCCACAGCCCCATCCAATCGTCCCCTATACCCATGCGACAACCATCCACGCAGCCCCATCCAATCGTCCCATCCCATGCGACCATCCACAGCCCCATCCAATCGTCCCTATCCCCATGCGACCATCCACAGCCCCATCCAATCGTCCCCATACCCATGCGACCATCCACAGCCCCATCCAATCGTCCTCCATCCCCAGAGACCATCCAGTCCTAACTACAGCCCCATCCAATCGTCCCCATCCCCATGAGACCATCCACAGCCCCATCCAATCGTCCCCATCCCCATGAGACCATCCACAGCCCCATCCAATCGTCCCATCCCATGAGACCTCCACAGCCCCATCCAACTGTCCCCCACCCCTCCCCCTCCCCCACACACCATCAACTCACCCAGCCACTGAACCATCCACACCATCACGGCGTTCACACACACCCGCGCGCAACAACACACACGCGCCGTCACACACACACAACATGCACACCACACACACACACACCACGCCGCGCGCGTGCACACACCTTTGAACACATATTCGTCCGTTAACGTTTAATGTCATCAGTCCTGAAGATGGCCTATGACTGAAACGTTAAAATTTTTTTTTTTTTTTTTTTTTTCTAATTTCAAATCTTCTGAGCATTGACAAGTTGGCATGTTTTAATGTAAAGAACTTTGACAGGAAGATGCTCCTTCAAAGTGAGTTTAGTTAATGGGAATTAAATAGACGGTCCCTATACTTTTGTTTGCCCTGGGTACTTCCACAATGTCGTCCCCAACGTTTGATGGAAGAAACATTCCTCTCCTTCCCTCCCTCTCTCCTCTCACCCTCCCCCCACCTCTCTCTCTCTCTCTCTCTCTCTCTCTCTCTCTCTCTCTCTCTCTGCGCTGCATTTGGCGTCATTGACAGAATGCAATAGGACAGATTTCTGTTTGTTCCCCTTTATTCTTCTTCTTTAACACAAAGTATGTATTGGGAAAGATTTCCTTTGAGGGGATGGGCTGGGGTTTACATGCAAGATATTTGTATCGAACAGTGTTTCATTTTCAAAGTTACGGCATGTTCTTTTAGTACTTTTAGCATTCCCTTCTTTTCTATTCTGTTTACTTGCAGCCAAAGTGACTGTGATTTTTTCACAGAGAGGAGCTGGAAATTTCGTGGGTTTTTTTTACCACTCCCCATTTTGTAAAAGATTCTTTCCATCAAATGTCAAGGACCAAGTGTCAAGTGTTTACAGACAACATTTTCGTCGTTCTTACATGACTAGGAATCATACATAGCCATTAAATTTAAAGAAATCATTTTGACAGAAATCTTTTATACTGGAGAGGGGAACAAGGGAAAATCTGCCTCCACACTCCTTCCTCCTCCTCTATGTCATTAGCCAGTAGTACCCCCACCCCCCTCCTCTTTCCACCACTTCGCACCTCCACCCACTGTACATACCTTCTCTCCCCTTCTCCCAACCCATCTCCATTGAATGCAGTTGATCTTTTGGGCTGCTGCTCTCCCCCACACCCACTTCACCACCCAAACCTCCCACCCACCCCCACCCCCCTCCTTGATACAATAATTCATAGGAAGGACTAAGATGTAAAGGTCTCCTAAGTTCGGTGATCTCTTGCCTTCAGACATGAATTCTGTCCATCTTCTCTTGTGCCAAGGATCAGAATGAATGTGATTAGAAAATAATCTAAATGTTCTACAATGTGTGAATTAAATGTTTATATATTTCAACGACTTTAGCCTAACCGTTTGAAAGAAAGCACTCTTTCTGAGGGAATTTTATCAAGTAGTGGGTGGGGTGTTAAATCCTCCTCCCCCACCTTACGCCCCTATCTTATCCCTGCTCCTAAAATTTAGCTGAAAGTGAACTTGAAATGCGAAGAATCATGACTCTGTTGATTGGATGAATGGAAATTTAAGGTGAAATAAGGTTTTCATCGAAGGTATGGAGTTAATATCCATCCCTCGCTCGCTCTGTTTGTCTTTCCCAGAGGGCTATTAAAGTGGGTGAAGCCCCCTTTTATCAGTTCGAATTTCTTTTTCTTTTTTTTTTCAACCCTGCTAGCGTCAGGGAAAGGAGGGAGTACAAATGAAAATGTGCCAATCTTTCGACTTGTGTCAGCCAGCAAGTTTGAGAGGGAGAGCAGGGAGGGAGGAGGAAGGTGGGGGTAGGGGGGAGAGGGGCGACAGACAGGAAATGTGTGGCAGAGTGAGTTGTCTGTCGCAGTAAGATAGTTAGTAAATATTTTCACCATGGATGGAGAGGCAGAATTGGTATGAAGAAGACGGGAATGGATGAAGGGTTGGGGACAGCACAGTTCTTTGAATAAGACTATAAACCGGGGTTCTGTGTGTCAACGCACTCAAATGCTTAACATTTTGTACACACGTAAAATCCCGTCAACTTTCGGAAGGGAAGGTTAGCTTAGTCTTTGGTATGGAAGACGTGTATACACATAGCATAGCATGCACCGAAAGAATAAAGGTATGAATGGAAAATTGATTGTCTGAGTGACTCAGTGATGTGGGAAATTACTGAATGTAGTGACAGCAGACAGCTCTCCACTCGGCTCTACACAGACAGGCAACCCGTTGTGTGACGTACAGTGTGGATTGTAAAGCACTTAGAGCTTGGTCTCAAAGGGAGGACAGGCGCTATGCAAGTACTGATAATCATGATGATACCTTAGTTGCATTCCTGCCCCCCCCCCCCACCCCCACCCCACACACACGCACGCGTGCACACACACACATCCACACACACAACGCACACACACACAGCGCGCCGCACAAGCACACACGCACACACGCAAGCACCACACACACACACACACACACACACACACACACACACACACACACACACACAACTTTCATCCTACCTTCAGTTATCAGTTCACCAGATCTTTTCGGATGAAACCAAACATTGTATGGAAGAAAAATCTACCTCCATCCTCAACCCTCCTTTTCCTATTCCACCCTGTCTCATTTCTTTTTCCACACTCTTGCGTTCTGTGTGTTGTTCAGGTTATGGATGGTCTACAAAAGACACATTAAACTGCTGGAGTATTTTCACCAAACAACCCTGTGTTCTGTCTTTCAAATCAGGTGGCAAGGCAAGGTGACCAACACTGAAGTTCTGGACAAGGCAAAATCCGTTTCTATTGAGGGCCCTGTGCTCCGTTTTTCAAATCAGGAGGCAAGGCAAGGTGACCAACATTGAAGTTCTGGACAAGGCAACATCCGTTTCTATTGAGGGCCCTGTGCTATGTCTTTCAAATCATGTGGCAAGACAAGATGACCAGCATTGAAGTTCTGGACAAGGCAAAATCCGATTCTATTGAGGTGATGATCCTCGGTTCACAGCTCTGCTAGTCCAGCCACGTCATAAGAATGGAGGACCACTGGATTCCAAAGCAGCTGATGTTTGGAGAGCTAACCCAGGGTCACAGGAAGAGAGGCCGCCCAGGCAAACGCTACAAAGACAGGCTAAAAGACAGTCTTCAGCAGTGCATTATCTGTCCTGCTGATCTTATGGTGACTCCTAAAGACAGAACACACTGGCATGTCATCACAAGGAAAGCACCAAAGACCTTTGAAGAGGCGCATCGCCTCAAAGCCCAGGCAGCAAGAGAGCCACCACAAGACCACTACTGCATCAACAGCAGACTTCCAGAGTCCTGTCTGCTCATGACGCTGCAAATCACGACTTTGACTACAGGGCTACTGAGACCACCATGATGATTGTAAGGTAAGTAGAAAAAAATCTACTGAATTGTGTGATCTCTGAAAAGTCACTTCTGACTATACTAAAAAGTCTCCTCGACTACAATATATCGCATCCCTTGATACGACTCGTTAAACAGCGTCCTTCGCCATCGCTCGTTGTCAAGCCTACTCCCCCCACCGTTTCTTCCTCCACTCAATCGTTTCCGGTAATAACTTCCGGCTCGCTATCGAAGCAACACATCTATCAAACTCATCTCTCTTTCTATTATTTTAAACGTCTGAACAACTAATTGTCTAACAAATAACTTATTGTCTAACAAATGACTAATTGTCTAACAAATGACTAATTGTCTAACAAATGACTTATTTTCCAACAAATCGTCTCGCTTTAGTGATGCAAATGAATTCAGCAGTCCAGGGAAATCTTTCCTTCTTGAAGAGTTTTCAGCAGTACTGTTGATGAAGCTCCTCTCTTGGTGAGACAGTCTGCCAGTTGTCTATGAGTGCCAGACCACTTCACTTCTTTCACAATGCCTTTCTCCATCAAGTCTTTTATCCCACTGATCTCCAGCCTCAGACGTTTTTCTGTGACATGTTTTGTTGACTGCAGAGCATCATGTAAAGACTTGCAGTCAGTCATGCAGACTAGAGGTAGACCATCCGTGGTTGCTTTTCCTGTTGTGATCTCCATGAACAATGTTGCAATGAATATTGCTTCATCAATTCCTTCTGCCATCGCCAGTGTCTCTCCAGCCAACGTGCTTCTGACTACTCTGTGAATTTTCTTTGAACTCCAGCAAATTGGAATAATGTCTCCTTCCTCGTTTGCTAAGAAAATAATGAATCCACCTTGAGTTCCTCCGTCATTGAGATTTCCAAGCGAAGCATCAGTGTATACCATCAGTTTCAATGGTCCTGATCCCAAATGATGAAACTTCAACTCTACATGTTCTGACTGGATCCTTTTGATGACTTGATTTGCTTCTGTCAGATGGTCTACTTTTCCATCTTTGATATTTGAAGCAAGCTGACAAGCATCGAATGACACATCAGGACGACTTTGTCGAGCTGTCCATAGAATCTGTCCAACTTTTGATCTGTAAGCCTGTTTCTCATGTGCTGTCATGTCATCCTGTTTTTGTTGAGTGCTTTTCTTTTCGATGCGGATCGGCTCCAAGATATCTGCATACTTGGTTTGCTGTAGAGAGACTTTGTTTCCATCAGATGACAGTTCCAAGCTAATGTACTGGAAAGCTTTGTTTTGTTCCTTTCCAACCTTGAACGTTTTTCTGATTTCATCAACAACAGTCTTTTCAAAGTGTTTTGTTCCGCCCCAGATGAAGCCGTCTACATGGCATGCTAAGACGCATGTAACTTCATTTCCTTTCATCCAGAAGAAGACTGCTGGGTCAACTTTTGACATTCTTCCTCCGAGTTTCAGCAGTACATCTTTCACTCTTTTGTACCATTGCAAAGAAGCATCATTCAGTCCGTATACGCATTTTTGCAGATGCCACAACTTTCCTCTGCTATTTGCTTCATTTGGTGGTCTCACAAAAATGTCTCTGTCTATTTCTTTTCCTTGGAGAAAGGCTGTTTTGATGTCCATAGAGCATGGAGTCCACTTTCTTTGTGCAAAGACAGAGAGGATCACTTTCAATGATTCACTTGTGCAAGTAGGCGAATCTTTCTGCATGACTTCATTTCCAATTTCTTCAAACCCTCTTGCTACAAGTCTAGCCTTTGTTTTTACTCCGTCCTTTGTTTCTTTGAGTGTACAGATCCATCTGGTGGAAACACATCTTTGTCCATTGTCCTCTATTTCAGTGTACACGTGATTTTTTTTCCAACTTTCAAGTTCTTCTTTCTTTGCATTTTCAAAAGAAACTTCATCCATGATCATAACAGTTTCATCTGAATTTGTAGTTGGTGTAGGTTCTGTATTTGACAGTACAAGTCCACTGACTTTTGTCAAATCCACAGACATTCTTTCACCCTCATATTCTTCTGGTTCCAAACTTTGAATATTGTACCAGTTCTTATTTCTCCCTGTTGCTTTTCCAGCTTTGCTCAGCACCTTTGCTGATATTTTTGTTCCAGTGTCCACATGATCATATGCAATGATCTGTCCTGGTTCAATTCTTGCTGGATCAATTCTAGTAGCCATCTCTGTGTCATGTGGATGATGTTCTTCATCTTCTTCCAAGATTTCTGATTCAGTGTCTAGATCTGACGTTGATTCAGGAATATTTTCTTCACTGTGCGAGATTTCTTCATTTTTAGATCCAGTATCACTTCGATGTTGCTGACAATCATGTGCAGCCTCACTCGCCAGTTGAGGGTCTTTCCTTGCCATCTTCTCCTGCTCTAGATCACCTTTGACCTTTTGTAGTCTGCTTTGGTGAACACGAATCAAAGTTCCACCATGACGCACAAAGATCACGCTCCTATCTTGTCCAATGACGGTTCCCGGTCCTTTCCATTCATGACCATCAGGTCGCTTGTAGTACACTCTGTCTCCCATCTGGTACTGACCTGACCATGGTCGAACCTGTTTCCTCAAGGCTCTTCTGATTTTCTCTGAGCTTTCTGCTTCTGTGAAAGCTTTCCTTGTAGCATGCAAACTTGCGATATGCTCTCCGACTGTCCTACTTCTGGTGATTCCCTCCAAAGCAGGTAGTTCATCTGTGAGTGTGGATGGAAAATTTGGATTCTTCCCAAAGACCAGCTGATATGGGCTGAAACCATGTGTGTTCACCATGGAGTTTTTCGCTGCCAAAGCCCAACACAAAGCAGTCTCAAAATCCGTGTCTTCCTTGTCTGTCCTGACTTTCTGCATGATGTTTGTCAGCGTCTGATTGTGTCTCTCACACAAACCATTGCTCCATGGACTATATGCAGCAGTAGTTTTGACTTCGATGTTGAAGTTTTCACACATGTCCCTGAATTCCTCATTGTTGAACTCTGAACCATTGTCACTGAGTACAACTTTTGGTGGGTCATGTATTGCAATCCAGTGCTTCATGAAGCTGTCAACAATGACAGAAGCCCGTTTGCTCCTGATGATTACTGCAGCACTGAATCTTGTGTATTCATCAATCATGTGGAAGTACCAGACATTTCTATCCCAATTCATGCAGATCCACAGCCACTGTGTGATTATAGTCTTCTGCTAAGGGCATCCCTACCACTGGCTTTGGTGGGGTCTTCTTGTGACGTGCACACACATCACATTTTTCAACA
>CM065747.1:31852820-31857801 GCA_033310375.1 Conus canariensis
CGGGCAGATGGACAGACAGACAGAGGTGCAGAGATGCATGTATATTGTAGCGCATTATGATGCAGTCACATTTAGCGTAGCATTCTCCCCCTCCAGTCGTAGTTTACATATGGATGCAAAGCAACGGAGGAAAAAAACTGTGAACCCATTTGAGGGATGAGGAGTTGTGAACTTCTTCGTTGTGTACTTCGACTCGTAGAGTCTTCAATGCAATGACATAAAGATCACAATTTCATCATCACTGCATGATGACGTAATGCATTTGAACGTAAATAGTGAGAGGGAAGGGGGGTGGGGGAAGCGGAAAACGAGGGGGGGGGGGAGGGAAAGGGGAAAGATAGGGACGGGGGAAGCTGTGATTTGGTTTAGTCTTTGATGTTGAGGCCATCTGGTGCTTTAGTACCGAGATGGTGGATGATCTGTTTCTCCATGTTCTTTCTCTTGAAGGAGTCACCAGTGCTGTTGCGTCAGACCACTATGGAGAAGTAGGTTATGCTGTGGGGATCGGTGTTGAAGTGTATAGCCACAGGGGTTTGCTTTTTCTGGAGGATGCTGTCCCTGTGCTCTTTGCAGCGTTCTTCCAGTGTGCGGTATGTCTCGCCTACGTAGATGCGACCGCACAGGCTGCAGTGGACTACATTTACCAAATCACTGGTTTGGCAGATGAAACTGCTCCTCATGGTGAAATGACGTCCTGAGGGCCCTTTAAAGGTGAGCGTGGTAGTGTTGAGGAAGGGACAGCATTTGTACTTTTGTCTGTCACAGCAGCTGTTGCCCAGGGAGTAGTGGTTCGGGGGGGGGGGGGGGGGGGGGGGGGGGGGGGGGGGTGGGTCGGAATGACGACTAACCAGATGATCGTCCAGGCTTTGGTCTCGTTTGAAGGCCATCAGAGGAGGTTCCTTGAATGTCTTGCCAACTTTGGGATCAGTCTGTAGGATAGAAAACTTATTGAAAAGAATTTTCTTGATTTCCAGGTTGTGAGGA
The DNA here is from genome assembly GCA_033310375.1 of Conus canariensis. Lineage (NCBI taxonomy): Eukaryota > Metazoa > Mollusca > Gastropoda > Neogastropoda > Conidae > Conus > Conus canariensis. The sequence continues at coordinate 31,853,805 of CM065747.1, forward strand.
TGGTATGTCAGAGTCACAAGGGTGCGATCATGGTGATCTGCCTTGGTCTTTGGTGTTAAGGCCTCCTCTCTGGAGATGCGCTTGGCCTGGTCCAGTGCCTGTTGGACGCCAACAGTCCATCCCCTGTGGTGGCAGTTTCACATTCTGTTATCCAGGTGGCCTAAACCCATAGCTTTGTTCGATGTCCTGTTCTTTCACTTTTCTTTCCAGTCTGTGTTCCATGTCCTGTTCTTTCACTTTTCTTTCCAGTCTGTGTTCCATGTCCTGTTCTTTCACTTTTCTTTCCAGTCTGTGTTCCATGTCCTGTTCTTTCACTTTTCTTTCCAGTCTGTGTTCCATGTCCTGTTCTTTCACTTTTCTTTCCAGTCTGTGTTCCATGTCCTGTTCTTTCACTTTTCAACGTCTCTCCTCATATCTGTGAACATAGCAGGTCTAATGACTCACACAATGTACAGATGTTTTGAATATAATTAATAGCGAACTGCCAAGAAAACGTAGACAAACGAATTACAAGAATAAAACACGACGCATTTCGACCTGTTAGGTCTTCTTCATGCAAGATACAAAACCACTCAGGACAACAAAAATAAACGAGCAATTGCTCCATGGGATCCATGGACACATACATAGCTTCACCTACACCTACACCTATGCACACGCACACATACACACACACACACACACACACACACACACACACTGAAGAGACTCTCTCTCTCTCTCTCTCTCTCTCTCTCTCCTCTCTCTCTCTCTCTCTCTTCTTCTTCTTCTTCTTCTTCTTCTTCTTCTTCTTCTTCTTCTTCTTCTTCCAGAAACACACACACACACACACACACACACACACACACACACACACACACACACACACACACACACACACACAACACACACACACACACACATGACTCATAAATGACAGTAACTATGAAGGGTCAAAGCAGAGTTAAGGCATATTCATTGCACACATTGACGAACATATGATAACGACCAATGTGATACTGATGAATTTGAAGTCCATGCCTCAACACATTTCATATTCATTGCACACATTGACGAACATATGATAACGACCAATTGGATACTGATGATTTGAAGTCCATGCCTCAACACATTTCATATTCATTGCACACATTGACGAACATGATAACGACCAATTGGATACTGAGGAGATTTGAAGTCCATGCCTCAACACATTTCATATTCATTGCACACATTGACGAACATATGATAACGACCAATTGGATACTGATGAATTTGAAGTCCATGCCTCAACACATTTCATATTCATTGCACACATTGACGAACATATGATAACGACCAATTGGATACTGAGGAGTTTGAAGTCCATGCCTCAACACATTTCACATTCATTGCACACATGACGAACATGATAACGACCAATTGGACACTGAGGAGTTTGAAGTCCATGCCTCAACACATTTCACGTTCATTGCGCACATTGACGAACATGATAACGACCAATTGGACACTGAGGAGTTTGAAGTCCATGCCTCAACACATTTCATTCAGTTTTGGTGCAGACTGGTCCTTAAAATGAAAGACGACAGGGAGATAAACAGTTGTACTGTATGTGGCCCATGAACCCAACACACTGGCGGACATGCTTATTCTTAAAAGATCATGGCTGTTTAGTGGACGTATCAGACAAGTTCATATTACACTTTTCTGAAGACTGGTTCTTTAACAGGAACTAGGAAGACTCAATACTGGAGCGTACTATATTTTACCTAATCATCGACCTCATAGAAAGAGACAGTGGTATCTATCATTTTGATGCAAAAAACATCATGATTCATCCTAAGTACGTATTTTACTCACTTCCTATGCATAATACTCCTCAAATGTTCGAATACATTAACGGGCACACTGATAAAAGCGCCTTTAGTAAATAAAGCAAGCATAGTTGTTTCGTGCATGTCCCAGCCTAATTCATTATCATTTTTGGGACACATTGGTCCTTTAATAGTCATGGGAGAAGTGCACAACAGAGACTGACCATATGGGGCCTAGTCATTATGCACAGCAGAGACTGACCATATGGGGCCTAGTCATTATGCACAGCAGACACTGACCATATGGGGCCTAGTCATTACGTACAGCAGAGACTGACCATATGGGGCCTAGTCATTATGCACAGCAGAGACTGACCATATGGAGCCTAGTCATTATGCACAGCAGAGACTGACCATATGGGGCCTAGTCATTATGCACAGCAGAGACTGACCATATGGGGCCTAGTCATTATGCACAGCAGAGACTGACCATATGGGGCCTAGTCATTATGTACAGCAGAGACTGACCATATGGGGCCTAGTCATTATGCACAGCAGAGACTGACCATATGGGGCCTAGTCATTATGCACAGCAGACACTGACCATGTGGGGCCTAGTCATTATGCACAGCAGAGACTGACCATATGGGGCCTAGTCATTATGCACAGCAGAGACTGACCATATGGGGCCTAGTCATTATGCACAGCAGAGACTGACCATATGGGGCCTAGTCATTATGCACAGCAGAGACTGACCATATGGGGCCTAGTCGTTATGCACGTCAACACACTAATAGGAGACAGTTGGAGGCAATACAGATTAAGGGCTCTGTAGTCCATGCCAAAGTTTATAATCATACTCAGTTTTGAAACAGACTGGTCTTCAAATGGCATTAGAATTGTGTGGAAGAAATACTGTACGTGTCCTTAAATCAAATGCTCCAGCGGATACACCTGTAAAGCAGTTTGATATATAAAGCATAAGACTGTATAGTGGGTGCACCAGACCAGTTTATACTCAGTTTTTGTAGAGACTAGCACTTCAATGGCGATAGAAGAGGCCAGAACAGAGGCGTACACTCTGTAGACTGACAAACACATTGGCACTTCAATGACAATAGGAGAGGCCAGAAACAGAGACGTACACTCTGTAGACTGACAAACACATTGGCACTTCAATGACAATAGGAAGAGGCCAGAAAACAGAGACGTACACTCTGTAGACTGACAAACACATTGGCACTTCAATGACAATAGGAGAGGCCAGAAACAGAGACGTACACTCTGTAGACTGACAAACACATTGGCACTTCAATGCAATAGGAGAGGCCAGAAACAGAGACGTACACTCTGTAGACTGACAAACACATTGGCACTTCAATGACAATAGGAGAGGCCAGAAACAGAGACGTACACTATGTAGACTGACGGACACACTGGTGCCGATTTAATGCACATCCACAGCTCTGTTATCCGTACTTAAAACCCATATTTAGTTTTGAAACAGATTGATCCGGAAAAGGCAACAGGACAGAAGATACACTGATCTTTGAATTAAACGCGCCGACGGATACAACGATATAGAGAAGATTGATGCCTATAGCGTGCTAGACGCGCCACGCCAGTTCCTAAAACAATGTTCGTTCACAGAGAAGGGCCAGAAACAGACACGGTCTATACATCATCTCTTTACGAACACATCGACTGATCTACTGGCAAAAACATGACTGGGAACAAATTTGCATGGATGCCAAATGCACATCTAAGACTAGTCCATATTCATATATGGTCTACATGTAATAGTATGTAAGGCAGAAGACTGTATACGTGGGTCGCAACAGACCCAGTTTATACTCAGTTTTTGGTGAGACTAGACTTCAATGGGCGATAGAAGAGGCCTCAGAACTGAGGGCGTACACTCTGTAGGACTGACAAACCATTGGCACTTTCAATGACAACTAGGTGCGGCCAGAAACAGACGACGTACACTCTGTAGCTGACGCAAAACACATTCGGCACTTCAATGACATAGGAGAGGCAGAAACGAGAAGTACACTCTGTTAGACTGACATAACAGCATTGGCACTTCCCATGACAATCAGGAGAGGCCAGAAAACAGAGACGTACAAATCTGTAGACTGACAAACACATTGGCACTTCAATGGCAATATGAGAGGCCAGAAACAGAGGAGTACCCTCTGTAG
>CM065747.1:31857901-31860401 GCA_033310375.1 Conus canariensis
CAACTTACAGTACCATTTCAATATATTTTATCTTTTTATTGTTTTTTAACCCAAATATGAGATACCAGACTTGGATGTAATGCAGACGAATCGACTTAAAATACATGAAATGCCATCAAATGGTCCCCCAGAAACAAACAAAGTCCTGACATCCATAAAAAAAGACCCCCCTTGAAACAAAACAAAGGTCCGGGCATGCCATCTAATGACCCGCCATTGAAACAGAACAGAAGGTCCTGACATGCCATCATAATGACCCGCCATTGAAACAGAACAGAAGGTCCTGACATGCCATCATAATGACCCGCCATTGAAACAGAACAGAAGGTCCTGACATGCCATCATAATGACCCGCCATTGAAACAGAACAGAAGGTCCTGACATGCCATCATAATGACCCGCCATTGAAACAGAACAGAAGGTCCTGGTATGCCATCATAATGACCCGCCATTGAAACAGAACAGAAGGTCCTGACATGCCATCATAATGACCCGCCATTGAAACAGAAGGTCCTGGTATGCCATCATAATGACCCGCCATTGAAACAGAACAGAAAGTCCTGGTATGCCATCATAATGACCCGCCATTGAAACAGAACAGAAGGTCCTGACATGCCATCATAATGACCCGCCATTGAAACAGAAGGTCCTGGTATGCCATCATAATGACCCGCCATTGAAACAGAACAGAAAGTCCTGACATGCCATCATAATGACCCGCCATTGAAACAGAACAGAAGGTCCTGACATGCCATCATAATGACCCGCCATTGAAACAGAACAGAAGGTCCAGGCATGCCATCATAATGACTCGCCGCCATTGAAACAGAACAGAAGGTAATGACATGCCATCATAATGACCCGCCATTGAAACAGAAGGTCCTGGTATGCCATCATAATGACCCGCCATTGAAACAGAAGGTCCTGGTATGCCATCATAATGACCCGCCATTGAAACAGAACAGAAGGTCCTGACATGCCATCATAATGACCCGCCATTGAAACAGAAGGTCCTGGTATGCCATCATAATGACCCGCCATTGAAACAGAACAGAAGGTCCTGACATGCCATCATAATGACCCGCCATTGAAACAGAAGGTCCTGGTATGCCATCATAATGACCCGCCATTGAAACAGAACAGAAGGTCCTGGTATGCCATCATAATGACCCGCCATTGAAACAGAAGGTCCTGGTATGCCATCATAATGACCCGCCATTGAAACAGAAGGTCCTGGTATGCCATCATAATGACCCGCCATTGAAACAGAAGGTCCTGGTATGCCATCATAATGACCCGCCATTGAAACAGAAGGTCCTGGTATGCCATCATAATGACCCGCCATTGAAACAGAAGGTCCTGGTATGCCATCATAATGACCCGCCATTGAAACAGAAGGTCCTGGTATGCCATCATAATGACCCGCCATTGAAACAGAAGGTCCTGGTATGCCATCATAATGACCCGCCATTGAAACAGAACAGAAGGTCCAGGCATGCCATCATAATGACCCGCCATTGAAACAGAAGGTCCTGGTATGCCATCATAATGACCCGCCATTGAAACAGAACAGAAAGTCCTGGTATGCCATCATAATGACCCGCCATTGAAACAGAACAGAAGGTCCTGACATGCCATCATAATGACCCGCCATTGAAACAGAAGGTCCTGGTATGCCATCATAATGACCCGCCATTGAAACAGAACAGAAAGTCCTGGTATGCCATCATAATGACCCGCCATTGAAACAGAACAGAAGGTCCTGGTATGCCATCATAATGACCTACCATTGAAACAGAACAGAAGGTCCTGGTATGCCATCATAATGACCCGCCATTGAAACAGAAGGTCCTGGTATGCCAACATAATGACCCGCCATTGAAACAGAACAGAAGGTCCTGACATGCCATCATAATGACCCGCCATTGAAACAGAAAAGAAAGCCCCAGCCAAGTTGCTGACAAACATGTAAAACATGGATCATGGCTGGTGTACTTCCTGATTTTAGCAACAACAACAACTACTACATGAACAACAACAAAAACGACAAAAAACGCGTCGTGTTTTGTCATGCGATTCGTTTGTCTACGGGATTTTGTTGTTGTTGTTGTTGTTGCGGTGCTTTATCAATAACTTTTCAAATTTGTTTAGATTTCCTCCTGCAGTCGCCTCACTTTGCAACTAGACAACAGATCTGTCAAGTTGTTGACATGAATAGGTCTGACTTGGTCATCTCCTTTGGTGCCTTCTTTGGCATTATCTCCAGAGGACCTGCAATGGCTGGTCTGATCTTTGGTCTGATTTTAGGCAAGGGAACTGTGACCATGATTTACATTCTCCGTGCAAGATCTGGAATCAGCGTGTGGTTGATCTTTCTGTTTTAACGACCATGTATTTGCAGGTCAGGTAGTAGTAAGTGATTTGAAAATAAGCTCGGTGAATCTGAGTGGCCCATTTGCAATCATTAGTCCAGTGTCTGTCCTTTTTGTCAGACATTCCG
>CM065747.1:31865401-31896283 GCA_033310375.1 Conus canariensis
TTTCCTCTCCAGGGAAGTCAGCTACGCTTTTTCTGTTCAGCCTGTTGACAGTCTCGTTCAGGGAGGAGATTATGGCCCTTTCCGCTAACCAGTCTGAGTCTGCACAGTGAGCATGAAGATCCGGGTAGACTGCTTCCATCAGATCCTCCTGGCTATCTGAAAACTGGCATAGTGCTGGTGGGACCAATATAGTATCTGGAAACATGACTCAGTGGCACCATTGCCAGTGTCAAGCAGAAGTTTGGCGAAGCTGGCTGTCTGGGGATTTCCAGACAGGTGGGCTCTCATATTGGTGGTTAGACGTTTAACAATCATGCTCCACCACTTCTTCAGACAGGCGTTGACAATGTTGGCTCTGGTGCCATTGAGGACGACAGGGAGGATCTGCCTGAAGTCCCCACAGAACAGCGTTGGGATGCCTCCCATTGGCCTGTGCACTTGGGTGATGTCCTGCAGCGTAGAGTCCATGGCCTCGTGGACAGCTTTGTGGGTCATGGGAGCTTCATCAATTATGACGGTTGCAGCCTCTTTGATGACTTTGGCCAACGTTGACCCACGCTTGACAGAGCAGGTTGGCGTTTCTTGCTTGTCGGCATCCAGAGGGACCTTGAAAGTGCTATGTACTGTCCACCCACCCGGCAAAAGAGTAGCACTATTTTGCCTGTGGAGCGGATCCTGTTCAGGATAAGATTCAGGATGGTCTTTCCTGTCCCTCATGGAGCATCAAGGAACATCATGTTGCTGCTTGCTGTGGGATCCTGCCTCTGCTCAACCATGGTCATAAAGCTGTCGTACACGTCTCTCTGGTCAGCTGTCAGCTTCTTCAGCTGGTCATCAGCTGCTGCCCGGAGTGCAGTAGTGTCGTAATTGGTCTCGCGGTAGTATTCTCGAGGCACAGTTTGTTGTTGTGTGACTCTTGGCATCCCATACTCCTCTGTAGACTTGCCTCCAAGAAGGAAGAGTTTGTGCTGAATCACAGTAAGAGCTTGGTTGTAGATGGCATCTGTGTACTGCGCTTCATAATAGACATCTCTTCGGACTTGGAAGAGGAAATCTTCAGCAAGATGGTCGCTGAAGAGGTTCCACAGGTTGCCTGGGTTACTGGGGTTGAAAGCCACCAGGATAATACAGAAGTCACACAGCAGTCGGGGTCTCTGAGAGATGGAGGCTTCCTCCAGGGCAAGTTGTAGAAGGCGGTCATCTTCTAGGAGTCCAAGAGCATTGCAAGCATCTCGAAAAATGTTGTGGACATAGCCGTTGACAATCTTCAGCTCCTCGTACGAACGGGGTCCTTTCATAACGTTGAGTAGAAGCCTCAAGAAGTAGCACTCTCGCCAGGACTGATACTGTACAATCGCCGGATTGCAGTGCCCCTTTGTCGTTTCTTCCACATATTCTGAGTGGACATCCATGTGAAGTGCTCAGGGACTTCCATGTACTTCAGCTCTCGTGCTGTAGGGTCTTGAGAGCATAGGCTAAAGATGGCGGTAAGGGTTGCTTCTGGGGGAGAGCCTTGTGCTCTTTGCGCTGCGTTGTGTGGATTGAAGTAGACCCGTTGTCCATTCTCCAAATGGACAGCTGGTCTCTGCACCATGGGGTGGCGCTCATGCAGGTCAAATCCCAGGAGTCTCCAGGTCGCCTCGATGCTGCCAACGTAGCGGGCATTCTGGTACATTTGGATCTCATCAACGACTGGAGGTTGTTGAGCTGCTCCTTCACCTGCCTGATTGGCTTGGAGTTGGAAGACGGCTTGGTCTGTGCTCTTGTGGACATATTTCAGGACGTACTTGATGGATTTTATGCTACTGCATATTTCCACATTGATGTGGCAGTTGAACTAATGTAGGAGGTAAGGGTTGTAGGGGACAACCCACTGGTTGGTGATGATGATTTCTCTCTGCCCAAGCTTCACAGTCCCAGTATATCCTCCATCAGACTCCTCGCATCTCCTGTACTTGGGGTAGCTGTCCTCACCCTGCTCTATGACCCTTCTTGCCTCTCAATCAATTTTACCTCACAATTTATTTTCGTAATACGATACACAGTCGATAGAGGGATGCCTGTACTTAATGAACTTACCGATGCATTCTCAATTCCTCGATTGAAGTGCCCCAAAATGACAACTCTGTAGGGGCCGCCATAACCTAGTGGATAAGGCGCTGGACTCATGATCCAAAGGTCGTGCTTTCGAATCCCGGTTGGGTCTTGGAAATTTTCACGTGGAATGTTTTCAGCTGAAATAACCATAGTTCACCCCGATATCCACCCTGGCCCCGCAGGTGTCAGGCTAATGTGATGGACCAGCCATCTGCATATCCTTGATTTGGGCACGGACGTTAAACCCAACTCAAACATGACAACTCTGTGAAAAGATTGCATTTTCACGATGTATTATGTCTATTGGAGGGCCTCTGGGTAGACAACATTTCTGGTCTCCCTGTTTGGCGCAAGTATAGTCAGTGTTTCTGCGCTTCCAGTTCGTGATGCTGCAACGTAGAACATTCCATGTGTAAAACACGGAACGGTCAGATCTGCCCACGGGATGAAAATGTCTGACCATGGCTCTTGTTGACAGACAAAAATCAGAGGGTATTGCAGAGCATTATAACTTCGGTGTATTTCTGAAATCCTCTGCAGACTACCATCTCTAAATTTAGAAATTAACGGTTTTTAATGGTCAATTTTAAGTTTCTGTTCATATTAGTTGTCTATCATTGATCAGCGTGTAAAACTGCACCTGTATACCAAATTTCATCAAGAAAGGTCTAAATTTAGAAAATAACGCTTTTTAACGGTTTTTAACGCTCAATTTTAAGTTTCCGTTCGTGTAAGTTGTATATCATTGTTCAGCGTGTAAAACTGCATCTGTATACCGAATTTCATCAAGAACGGTCTAAATTTTATATAATAACGGTTTTTAACGGTCAATTTTAAGTTTCGGTTCGTGTAAGTTGTATATCATTGTTCAGCATTTAAAACTACACCTGTATACCAAATTTCATCAAGAAAGGTCTAAATTTAGAAAATAACGCTTTTTAACGCTCAATTTTAAGTTTCCGTACGTGTAAGTTCTATATCATTGTTCAGCGTGTAAAACTGCATCTGTATACCGAATTTCATCAGGAACGGTCTAAATTTATAAAATAACGGTTTTTAAGGTCAATTTTTAAGTTTCCGTTCGTGTAAGTTGTATATCATTGTTCAGCGTGTAAAACTGCATCTGTATACCGAATTTCATCAGGAACGGTCTAAATTTATAAAATAACGGTTTTTAACGGTCAATTTTTAAGTTTCCGTTCGTGTAAGTTGTATATCATTGTTCAGCGTGTAAAACTGCATCTGTATACCGAATTTCATCAAGAACGGTCTAAATTTATATAATAACGGTTTTTAACGGTCAATTTTAAGTTTCGGTTCGTGTAAGTTGTATATCATTGTTCAGCATTTAAAACTACACCTGTATACCAAATTTCATCAAGAAAGGTCTAAATTTAGAAAATAACGCTTTTTAACGGTGATAAATAACGGTCATAAAAACTATCGAATGACCCAATGTTATCCACAGTATGTCCCTCTAGACTCATGCCAAGTTTGGTGGCGATCCGACGACTCCCTTTGCCGCCAACATCAGAAAAGATTGTATTTTTGATCGTTTTTAGGGGGGTACGTGTTGTTAACGGTTTTTAACGGTCATAAATAACTGTCGTAGAAACTGTCCAATGACCCTATGTTACTCGGGAGATGTCCCTCTAGGTTCGATGGACCTGTGCAATGTCACAACGGCCATTTGATGAAAAGCAGAGGAAAAAGATGTCTTTGAAACCGTTATAAGTTTTTTAACGGTTTTTAACGGGTTTTTTTTTTTTTTTAGAGATTAGCCCAAAACCATCCTCGGGTCACAACAGACATACCTGCTAAATTTCAAGAAGATCGGGTTTTAAACAGTTTCTTTTATAGGGTTTGGTGTTTTTAACGGTTTTTAACTGTTATAAATAACGTTTTTTAACTGCCAAATAACGGTTCTAATTTTAGAGAAGTAGTCCTGTACCTGTGCAATGTCACAACGGCTATTTGAAGAAACGCAGAGGAAAAAGATGACTTTGAAACCGTTATAACAGCTTTTTAACGGTTTTTAACGGTTTTTTTTTTATTTTAGAGATTAGCCCAAAACCATCCTCGGGTCACAACGGACGTACCTGCCAAATTTCATGACAATCGGTTGAGCCGTTTTTGAGTCTATAGCGTACACAGACACACACACACACACACACACACACACACAGACAGAATTTGCCCTTTATATATTAGATTTGTTTAGATTTCCGCCTGCAGTCGTCTCACTTTGCAACTAGGTCTGTCTTAGTGTTTTTCACTGTACTGTAATGCTGTCTGTCTTAGTGATTTTCACAGTACTAAAATACCGTCAGTCTTAGTTTTTTTCACTGGACTATAATGCTGTCTGTCTTAGTGTTTTTCACTGTACTATAATGCTGTCTGTCTTAGTGTTTTTCACTGTACTATAATGCTGTCTGTCTTAGTGTTTTTCACTGTACTAAAATGCTGTCTGTCTTAGTGTTTTTCACTGTACTATAATGCTGTCTGTCTTAGTGTTTTTCACTGTACTAAAATGCTGTCTGTCTTAGTGTTTTTCACTGTACTAAAATGCTGTCTGTCTTAGTGTTTTTCACTGTACTATAATGCCGTCTGTCTTAGTGTTTTTCACTGTACCATAATGCTGTCTGTCTTAGTGTTTTTCACTGTACTAAAATGCCGTCTGTCTTAGTGTTTTTCACTGTACTATAATGCTGTCTGTCCCACTGTTTAAGACTGTATTAGGATGGCAGTGATGGTCACACTGGTGAAGGGCGTGCAGGTCTACAGCACATGTAATGCTCGAAGTTGAGTCTGGCACCAAACGGACACTGTTGTACTGTAGACACACATTTTTTTCCCTGTCGCCCTCCCCCCTATACCCAGTGTTGGTGAGTACATAAAGATAAGTAGGAAAATGAGACAGAAGAAAGATCTAGAATCGGTCAATGTATACTGCTGAATGAGATGGGGGTAGGAGGAGAAGTATATAAAGGTAAGGAGGAAAAAAAGGAAAAAAGAAAAAATCTGGATCGGTCAATATGTACTGCGGAATGGGTGGAGGCGGAGGTAGGGATGGGGGGGGGGGGGGGTACGTAAAGGTAAGGAAGAAAATACAACAACAAAAAGAGAAATCTGGAATCGGTCAATGTATATTGCAGAATGGGATGGGGGCGGGTGGGTGGGGGGAGTACTTAAATGTAAGGGAGAAACTGGAAAAAAAGGTGGATTTGGAATCGGTCAATGTATATTGCAGAATGGGATGGGGGCGGGTGGGTGGGGGGAGTACTTAAATGTAAGGGAGAAATTGGAAAAAAAGGTGGATTTGGAATCGGTCAATGTATATTGCAGAATGGGATGGGGGCGGGTGGGTGGGGGGAGTACTTAAATGTAAGGGAGAAACTGGAAAAAAAGGTGGATTTGGAATCGGTCAATGTGTATTGCAGAATGGGATGGGGGCGGGTGGGTGGGGGGAGTACTTAAATGTAAGGGAGAAACTGGAAAAAAAGGTGGATTTGGAATCGGTCAATGTGTACTGCAGAATGGGGTGGAGTGGGGGTAGGGGGGTGGGGGTATTTTGTCAATGTGTACTGCAGAATGGGGTGGAGTGGGGGTATTTTGTCAATGTGTACTGCAGAATGGGGTGGAGTGGGGGTATTTTGTCAATGTGTACTGCAGAATGGGGTGGAGTGGGGGTAGGGGGGTGGGGGTATTTTGTCAATGTGTACTGCAGAATGGGGGTGGGGGTATTTTGTCAATGTGTACTGCAGAATGGGGTGGGGGTGGGGGTAGGGGGGTGAGTACATAAAGATAAGGAGGAAAATGAAAGACAGTAAAGGTCTGGAATGGGTCAATGTATACAGCAGAATTGGGTGGGGTGGGGGGTGGGGGTATTTTGTCAATGTGTACTGCAGAATGGGGTGGGGGTAGGGAGGGGGGCCTACGTAAAGGTAAGGGGGAAAATGGAAAAGAAGAAAGATCTGAAATCGGCCAATGTATACTGCAGAATCGAATGGGGGGTTGGGGGGGGGGGGGGTAGAGGACTAAATAAAGGTAAGGAGGAAAATGAAAAAAGACGAAAGAAATGGAATCAATGTACACTGCAGAATGGGGGGGGGGGGGGGTATATGTTGGGAAAGAGGAAAATGAAAAGAAGAAAGATCTGGATTGTGTCAATGTACACTGCAGAATGGGGAGGGGGGGGGGAGGGGGGGAGTACATACAGGGAAAGAGGAGAATAAAAAAGAAGAAAGATCTGGATTGTGTCAATGTACACTGGGGGGGGGGGGGGGGGGTAGTACATATAGGGAAAGAGGAGGAAGATAAAAAGAAGAAAGATCTGGAATGTGTCGATGTCTCCTGCAGGTGGTCGTGGCGTAATATATAGTGTCACGGTCATGCCACTGCCACTGCCTTCACCTGGGGCACCAGGAAACACGACAGAAGGGAGAATGGTGGAGGGGCAGAGGGTGCAGCGTGTGGTAGAGAGTAGAGGAGGAGTACACCAATCATCGAGAAGGTGGGCGACTTAACGGAGGAAGACAGCAGACGTATCTCATCAGCGATATAAGTGAGTCTGCTCCCTCAGTACTTTGTGTACGTAACAGATTGTTTTAGGGTCAAATGCTGTGTGTTGGTCCACACTATACGTCTAAAATAGATCTTAAAATCTAACCAGGGATGTGAATATGTCAATACTCCTTAAACAAGAAAGCCAAAAAATCTTTCCGTGTGTTACTCAGTCCTGAAAAAAAACTGCTTCCTGCAACATCTCGAGTCAGAGGAGTAGAAGAGGCAGGCAGTTTTTCTGAGGGAAGAGCGGGGTGGGGAAGGAGGGAGAGGTGGGGGTGTCTTCACGAGTGCCATGGCTCACCTCGTGACATTTGTTGCGTCGTACTGGCGTTACAGTTCTGTAATTGCTGAAATGAAGATAACTGAATGATGTGAGAAAACAGTCCGATCCACCCAACGTAGAAATAGGTGCGCTATATCATAAGCATATTTACTTAGAAGATGATGTAAACAAGTCTGCAAGGCTCCGTCCCTCAACATTTGCCCACTCATCCATTGCTCTTCATCTTCCTAAGGTTCTTATTCAAAATTAGAAATGGGGTGGTGGATGGGGGATGGGGGGTGAGGAGAAGTCAAACGAAACTTCAACTCAAAACAATCTTCCAATAGTAGAATCAAAGAAATGTTTGAACAATCGGACTAAGATCAATTTCCATGCAGAACCCGGTTAGATCTTTTATAAGATCTCTCGTGAATTGCATTTCTGTGTGATATTATAGTGTTAATATCAAAACAAATATAATTTCCGGATAGATTTTAACATACTGATGTTGAAATACATGGGGACTGTGTAATTGATACATTTAACAGATTTGTGTCTGGGGAAGATGAATTACCTTTGTTTACCCTCAAAATACCCTTTTATTTCACTGTATGCCCAAGATATCAGATATAGAGTACAATACTAATTTCTTAACGACTAATTATTCAAATAGCGTGAACATGGTTTTACAAATGATGAATTGGGGTTAATAAGAGTTATGAAGTACCATCACAAATGATGTACAATTTTCCTCTTTTTGTTCCTCTCTTTTTCTTCCATTTTCATTTTCAGCATCACGTTTTTGCCAGACAAAGTCGTGTTTTAAGACACACACAACAATCTCTCTTCTTGTTGTTGAAGATGCCATTGAGTGCAAGTTGTCCACACGTAAAGAAGTGGATTGAGAGCAGAGTTGAACGGCAACAAGAATACAGCCATGGTATCATGGATGTCATTGAAAGCAGTTAAACCATATGACACCAAAGTAGTGACAAATCCAAATGCAGACCAGCAAACAGCATCTGTGACAGCCACCCTTGCCATCACGTGAATTGAAGTATACACTGATCTCCGGGTACGATTGAGTTGTACTCTATATCGTGGCTTTCTGCAATAGATTACCACTTCCCCAGTTACAATGATCAAGGACAAAATGAAGTTGACCGTCACAGTAACAGTAAACCCTCTCAAGTCTGGCTTAGAATGGTGATGATTAAACAAAGCCACACGACAGAGACCATCATGACCCTCACAGCCCCAGTGTGATTGTCCAGGGAGAAGGGAAATCAGTGATAATACGACTCCAACAACCCATATAACTGTACAAGTTTTGGTCGCAAAACGTTGGTTGAATCTCCAGAAAGAGTTAGGAAAACACAGGACAGCGACATGATACAACGTGATGAACGCAACGATCAGTACTGACACAGTGCTGGACAGAAAGAACAGGAACCCCGCCAGTCCGCAAGTTACACTGTTCCTCCATGCTCGTTCTCTGTGCAGGTACTGACCACGAAAGATCAGATCTACTGCCACAAGAACACTGATGTGGCATCCCATGCATGCATTACTGAACTGCAAGTGGTAAACAGCCATCACAAAATTTCTTCCAAGCAGTTCAATGACTGCAGATGAAGCTATGAAACACACAAGTTCCCTACAATAGCAGAGATAGCAACAATCCAAAAGAAAACTCTGTACAGATTAGTGGGCACCAATGTTGCACATGATGGGAATATAGAGTGAGGAGCCACACAGGTGATCTCACCTGAATGTTTAGGAAGCAAGTTCTGACAGCAAAATCTGTAGTTAGATGAAAAGATACGTCTTAATTGATCAGATCTTGAAAACAGATCAATGGGAAAGCTGGTTATGGCATTCCCTGTCATATCTAACTCTAACAGATGTTGCATGCTTTTAAAACCTGTAGGTCCAATGGTTTCAACGCCAGAACGTGATATGTTGTAAAATTCCACATAAGGTAAATTTGTTGTTAAGCCTTTATGAAAGATATTGAGGTGCGTTTTCGATATGTCCACTCTTCTCAGGGCATAGTAAATGTTCTTCTTTCCCCAGTTTTCCATGACTCTCAGAGGGTTGCATCCCAAATGCAGAACTCTTAAGTTTGGAAGATCAGACAGTACCGCCATGTCTAGTGTTCTGATATAATTATTGGCAAGATCAATATAATTTAGGTTGGGTAGTTTAATATGTGACAGATTGGTCAAATAACACTTCGATAAAGTTAAACGAATAAGATACGTACTTTTACTGAAATCATTCAGTGACATGTCTGAATTGGTGACGTCAACGTATCGCAACTGTAGGAACAGGTCAGCAGTGAAGGGGCTGTTACACAAGAAAACGTGACCACGACACGTGCACCCTTCTGGACAGGACCTGTCACACATCAGTTCATCGTCACGCTGTGGACACTGACCCCAGCCGTCACACAGATGATCACCATGCACACACACGCCGGAAGCACGACAGCGATAGAGAGCAGAACACGTTACTGTCTCACAGTCTTGTTCGTCTTCTCCATATACACAGTCAAAGTATCCATTACATCTGGTATAAATGGGCAGGCAGTACAGCCACTCAGTTATGCAATGATAATGACTATGAGGACAAGAGTGGTCAGTTGTCATCAGCTTTTGGGTGAAGTAGCCTGTCCCATCCAGATTCACATAAAAAAGTTTCCTTTTGTCTTCGTTCTTAAACGGGACCAAATAAGAGTGGTCATCAGGACACTGTGTCTCGTCAGAGTCGTCAAAACAATCAGCGTACTGGTTGCAGCGTTGACCATGCAACACACACTGACCATTAGAACAGAGAAAGCCAAGGCATGGGAGATGTTCACAGAATGACTCATCACTTCCATCTGGACAGTCGTGTCTGAGGTCACACACAAGACTATGCTGTATTTTGTAGATGTCGTCATCACAAGTAAACAAGACGTACACATGTGTAAATCCTCTTTCAAGAGAAACTGAATGAAAGTGTTGTGCGTCACTCGCGTTCATAAACATGTTAGATTTATCGCAGTTTCTTCCCATATTCAGAGGTGTAGAATTACATGCCAAGAAACTGTGTATGAGATATTTCTCTGGGCAGACAAGTAGCGACTGCAATGTCTTGGTGAACATGTATCGAGGTGAGGATGTATCGGAACTTAACATATGTAAATTAAAGTCATACTGCCATCGTAACTGAAATTCACACAGTAGTGCGGCAGCGGAATCCCCATATCGAGTCACGACAAACGTCATGGAATGAACCGCTGTGAACCGAACAAGCCTGGAAGGAAAAGGAAAGTTACGGGACTTCATATAATCCGTGTTGTAGATCATGGTGTTGTCAAACCATTTACGGAATCTGCTGTACATAAAAGGAACAAATTGCCAACCTGACGTACATCCTAATGCAACAAAGAATTCGTGGTAGTCTCGAAAGACAAGAAGAAAATCTGCTCGTTCTTTTCTCGATTTAATATTCCCAAGGTTTCCTCCTGTCTTTAAGCAGTCGTAATTAGAAAATTCGATTTGCCTGTTTTTATCAGATCTGATCAATTTGAAACACTTTTCCGCGAAGCTACCAGTCCCTGGCAGTCGGCACTGCTGAAGTCACAGTGATCTGTTTCATCCTGCCCATCCTCACACTCCGCCTGGTGATTACACTCCACGTGACCCTGAAAGGTAGAGTAGAAATCAACAGAACAGTTGAAAACACCTCTGGAGATTTTGACTGGTTGCTTAGTCATTGGCAGAACAGACACATATAGTTTCATGCCACTTTGGCAAAAGAAACGATAAGAAAGTTGGAACTTGAGATATGATGTGTAAATGACATCAGCTAATGGCATATGCGAATCAACCAGATGTTTCACAGTTTCGCGAGCTGAATTATGTTTGGCGTAGGTCAGTGTCATGAAACTACATTGTCCTCGCGAGGGAAGGCCGAGGCGTGGAAACTGCTTTCTACTCATCATGACACGTCTGGTGGGTACTTCCCATTCTTGACTAAACTGCGTAAGTACAGGGCTAGGGTAATAGGGCGTTGTCAGGTATCCAGCATGATCAGCTGTACATTCTACAATGAAGTTGTGACTTTGGATTGTCACCGGAATAACCTTCACCCGAGGATTGTTGGAGCTCACCATAATCATCCTTTCTCTTTGAGATTCAATGAACATTTCATCAAGGCTGTGAACACTGCACTTGCAGTCATATTTCGAAGTCTTTCTGAGGCTGAACGCCACGATTCTCCATGGCCTGGAAACACACCAATACTTCAGTCGTTTAATGAGAACCTGAACGTACATGCCCTGGGAAGCTGCTACATGCAGTTTACAGAAAGAGCTGAAGTCATCACACACCCCGTATACCACACCCTGGTGTGCTGTGTGGTGTGGCAAGTTCTTCTGACAGTCTGACACGTTTGTGTAGATGACTGTGTTGTTTGTGTTGTTTTGGTGGATAATGTGTTCTACACCAGGACAAACGGCAGTAATTTCCAGACGACCAGGATTAGTGATACTGTCTGTGCTGTTTACACTCCACCGATGTGCTATCAGGTCATCACATACCGATAGAAGGAAACAATTAAATCCACAAGGTATTGAAATCCGAAACGACAAAAATGACACGAAACCTTCCCATAAGAAGTAAAATTGATCTCAAAGAAGGCTCATGAGAATGTGTTCTTTTTTTCTGCGGCTGATTGCTGCGTTGTCACACCATAATGTTTCCGCTGTCATGTGGTATTGCCAATAAGGCCAAATACACTGTTATGATGGAGATGGTTGGGATAACGATAGGAATGATACTTGTGAAGTGTTGAAAATTCTGATAAACGAACGGGTAGATTTCAGCCTGTGTAGTATCTACCTATTCAATACACAACATTACAGACAGCTGCTAATCTTTCAACAATAAAGCCTGCTGCGTGTGCTTGAAAGAATAACAATTCTTCCCATTTCTTTTCCAACTCTTCAAGTTGACAGTCTGTGAAAGTAACATTCTATACAAATCAAGAATTTGCACTAACACGTTCTTACAGTTTTTCGTGGTTCGTACCCCAGTACAAACTGGAAACATTTTTTTTTGTTTTTATATAAGCTGATCTGAAAATCAAAAGGAATTGGAAGCAGGATCCCTGAGTGTAATAGTTTTGATGTATCAGAGATCTAAGGACCACTACTCTACCCAGGAGAGTTATCAGTTTTTTTTTATCAAATATTGAATAAGTTTCTACTTTTAAAAGGTTATGTTTTGTATTGATATCTGTCGTTTTGAACAAATTAAGGACAGCCACTCTACCCAGAGAATTTATCAGCTTTTTGACCAAATATCATTCCTTTTTTTACTTCTGAAAGTTTATGTGATGTATTAATGTCTGGTGTTGTCTCGTTCGTCATGTCTTTAGATGGATTCCCCCGTCTCCTCGACAAAGGTGGCAGTACGTCGCAGGTCCTCCAGTCCTCCGTAGAGCTTCCGGGCCACTGGTATTGGATCGGGCCAGGTTTTCTCTCGAAGCGCTTGGTGGAGCGGGCAGGACTGCAGCAGATGTTCTGTTGTCTGGCTGCCTGTTCTGCAGGGACACTGCTCTGTGTTGCCGATGCGGAGTTTACAGAATAGATGGTGTTTCAGGCGGTTGTGGCCTGTCCTGAGCCTAAAGATGACTACCTGCTCTCGTCGAGTCAGCAGGTAGTACGGGTCTGCTCTGTTGTGGCGTGGATGCTGCTGCTTCCACTTGTTCTGCAGCTTGGCCTTGATGATGGTCCTGGATTCGGTGTAGCTGGTAGATCTGTCCATCTGCTCCTTTGTAGTGCCCTCCTTTGCCAAGGAGTCAGCAGTCTCATAGCCGAGCACGTTGCAGTGGGAGGGAATCCACTGCAGGGTGACTGTGTGACTTGTGCAGAGGGAGGCGAGACATGAGGACAGATCGTTGAGCTCTGGATCTCTGTTGGACTGAAGGGCCTGCAAGATGGACAGGGCGTCGGTCTCTCGATGTGGGCTGCTGCTGTTTTCAGGGCTTCTGCTTCAGCTCTGTAATTTGTGGAGTACAGGCCGGTAGCGAGGCAGATCTTTTCTTCTCTGCCTCCTGGATATTAGACATAGACTCCTGTCCCTCCATTTCGAATGGTATCTGCTGCAGAGCCTTCGGTGTAGACATGAGTCCAGGACACTTTGGGGAACTGAGTATGGAGGTGTTCAAGGGTGAGGGACTTTCTTTCAGGGCCGCTTTGGGAAACTTTTGGGCCAACACTAGGGATGCTGCACTGGATGAGGGGAGGGGTTCCTTCGCTCCAGGGAGGGACGGCAAGACACCGGGGTATCACTTTGGGGTCATGGTCAAGGATATCTTGATGTTGCCGTTCTAGGATCCTGTTCTGGTGTAACGAAGCTCCCTCTCTTCAACCGTCCTTTTGTTGGCTGGGACAGTCTGTTTTTCATGGGGTGGCCTTGCAGCCTCTTGAACTTGGCAGCCTGGGTCAGGAGTTTGGCGTCTCTGCGGTCCTCATGGGGCTGGGAGCTCTGTGATGGTTTTAAGCTCCTGGATTGGCGTAGATTTCATGGCTCCTGTGATGATACGGGCAGCTTGATTCTGAATCTTGCTGATCCGTTCAAAATTGGATTTGGCTGTAGTGCCCTATGCGGTCCTGCCATATTCCAGCACTGGCCTGACTCTACCAGTGTACAGTCTCCTGAGGGTCGTGTTGTCTGCGCCCCATGTTGTTCCTGCCAGCTTCTTCATGATTGCAAGGCGTACTTTTGCTCTTAATTCTGTTTTCTCTGCTTGCTTCTTCCACGTCAGGCGTTTGTCAAAGGTGACTCCCAGGTACGTGGGGTTATTTTCAGCAAGCAGAGTTTGTCCATTGATGCTCAGGTTGGCCTTCTGTTCTTTGGGTGAGAGGCTGAAAACAGTGTAAGTGGTCTTCTTGGCATTGATTGTTACCAGCCACTGTTTTGTCCAGCTTTCGAGAACATTCAGCGCCTGCTGTAGCCTGTAGTTGGCAGTTGTGAGGTGCTCTTCCGAGCACCATAGGACAAGATCGTCTGCATAGATGGTTCCTTGGACTTTGCGTGGCACATCTCTGACGGTGTCGTTGACAAAGACAAGGAATAGGGTAGGGCTGAGGACACCTCCTTGAGGGACTCCTTCTCTCAGTGTCTTCTTCCGACTGTATGCTCCGTTGACATGGACTCGGGCCTTCCTATTTTTCAGGTACTGCGAGATCCATTGGTACATACAGCCAGTCACACCACTCTTCTGGAGTTTTCTCCGGAGGCCATCCTTCCAGACTTTGTCGTACGCCTTTTCCATGTCTATCCACACCGTCAGAGTATGCTGTTTGTCCTGGAAGCCATCCTCGATCTTCTGGGCTATGTAGATCACTTGATCCTCAGTGGAATGATATTGGCGGAAGCCTGCCTGCTCTGGAGTGATGATGTTGTTCTTCTCCAGGTGCCAAACTAGCCGCGATTTTTTTTTTTCCCACCACCACCCCCGCCTTTACTTCTTTTTTTTTTCCCTTTCTCTTGTTTTTTTTTTCCATTTTTTTTCATTTTTTTTAAGGCGGTCTTTTATTATTTTTTTTTCCATTTCTTTCTTGACTCACGCTCACCATGCAGAATCTGTGTGTACATTACCGATGGACAATTGTTTGATAGTTTTAGTGTGTAGGAGAATGATACAAAATGTCTGGGTTTGTTTATGTACTGATGTGTGGTGTACTGACACTTTCATTCTGCTGTGATAACTTCTTTCTAATAAATGGATACAATTAGCCGCGAATTGATCATACGCTCTAGGAGCTTGCCCACGCAGCTGATGAGGCTGATGGGGCGATAGCTGTCAGCCCTGACTCTGTCTTTGCCCTTCTTTTGTATGGGCACCATATCAGCTTCTCGCCAGCTTTGTGGAACATGCCCCGTCTTCCAGCTGTTGTTGAAGAGAGCAAGGAGTTTGGTCTTTGCTTTGGTGCCGAGGTGTTTAAGCATCTCGTTGGTGACTTTGTCAGGACCTGGAGATTTCTTGTCCTGAAAAGATTTTGCGGCTTCTTCTAATTCTTTCAGTTGAGTCCATGTAATCAGGTTGGCCTTGGTCATCCTGATGATTCTTCATTTCATCATGGACTTGTTGTTTTCTGTCCTCTGTCACAGAGATGTTGCTGGTCTGCTCATAGCTGTCTATGAAGCAGTTCGCTGCCTCTCTCCCTGTCACAATCTCCTGATCTTTTTGGAGCGTGACAGGCACTGACCTTGTCTCTTCATTATTCATAGCTTTGGTCAGTTTCCAAAGTTTGTTGCCATCTCTGTCAAGATTCAGCTTTTCTGTTTTCTCCATCCAGCTTGTTCTTGCAGCTTGGATGTAGGCCTTTCTGTATTTGGCAGTGCAGGCTTTGAGGATGATGTTGTTTTCTTGTGTTGGGTTGTTTTCCACCTCCTCTCTAGCCCTTGTCACTTCATCTTCAAGCTCCTGTAGTTCTTCTGTCCAATATGGCCTGTAGTTCTTTCGAGCGCCACGTGGAATTGTGGAATTAATGTCTGTCATATTAAACAAATTATTCGTAAACAACAGCTTCAGGATTTTGTATTGTTTTGGATCCCATTGCGTGTTGCTTTGTAGTAGATGGAATTGGGGTGAATTTTCATATCTTTTCAAGCCACTTATTTTGAGTTTTTTTTCTGTACTTTAAAATCAGGCTTGGTATTGTTTCAAACGTGTTCAAAGTGGAAAAAGAGTCCCTCGTCTGATTGTCTATCTCTTTTAACGGTGAATGAAGCCTCATACGCAAAGTGAATTATTTCAAACTCTGTATTTGATATTTTAATTCCTCTGATGAATTTGTCTCCTTCTATTTTATTCTCAAATATTCCAGCACAAAAAGCAAAAAGATATGGGAAAATGAGATCTACCAGGCGACAGCCTCCCTCCACATAAAAGCCTGAAGATGATTTTCCATTCACCATTACATAGGGTTTGATTTTCTAGTTAAAGGAAGCTACCCAGTATTGGTTTCTTACGCAGCCTAAAGCTTAAGGACCTTGTTCATAAAAAAAGCAATTGACGAAATCGAATGCTTTTTCAAAGTCAATGAAAGCAAGTAAATGAGGAACAATTTACACAACAAAATAATGCCTGATATCATATATCGTTCACAGGCTCTCTGATATAGGTTTCTGATACAAACCCTAACTGGTCCAAATTGATTAATTTTGCTAAAACAGCTTTTATCCTGTTTGCTATGCAAGATGATCCTTTCTTATATATGACATTTAAAAGACTTATCTGCTTTCACTAGAGAAATTATAATGCCCTCTGTTTGTGTTACAGGAAACCACACCAACTTGTATTCGTAATGGTGAATGGTTGCTGAACTGGTACAAGATTGAAAGAGGAGTCAGACAAGGCTGTCATTTAAACTTCCCCTTTATGTGATCACTGTCGAAACATTTACTATGCAAACAAGACAGAGTAAGTAAAACCAACAATTGCCATAAATCCGAATTTTGACAAAGCAGCGCACCCAGACTCTCTAAAACAAAGCAAGTTACGAGGGATGACTGGTACGTATACTGTGTCAATAGGTTGAATATCATGAAGAAAGACGATGCACAATATATTGCCCGAGCAGAGAATTTCATTCAGTGAGAGATATGTTTTGTTGTTGTTGTTGTTGTTGTTGTCTTGGACTGTGAGTGTATTACGTCTTGCCCCAATGTCAGTTTTGATTTTTTTTTTTCATTGGGTTTGACTTGTCATTGCCTTCAGTGCTGTTGACCATTGTGATGTCAGAATTCCTGACTCTGAACCTGATTCTGGTTTGGCATTCACAGTGTCAGTATTGTGGCAGCTTCTGCAAACTTTCCTCCTGTGGCTAGGAGATGCACATGGCAGTCGCTTGACGGTGGCGTTTTTCGCGAGTGGGCTATGCAGTCATGAAATAGGGGCTGGTACACCCATCGGAACAGTCCCCTGGAGGTTCTGTCGTGTCACATCCAGTGGCCATTACACAACGGCATTTGCCAGGGAATAATTATGTCCCTTCACGTGTAAATGGAATGACCTGTGCGTGCCTGCACCCTATGTGAACACAGCGCAGGCTTGCACGGGTGGTGCAGGATTGCTCTCTGCTGGTTTGTTCGGCAGTGGAGGACAGTACTTCTCTGGGTCCCACTTGCGCCTCCGGGTGTGTCTTTTTTCCTTTTCTTTCCGGCAGTTTGTGGCTGCTGTTCTCAGCGCTGGACGTTTCCCTCTTGTTCTGTGGTGCTTAGAATCTCCACCACGGCAAAAGGAATGGTTCCTTTCCTCTTTGTGAAATGAGTTCATGTTTTAGATTCTCCACCACGGCAAAAGGAATGGTTCGTTTCCTCTTTGTGAAATGAGGTTCATGTTTTAGAATCTCCACCACGGCAAAAGGAATGGTTCGTTTCCTCTTTGTGAAATGAGGTTCATGTTTTAGAATCTCCACACGATGGCGAAAGGAATGGTTCGTTTCCTCTTTATGAAATAAGTTTCACGTTTTAGAATCTCTACCACGGCCAAAGGAATGGTTCATTTTCTCTTTATGAAATGAGATTCATGTTTTAGAATCTCTACCACGGCAAAAGGAATGGTTTATTTCCTCTTTATGAAATGAGGTTCATGTTTTAGAATCTCTACCATGGCCAAAGGAATGGTTCGTTTCCTCTTTGTGAAATGAGGTTCATGTTTTAGAATCTCCACCACGGCCCAAGGAATGGTTCGTTTCCTCTTTATGAAATGAGGTTCATGTTTTAGAATCTCCACCACGGCAAAAGGAATGGTTCGTTTCCTCTTTGTGAAATGAGGTTCATGTTTTTTTCTGTAACAACATTCACAACTACATATACCTCGTCTTGGCCATTGTGGAGTTGTCTCTGCCACAATTCAAACCGTTGGCAAGTTTTTATTACCTGAGCTAGAGTTAAATTCTCACCTTTTTAAAGGGGGGCCTCTCTTGTAGTTTTTTTTTGTTGTGCTCCGTTGATGAAGCAGTGTGTACCAGGATATTATCATTATCTGTGTACTCACGGTCCATCATAGTCAGGTGCGGTTCTTTTACAAAGTCACCAAAGGAATTCATCTTGGTCCTGTTCCCTTTCCCTCAGTTTATGTCTTGGTCCTGTTCCCTTTCCCTCAGTTTATGTCTTGGTCCTGTTCCCTTTCCCTCAGTTTATGTCTTGGTCCTGTTCCCTTTCCCTCAGTTTATGTCTTGGTCCTGTTCCCTTTCCCTCAGTTTATGTCTTGGTCCTTTTCCCTTTCCTTCAGTTTATGTCTTGGTCCTGTTCCCTTTCCCTCAGTTTATGTCTTGGTCCTATTCCCTTTCCTCAGTTTATGTCTTGGTCCTGTTCCCTTTCCCTCAGTTTATGTCTTGGTCCTGTTCCCTTTCCCTCAGTTTATGTCTTGGTCCTGTTCCCTTTCCCTCAGTTTATGTCTTGGTCCTGTTCCCTTTCCCTCAGTTTATGTCTTGGTCCTGTTCCCTTTCCCTCAGTTTATGTCTTGTCATTGTTTGTTCTGTTTGGTCGGCTTCCTGTTCAATCAGTGTTTGTCTGGTCGGACATCCATTGTTCAGAGCAGTGTTCTGTTCTGGTCGGACATCCATTGTTCAGAGCAGTGTTCTGTTCTGGTCGGACATCCATTGTTCAGAGCAGTGTTCTGTTCTGGTCGGACATCCATTGTTCAGAGCAGTGTTCTGTTCTGGTCGGACATCCATTGTTCAGAGCAGTGTTCTGTTCTGGTCGGACATCCATTGTTCAGAGCAGTGTTCTGTTCTGGTCGGACATCCATTGTTCAGAGCAGTGTTCTGTTCTGGTCGGACATCCATTGTTCAGAGCAGTGTTCTGTTCTGGTCGGACATCCATTGTTCGGAGCAGTGTTCTGTTCTGGTCGGACATCCATTGTTCAGAGCAGTGTTCTGTTCTGGTCGGATGATGAAAATTTATATTATATTTTTTATTTTTGAAATTTTTTTTTAAAAATTTTTATTAGTTAAAAACAATTGGGTGAAAATTTGAGGTGAGAAAGGTGTGGTTTTTTTTTTGGTCCCCAAAAAAAAAACCCCCCTTTTTTTCAAAAAAAAAAAAAAAAAAAAAATTTTTGTCGGTTTCTTTTTCTAAAATGTTTCCGAAAAAGGATTTTTTTTTGCGAGGTTTAATGGGGGGGGGGAAGGGAAAAAAAAAAGGGGGATCCGTTTTGACCCTTGCAAGTTTTTTTTTTGGGGAATTTTTTATGCATGCTAGATATATCTATATATTATGTGTATGTTTTTATGTATGTATGTATGTACGTATGTAGGTATGTATGTATGTATGTTTGTATGTAGATTTATAATTGAATATATTTATTTGTGGTTACTATGTATGTAAGAATGTATGAATAGATAGATGTATTATGTTTTGTATGTGTTATGTAAACTCCTTTCCCGCTCACACGTATGTATGTATGTAATTTATTTATGTTATGTATGTATGTATAATGTAAAATTGGATATATTATGTATTGTATGTATGTGTAATGTATGTAGTACTCCTTTCCGCTCACACTGTGTGTAATGTAGTATGTATGTAATGTATGTATGAATGTATTAATTTGATAATGTAATGTATGTATGTGTATGTATGAAGAACTCGCTTTCCGCTCACACTGTATGTTTTGTATTTATGTATGTATTAACTGATATCTCTATCTGTGATGTATGTAGAACCCCTTTCCGCTCACACTTAAGTTTGTATGTATGTATGTATAAATTGATATATCTATATGTGTATGTATTGTGGTATGTAGAAAGAACTCCAGTCCCTCACACTGTTATTTACCGTTCACTACCCCGGATGTGGCTTGTATGGGGAGGGGAGGTGAGGGATGGACGTGGAAGGGGTGGGTGGGTGTAGGGTGGTTTCTTTGGCTGGATTTCCCAGGCTGTGGTGCCAGCCAGTGTGGGGTCACAAACCTTTCACGGCTCATAAAGCAGGCTTCCGCTGACAAGCCAGAACTCTGGATCAGTAATTTGTCTTCCTGTCTGTCTTTCTGTCTTTCTCACTCTCTCTTTTTCTGACTGCTTTGCGGAGGAGAGGGAAATGGGGTGTGGTGGGGACGGAGAGGTGAGGTGGGGGGGGGGGAGATCAGGAAGGAAGGGGAGGGGGGGAGGAGATGCCGGCGAGTGACTTTCTGCATTGTCACGACGTCTTTTTTTTTTTTTTTTAATCTCTCGCTACATTCCTTCTTCACTTCACATACGTTCTTTGCCTCATATCCTCGTGTTCGTCTTTTCTCCACCTCCTCTGTCTCTCCTTCCTCCCCCAACCCCTCCCCGCCCCAATCCCTCCACATACTCCCCTCCCCCCGTCCTCCACCCCCCCCCCCCTCGGTTCTCCTTTCCTTTCCCTTTCCGCTTTTGATGACATCAGAAGGACCATGCCCTGGTTCAAATGCGCATGCGTATTGTTTCCTCTGTGGTGTGTGTGTTGGTGTGTGTGTGTGTGTGTGAGTAATGTGTGTGGGTGTGTGTGTTGTGTGTTGTGTATGTGTGTGTGTGGCGTGCGTGCGTGCGTGCGTGCGTGCGTGTTGTGTGTGGTTGTGTGATGTGAGAGCGTGCGTGCGTGCGTGCATGTGTGTGTGTGTGTGTGTGTGTGCGTGGTGTGTATTTATATGTGTGCAGGGTGCTGCGTGCGTGTGTTGTGTGGTGTGTGTGAAGGTGTGTGTCGGGGGGGGGGGGGGGGGGGGGGGGGAGTAAGAGGGTCTGTCGTCATCTGTCTCTAATCTCTGTATGTCGGTCTCTGCCATCTTGGTCGTCTGTGTCGCTGTCTAGGTACCCTGTCTGTCGTCTGTTTGTCTCTCTCGTCTCCGCTCTCTCTCTCTCTCTCTCTCACCACTCTTCTCTCTCTCTTCCTCTCTCTCTCTCTCTCTATCTATCTCATCTTATCTTTCGTGTCCTGTCCTCTCGTCGCTGTCATGACAGTCGAGATCATCAGTCTGTCCGTCTGTCTGTGCGTCTCCTCCTCTCTCTCTCTTCTCTCTCTCCCTCTCTCACACACACTCACACATACTCACACACACTCTCACTCTCTCTCTCTCCATCTCATCGCTCTCTCTCTCATCTCATCTGTTCTGTTTCCATCTCTTTTCCGAATTATTATTCCAGTTTTCAAATTCGTTTATACTTTTTGGAGGAGGACGGTGTTGTGTGGTCGTATGTGAAGTCGCTACTGCAATAAGTCCTTTGTGGCGCATACATTGGACCGACATAATATTGTGGAGAGAGAGATAACTATAAAATAGGCATTCTGCTCACCCACCTCCGCCAGCTCCAACCGGCTAAAGCCGGGTTTTCGCTGTTGCTCCGCGGCTTACCCAGAATGCCCTATTTTATAGTTCTCGTAAATAGTAAACACTTTACCAAACATACATAATTGTAGGATTATCTGTTTTTAACACTAATTTAGAAAACTGTTGAGACCTTAAGTTTTTGCCTAATCCTTCGTTTTTCTTGATCCGTTTTCATTATCTATCATTTTCTTTCAACATTCAACATTTTTTTGGGGGGCACCTTTGTTTTGGTTTATTGAAAACTCAAAAAACTACTATGGTATTGCAACCGCCTTTTTCTGGGATAGCATTCTTCTTAAAATGGAAAAAGGCAGAGGAGTCAAGTTACCACTTTCCGTGGTCATGGGGGAGAAACAGTCAGGTTTCGAATACCGGTATCTGAGCAGGAGTTAAATGTTAGTGAGTTTCCTCCCCATTGGAGATTGTCTCCCCCTTGGAGACTATAAGCTTGCTGAAGGCTCATTTTGAGAAGCATTTATTTTTCCCCCAATTACTTCCACTCAGCGCATACGGTTACTTAGGAGAAATTATCTACACTGCAGATAATGAAATGCTTATCTCACCCTATTTCTTAAATTTCTAAGATTAAAGAGCAAGCTTTGTTTTTAATTGAATATTTCTTGCAGTCATTGCAACACCAAGCTGCTCTGTAAGTTGCTGTAATGGTTTGCTAGGTACTTATCCTTGGAATTTATAAGTTTATTATGTATATATATATATATAAAATTATATATTTAAAATTAATTTTATTATTTTATATATATATAATATTATATATTATGGAGAGAGAGAGAGAAAAGAGGAGAAAAGAGAGAGATGAGAGAGTTGAAACCACTTATAACGAAGTCGAGTATTAACGGAATGCCAGATATAACGCAGCAAAATGGTTTGTCCGGGAAAATTCTTCTTTAATGGCTAAGAATACGTCGGATGACACGAAGTCGGATATAACGAATGCCACTTATAACGAAATGGTAATGGTGTGTCGAGCGGGTAACTACGCCGGTTATACGAAGCTGCTGTCTATAGCGAATCATATTCCGGCCCATGAACAGTTCAATCCGGATATAACGAAGTGGTTACTTTTGTGTTAAGGAACAGTTATCGGAAAGATTAGTTAGTTTTCCCGCGATGTGTATTGCTTTATATGGTCACTTGCTATTTCAGGAAATGGCGGAGTGCCCACACAACACATTTCAAAAATGTAGAGCTTTCTGTGGGTTGCTGTAAAACAAAAATCACACATTAGAATAGGATCGTCCGAATAAGCTTGCCTTTTTCACAGACATCGAACATGTACGCATGGGATTTGATTTTCACGTATGAGAGAATCACAGGAAACAGAAATACGCTTTTTTCAATACTGCCCAGCCTCAGAAGCTGCATAGATAAGCCCAGTAAGCCCAAATATCATAGACGGCCATCTTGGTCAAAATCACATCTATTTGTGTCATCCACTTCTGCTAAAGCTGCCGAATTATTTTTCATTGTTTTTTATGGAAACCCTTTAAATTTAGAGATGCTGTTTCTCATTGAGTATTATGACAACGATTTGCTTTTTAACTCGGAATGTGATAACAACTGTTTATTTCATTGCCTTATATTTTCGCTTTTTATTGGGGGGGCCTTTTAAACCCTTTTGATTCTAATTTGCGCTTATCCTCTTTTTCTCCCTACTCCTTCTCCCTCTTTTCTCTAACTGAAGTCCTGCAACCCCATGTAATTCAAAACCCTCCGGCCTAATTTTTTCCTTTGCTGGCCCGGGAAATTTTTTAAGGTTTAAAATTTAAATTTCAAAAAAAGGGCAGGACACCACCCCAAATTTTGGGGCCCCGATTTTATAAACAACAACCTTCCCCCAAATCCTATTTAAACTTTGAAGGTTAGGGAAATAATATAGATTGTGGGAAATCTCATCTACGTCCAAAAAGAAATCGGGGATGGGGGAAGTCTCAACTGTGACCTTCCATCTTAAATGTTTAAGTGATGTGGGGGGGTGTGGGGATAGGAAGTGATGGGGAATCAAGAATCAAAGGCCGAACCCCCAAAAGTTCCGGTGTAAAGAATCATAGATAGATGAGCGGTTATAGCAAAGAAACAAACAACAAAAAGGGAAAAGTCCATCTCGCCCTTAATGGCCTTTATCAAAAATTGTTTTTTTTAATTTTAAGAGTAGCATTCTTTCTGCCATTCTTGCGGAAACCCAAACAATAAAAAGGATTTTAAAACTAGTCCATAAACAATGAAACATTCCGGGGTTAAAAGAAAAAAAACTTACGGAATTTTGTATAAGTTTTGGGAAAATGATTTTGTGGTTTTTCCTATCAATCTTTTCCTAACAAAGGGGATGGGGGAAAAAAAATTTTTAATAAGGGGGCAAAAATTTTGTTGGCAAAAAACATTGCTTGTTTCGAAAACTGACCCCCCTTAAGGGGGGTTACCCTGCGAAGGTACCCACTCTTTAATTTGTTTTTTCCAAAACCCCACCATCATTAAAAAAAGAAAATTTGGTGTTTTTGGGCATCAAATTTTTTTGGGGCCTCTACCATAAAAACTTGCTTGGGCCGAAAAAACTTTTTTAATGGTAAGTTTTTTTAGCACAAACCCCCAAACAAAACCCCAAACACCCAAAAAAAAAAAATTTCCCCCCCAAAAAAACAGGGGGTTTTTAAAAAAATAATTCCTTTTTTTGGTTTAAAAAATTTTTTTAAAGGGGTTTTTTGAAGTAGGGGAATTATAGTTTTTTCCCCCCCGGGGAAAACCACGGGTTAAGTAAAGTTTTTTTCAATTTTTAAAAAAAAAATTTTTTTAAAAAAAAACCAACCTTTTTAAAAAAAATTCTTAAACCCCCCGGGGGTTCCTTTTAAATAGCTTTTCCTCGAAACTTTTTGGGAAGTTACAAACTTTTTTAAATTTAAAAAATTTTTTCCAAACAAGAAAAAATTTTTCCCGGGGCCCAAAAAAAAAAAAAAAACCCCTTGCTTTCTGTATATTTGATTTAAGAAGGGTTTATCCCTTTTTGGGAAAAAATTTATAAAGATCCCCAAAATTTGGGTTTTAGATATTTTTTTTTGAACCGTTTTTTGGGGTTTTTTGCTAACGGGGTGTGGGTTTTACAAAAAATTCCCTGCCTTTGGGGAGGAAAGGATAGATTTCTTTTTAACCCTTAAACTTTTTACCCCAAACCCATTAAAAATTCCCAAAACAAAAATTTATAAATGGGTTTACAATTTTGGGTTTTAAAAAATTTAAATTTTGGGCCCAAAAAGTTTTTAAAAAAAAATTTGGGGATCAAAAATTTTCCCCTTTTTGGGGGGGGTTTGCCAAAAAGTAAACATTTTGGAATCCCCCCAAAACCCCCCTTTCCCAACCCCCTTTCCCCCAAGCAAAAAAAAAAACACCCTTTTTTTGGATATTACGGCCTCTAAGGGGTAAAAAAAACATTTTTTGTATTCGTTTTTTTCTTCGAAGCCCAAAGTTTAAAAACAAAAACCCTTTCTCCTTTTTTGACCCCAAAAAATTTTAAGAAATTTTAGGGGTTTTTTTTTGCAAGATTTCCCTTCTTTTGGTCCTTTTTTCAAAAAAAAAAACCTTTTTTTTAAATTTTCTAAAAAAAAGGTTAAAAAAAACCAAAATCTAACCCCAAAGGGCTAAAAAAAGCCCCTCAAAAAAATCCCGGGGCCCAAAGAAAAACCTAAGCCGGATTTGCGTTAGTAAAAAAAACCCCCTTTTTTTGGTTCTCCTTTAATTATTTTCTTTATTTTACGAGTCCCAACTATTAAACCAAACCCCATAAATTCCCAAAACCCAACATTTTATTGCGGGGCCAGTAACCCCCCCTTTTTTAAAGGGGCGGGGGTTTCGGCTTTTTTTTTTAATTTTCCAGTGAGGTTTTTTTTCCCCAATTTTGGGGGTTCCCCTTTTGGTCCCCCCCACCCCCGTAAACCAAACCCATGTACTTTTAAAACCCCTAATTTTAAAACCTCCTTGGATTTTTTTTAAAAAACATTTTTTTACTTTGTAAGGGTTTCAAAAAGATTTTTAAAATTTTTTTTGTTTGATTTTTGGGTTTTTTTGGAAAACTTCAGGGCGATTTTTCTTTTTTGCTTTTGTTTGGGGTTTTTCTTTTTTTTAATTTCCAGTTGTGGTCTACCCCCTTTTTTTTTTTTCCTTTTTTTTTCTATTTTTGTTTGAAAAATTTTTTTGTTAATTCCCCTTTTTAAAAAAAGGCCTTTTTTTAAAAAAAAATTTGGGTTTAAATTGGGAGGTTTTGGGAAAAACTTTGTAAAAATTTTTTTTTTTAACACCCAAAAATTTTTTTTTTTAAAGGTCTTTATCATGTCGTTCGGGCCCCAAAAACATAACCCCTTTTCCTCAATTTTTTAAAAATAACTTTTTTTTTTTTTAAAAAAAATGTCAAAGTTTTGGGTGTTTCTTACCCCATAAATGAAAGGTTTTGGCAAAGGAAAAAAGTTTTTTGTTAAAAACCTCAAAGATTCGAAAAAATTTTTTTAAATTTTAAAGGGGAGTATAATATTGTCCGGGGATTAGTTTTTTAAAAAAATTGTTGGGGCCCCCACAAAAGGAAAGATCGGGACGGGACCTTTTAAAAAATTTTTTAAAAAATTGGGGGGAAAAAATTTTTTCTTTCCAAAATAAATTTTTTTTTTTTGGGTTTTGGCCAACCGAAAAAAAGGGTTTTTGGTTTGGTAAAATTGGCCTTTAAAAAAATAGCCCAAAGGGCAAAAGGGAACAAGGGAAGCTGTAATTTTGGTATGGAAATCGTTTTTCCCAAACCCCATTTTTGAGTTTTAAAAACCCCAAATGCGCCTTACTTTCAAGGACTTTAAAAGAACAAAATTGTCATATAAACTAATTTTTTTAAAGAATAAAAACGTCCTTTAAAATTTCACAGACACTGTTTTCCAATTTACAGAAATTTTCGACATCTCTTTTGAGTTTGACATTGTTTAGAACCCTAACTTAGAAAGGGGCTAAATTGAGCAAAAATATCATCAAAATTAGCAATATATTACAAAGAGTGTTTCATCTTTCAAAATATCCAAAAAGAAACAGACCCCAATATGGTTTTTTTTTAATTTTTAAACCCCGGCAGCAAATCCCAAAAAGGGTTTTTTAAAATTGCTGGGGGAAAGGGATAAGAACCTTTCAAAAGAAAAATTTAAAAGTTTTTTAACCCTTTAAAAAAATTTTGGGACAATGTTCCAATTGGGGGGTAGTCCAAAACCAAGTCTAGGGTAGGGGGTTTAAACCTTATCATCTTTTTTGATAAAAATTAAGATAAATTTTTTGGAGGCGGGAGGTCTAGAAGTCCAACATTAGACCTTGGGGTCTAAAGATCTAAAAACCTTCACAGGTTAGCCCTTGATGATTTTTTTAAAAACAATACGGTTTAGGGGTTGGCCCCTAAGGCAACAAAAGGAAAATTCATTGCATGGGAGTGGGAGAACATTTAAAGACGTAAAAACCCCTTCAAATTGAAAAAGAAAAAAAAAGTGATAAACCCCTTAATGTAATTTGTTTTTAATATATGATGCGCAGCTAAATTATTAAAGATAACAAAATTAAAAGATATCCAATACAAAATTTATTTTTTTTTTAAAAAAAAGCATGTCTGTTCCGGTTTTATCCAAAAGTGCCCAAAAAGAGAATTTTTTTTGCTGTAAAAAACTTTAAAACTTTCAGATTAACAAACAAAACACAAAGGAAAAACCCAACTAAAAGCAGACCTTTCAAAATACAGTAAAACCAAAAAGGGAAAGGGATTCCCGCTGTCCCTTTAAAAGCTGTTACATATGTTTAAAAACTGGAGCATCGACCCAAATGCTCTATCAGCAGGAAAAAAGTGTAGGCCTTTAAAAGGGTAGGGCCCGCCCCCCGGGGGTTTTTAACTCTTTTGGGGGGTCGCCCAAAAAAAAATAAAAGAAAAACTAAAAAACCCGATGGTCAAAAAAAAAAATTTTTGCCTTAAATTTAAAATAAAGCACTTCCTCAAACTCCAGGTTTTAGCGCCACGCTGATTTTGGGAAAAAAAAAATTTTTTTGACTTCAAAAAGGCCCAAAAATTTTTTAAAGCCCACCCGAAAAAAAGGGAAAAAAAAAGTAAAAAACTAAACCCGTTTAAAACCAAATTTAAAACCCCGGGGTTTTTTTTTTTTGACCAAAAAAAAACGTTGTTAGGGTTCGTTAAATTTTTTTTTTTTTAAAAATTTAAAATTTAAATTTGTTTTAAAAAAAAAAAGGATAAATTATGAATGTTTTTTTTGGAATTTGGGGAAAGGGTTTTTTGTGTTTTTTGGGGTCGAAAATTTTAGACCAAAAAAAGGGAAAGGTTTTTACCCCTTTTAAAATTAATAAAAACAAAAACCCCAGTTAAATGGTTTTTTAAAAACTTTTTCTTAAAAAAAAAAGAAAGGGCCAATTCCAAAAAATTTTTTAAAAAATTTTTCCAGGGGTTGGAGTAACTTTTTAAAGTTTTTTTGCCCTGGACTTTTGGGGGGGTTTTTCTAAGGGGCCCTGAATCGTTTAAAAAGAAAAAGGGCCATTGGGGGGGTTTTTTATCCTCCACTTGTTAAAAAAATTTCATAAAAATTCAGAAAAATGTTTTATTGCGTTTTTTTGGGGTAGTTTTTTTTTTTTTTTTTTTTTTTTTTTTTTTTTTTTTTTTTTTTTTTTTTTTTTTTTTTTTTTTTTTTTTTTTTTTTTTTTTTTTTTTTTTTTTTTTTTTTTTTTTTTTTTTTTTTTTTTTTTTTTTTTTTTTTTTTTTTTTTTTTTTTTTTTTTTTTTTTTTTTCCCCCCCCCCCCCCCCCCCCCCCCCCCCCCCCCCCCCCCCCCCCCCCCCCCCCCCCCCCCCCCCCCCCCCCCCCCCCCCCCCCCCCCCCCCCCCCCCCCCCCCCCCCCCCCCCCCCCCCCCCCAGTTTTAAAAAAAAAACCCAAAATGTTTTTGTGTTCTTTTTTTCTATTGTTTCCAAAAAAAGCAAGAAGGTTCAATTTTAAATTTAATGACTTCTTGGTTTTGGGAATTTCTGTTAAACAAATTTTTTTTTAAAAACCCCAAAAAAAAACGTTTTTTCAATTGGGGAGGCCCCTTTCCGCCTTCCCCCCCGCCCCCAGGGAAAAAACAAAATGTTAAAAAATTAAGGGGCCCAAAAGGGGGAAAACCCCATGTACCAAAAATTTACTAAAATTACCCAACATAGCAAAAAAATTTTAAAATTTAAAAAATTCCCCTTAAGGAAAAACATTTAAAAAATTTTTACCCAGTTATTTTTTAAAAAACCCCCAAAAAAAAATTATTTAAAAACTAAAAGGGTTAAATAGTTTATTTTGTTTGAACTTCAAATTTTTTTTTCCCTTTATAAGGCCCAACCCCCAAAAATTCCAAAACTCAATAGAACTAGTTTTGCTCTTGTTTTTTTGGGCAATCCCCCAAAAAGAATATCGGGGCCCCAAATCCAAAAATAACCAAAAAAACCAAAACAGCGTCTAACCTTTTTTCAAACTCGAAATATTACCCGGGCCAACAACATAAAACCACCACTTCCCCTTTTGGTTTTTTTTTTTTTTCCCCCCCCAAAATAAACTAAAACCTGTAATTTAGGGAAAGTTTAAACAACCAAAAAAAATTTTAAAAAATTTTTTGAACCAAAGCTTTTAACTTTAAAAATTTTTTTTAAAATTTTCCCTTTTTTTTAAAAAAAACGGGCTCCTTTAAAACCCCCCTTCAACACCTCCCCTTAAATGAAGCCTTAACCCCCGGTTTTGGGGGTTCATATTCCCATTTAAAAAATTTTTTTAAAAAAATTTATTTTTTTTCCCTCTAAGAAACTTTTTTCCACGGGTTTTTAAAGTTGCCCAATAACAAAAATATTTTCCCAACTCTGTTGGGGGTTTTCCCAAAGTACGAACATTAAATTTAAAACATTTCCCCAAAAAAATTTTTTTTATTAGAAAAACACATTTTTAATTCTTATCCGTTCCAAAAGATGAAAACCCGGGGGGAACTTAAATTTTCCTTTTTAAAATGGGGATACCTTTTTTATTTTTTAAAAATTTTATAAAACCTCTGCTTTAGCCGGGTCCCCCAAAATTTTTCCCCCCCATATTCCCTTTTTAAAAAAATTTTTGGGGAAAATTATTTATTTTTCCCTCCAAAGAGTTAAAATTTCCCCCGGGGGTCATACCCCCTTCTTAAAAAACAAAAAAAAATTTAAATTTTCCAAAAAAATCTTTTCTTTTTTTTATCCCCCCAATCTTATATAAATCCCCAATCCCCCCCAACTTTAAAATTCCAAAATTCAAAAAAAAAAATTTAAAATTTCGCCAAAAAAATTTTTGAAATTTTAAAAAAAAACTCAATAAATTTTTAAAATACCTTACCAAAAAAACCCAAAACAATAAAAAACCCTAAACCCAATCCCAAAAAAAATTTTTTTTCCCAATTTAAAAATTTTTTTTTAAAAAAATGAAAAAAAAAAGAAAAATTAAAAGTTTTTATTTTTACTTTTAACTTCCTTATTTTTAAATTTCTTTAAAAAATTTCCCCTTTTCCCCCAGATCCAATTTCTTGACACAACACCCCAAAAACCCCTTTTTAAAATTTTAAAAGACTAAAAAAAAACACTTTACAACACACGTTTTCCCTAAAAATTTCCCTTTGCATTAGTTAAAAAAAAATTTTTTGGGAAATAAGGATGAATCGGGATTATCAAAGTTTTTTTTTATTAAAAAAAACCCCTAAAAAAAATTTAAAAAACGGGAATTTCTGTGTGTTGGCGTCAAGCATAACCAAACTTCAAAGAACAGTTTTTTGGCAATAGACTTTTCATACCATGACAAATTAAACAAACTACGACTAATCTCATAATTAACACAACGTTGTAACAAAACGCCCTCTTGCCGCAACACAAAAGAATTTGTTAATCCAGATTTTTTATCAATTTGGTCATTGGAGAAATACTATAATCTTAAGATATTTTCACAATGATCGTTCAATTTAAATATAAATTTACTCAATTAGCTAATTATCCAAAAAAGCCAAGTCAATTTGCCATTCACATATATTCATTCAAAATTCTTTTAACTTGTCAGCCTCAGCACCATTTCTCTTCCCCCAAAAATATTTTTTATATTTGATCTCAAATTTTGGCTAATTTTGACTTTTTAGTTTTTGCCTTTTTCCCTTTATTCAAAACCAAATTCTTTTGGATTGAAGTATTTAAGCTTAATTACCCATGGACCCTTCAATTATGAAAAGCCAATGTTCAATAAATTTAATTTAGTTGTAAGCTTATAATCAAATTTTTAAAATATTATCAAATAGGAAATTGCAATATTTTCGCTTTTTAAATTTCCTGACATTTTGCTTCATGTTTAAGGGGATTCTCTTTCTTACTTTGCCATTAATTTTAAGGTTAAAAATAATTAAAGCGAACTACGTGCGGGTTTCCTGGGGGGGGGGGGGGGGGGGGGGGGGGGGGGGGGGGGGGGGGGGGGGGGGGGGGGGGGGGAGTAACCCCCGGACCCTTTTTTTAAAGGGTTTATTTTTAAAAATTTTTTAAACCCCCAAATTTTTTATCCCA
>CM065747.1:31896383-31986383 GCA_033310375.1 Conus canariensis
ATGTGATTTACAAAACAAGCTGTGTCACTATTCGGAGAGTACTACGCTGTTGTAGGTTTCACATTAACACATCAAATCAAAGTAAGCCTGCCAACGTGATAAGCGCATCTCACCTGAATGATTACAACATTGTGAACTTAGTTTTTAACACTCTCTCAGTTCACAAATAAGGTCTCATTACCTAACATACAGACAACACAAAACATACTACTCATTCTTCACCCCTACTTTTACATCAGACCTGCCAAGGCAGCAAAAGAAAATGGCTAAAAATTGTCAAAATTTTACATTTCAAGTGTAACATTCTAGATCTAAGAACAGCACTCATATGCAATGTCTGCAAAGATGTTGTGAGGACTTTTTCCCTGCAAGTAAACTTAAACGCCCAACAATGAACCCAATAGATAAGGCAGCAACATCACAATCATCTTTGCAATTTTTCTTCTGCTTTTTTTGTCTGCTTCCTCTGTTTATCAATACTAGTTAGCAGGCACCAGATTTACAGCCATCTTCACTGGCTGAAAAGAAATTGCCCTGGCATTGTGACCAATCCATTATCACTATTGTTCAGCAATTACCAGATGTTGAATATTCTATATAAGCTGAAAATATATAAGAGGCAGGCCTTTGGTGGCTGAAATTGGTGACCAGACAGCACTGACATATATTTGAATCGTCTGAGCAAGAAACCATCAAAACATAAGTTTTCTCTTTCATATTTCTGTTCAGTAAAATGACACCCCCCCCCCCCCCTCCCCCCCATTCTCACACAAGTAATTCAAGATTCTTACCTTGCACAGGTGGTGGACCTGCTTGATCAGCTGGAGAAACAAAACAGAAAATACAAGTTTAACAGACTCTAGCATTACTAGCATGACAACCATACCAGCACTGACACCATCATACACCCCCCCCCTCCCCCCCTTTTTCCATCCTCTCTCTTTCTGCTTTAGAAAACAAAGAGAAGAAGAAAGATCACCAGTCAAACATTATGTCTGAACCCACTAGCCCACCCACCAACACACATAAAATAACAAACAGAACTTTAATCTTTAGTGATTCAATCTACTAGACCTCAATGGACTGTGATCTTTCTAACTTCAGGCAACTAGACATGAATAGACTGTGATATTTCTAACTTCAGGCAACTCGACCTCAATGGACTGTGATCTTTCTAACTGAAGGCAACTAGACATGAATAGACTGTGATATTTCTAACTTCAGGCAACTCGACCTCAATGGACTGTGATATTTCTAACTGAAGGCAACTAGACAAGAATAGACTGTGATATTTCTAACTTCAGGCAATTAGACCTCAATGGACTGTGATATTTCTAACTGAAGGCAACTGGTTTTCATCATAGTGCATGCATGCTTTCAATATTGTGACTGTCCAGTGTCAACCATATTATTCAATTCACACATTTATCAGATGCATTTTCCTGCTTCCTGAGAGAGACAGAGAGGGGGAGAGAGAGAGAGAGAGAGAGAGAGAGAGAGAGAGAGAGAGACAGAGAGAGAGAGACAGACAGACAGACAGACAGACAGAGAGAGAGAGAGAGGTGGGGGGAGAGTGAGCCCATGGCAAACTCAACTCTGGGTAGGAGCCGGTCGGAGCAGAAAAATCCCACATGACTGATGGGAATTGAACCCACGATCTCCCAGCCGGGACTTCGCGATGCTAACCACTTTGCCACGGCAGCTGCTTGTCAATATACATTATACCTGAACCTTGAAAATTATCCAAATACAAAGTTTAGTTCTGCAGGAACTGGAAACACACAAACTTCTTCTAGGACAGATTTTGGACTTAGGCCGAGTTGCTTGCATCCCTGTAGGAACCAGCATAAAGCATTGCAGTGTCTCCTTCGGCCAGTTGCCTCATAAATAGTTACTGACTACTCTGCAGAATGCTGACACTGTGACAAACTGGGGCATGGCTGTGATTGAGGAACTGGAATCAATGAGGAAGGCATGCCACTTGGGGCACGCAACACCCTCCTTACTCACCTACTAACCCTTCCCCCCATCCACCTTATACACACATACAATAATAATGAAAACAGAATCTTTAAAGCAAATAAAAGACCATGGTGAATAAACTAAAAAAGAACATGGTCACAGAAACGGTCATTCTCAACACTCCTTTCAGCCACATCTCTCATACGCTTATCTCCCCTCCTCCTCCTCTGAGTCTGTCTGGTTTAATGGCCAAATCATTTTTCAAGTTAATAAGCTGGCACAATGTTTAGGACGTTGTA
The DNA here is from genome assembly GCA_033310375.1 of Conus canariensis. NCBI lineage: Eukaryota > Metazoa > Mollusca > Gastropoda > Neogastropoda > Conidae > Conus > Conus canariensis. The sequence goes on from CM065747.1 coordinate 31,898,645, forward strand.
TACTGGCTGAAAAGGAAATGTCTAGGGCTGAAGACCGAGTCATTATCAATTTTAATAAGCAAGCACTACATCTAGACTGTTCTACATTAGCTGAAAAGAAAATGCCTTGGCTTTGTGACCAGAAGCCATTATCAATATCAGTTAGCATGCACCAGATATAGAACCATCTACACTGGCTGAAAAGAAAATGTCCTGGCACTGTGACCAATCCATTATCACCATCATTTAGCAGATTCATAATGTTCTAATCAGCTGAAAAGAAAGTGGTGAGTGTTTGGTGGCTGAAAGTGGTGACTACATAGGATTGACATTTATTCAAATGATCTGATCTTTCTTACCTGCTGGGTCCTGTTGCTGCTCAACAGGGTCCTGCTGCGGAGCGGGCTGGTTGTCTGGAGAAACAAACAGAAAACACCAGTTTAACATTACAGGTTTACCACTATCCATCTGTACATCATCACCACTAAACTCTCCAATCAACTTGTCAATCAAGTCTTCCTGTCCAAGTGGACAGGATGTGTCAATGTGAATAACCAAGGAAACAATCCATCTATCAAATCACCCAACACAACAGCCTAGAAAATAGACATGGGGTGGGATGTGGAGGCTGAAATTTTACCCATGGCCACAATGCACACAGCTGCTGTTAAATGTCAGGAAATACACCTCCTGGCTGATAAGAAACAGCTTCTTAAGTCAGAAAATGTAACTTTCAAAATTCAGGAATAGCACACAGTGGATCTCTCCCACCTGGTTACTGCATTTGTTTCATACCAACATGTAATTTACGTAACAAGCTGTGTCACTATTCGGAGAGTACTATGCTGTTGTAGGTTTCACATTAACACATCAAATCAAAGTAAGCCTGCCATTGTGATAAGCGCATCTCACTTGAATGATCACAACAAGAGAAAGTTTAAATGTCTGTTCTCGACCAGCAATCTTATTTCGCCCGCAACCCCCACTTTTCACATAATCAAATTCTCTTAACCAAAAAAATAGCTAAAAACCTACAAAATTAAACAAATCTAATCGCGTGAAAAGTGGGGTTTGCGGGCAAAATAATTTTCCTGCTCTAGAACCGCACATTTAAACTTTCTCTCTGATTAACTAACAGGCACTGTGTTTGGTGGGACAACTTGCAACTCTTCGCGAACAAACGATCTTTTAGGGGCAGGCTTTTTAGAAGAAAGAGTCTCTCTTAAATAATATACGGGAGGGGCTGTTTTCATAATTCTTTCAACTTCATATACGTCTACGCTCCATATAGGGTCTGTGGCCCTAATTCTAACATCGCCCTCTGCCTCTCCAGGCGCATACAAGTATCTTACTTTTAGTCCAAAAGGCAAGAGTTTTTGATTACCTTGGATGTCTTCAGTAATGCTAATTTTTTTTAATTTGATCGCGTTCACTGGCTTAAGACCCGTTGCTTTAAATTCTTCATTGTTCATGGCGCGTAAGACTGCTGGCAGGTATCTATACTTTCTCTCTGATTAATCTTCTATCTCAAGCACTACCAACAAATCAGAACAAACAACCGGCCTTCCATCTTGGTTAGTTATTTTTACACACACTGAATTTATAGGCCCTTCAACTAATTCTTTAAACCGGCTGTCTTCACCAAATGTGCTTCACTGATAATCGCAAAACCCCGCCTTAATTGATGGTAGTACTCCTAGAACTGTAGATGGATTGCCATCAAATAAATTAGTATTTGTTTTTAACTCTCGTAAATGGACATACAACATCGGGTTAACGAGAAAATCACATGGTTCATTACCTTCAAATTGATAGATGTTTTCTCTTGTACTAAATTTATAAGATCTGCTAGTACTGTGGAAGCCCAAGATTCTAGCAAGGCCCTTAGGAAAAACTGCACTCTCTTCTTTCTTCTAGTGGAAAGTGCATCGTAATTCTGAGGCCTGCTTTGGATAATCCGGGGCCGATTTTGATTTTGTTATTTGCTTACGTGGTCCTGTTGCAAATAAACCGCCATGATACAAGAAGCCAGAACCATACTACCCCTAGCAAGAATACTTAATCGCAAAATGTCTGATAGCAATAACCAAGACATTAATTTTATAGAGGAGAGGATGGCCGTTATTAATCCCACAAATGTTTGGGAAAGCGTGACGTATGCTGTAAGCAAAATCCCAGAGTCGCTTCTGATTGAACCGCCAGTAAAAGTGATGCTATTTGTTCTGGTTAAGTATGTAAAACCTAACGGTAATGTGAGGAACGTCTGGATTTCAACTAGACAAAAAGAAATTTCTATCCGCCGTAGTTATAACTCTGACTGGGCAGATCAAATACTTGTGAATTTTGACAATGCAAGCAATGAGGCAAATCTAAAGAGATATGGCTGGTCCGAAGGCGGGGTCCTTAAAATCAAGCTAAGGCAATCACGGCCTTCCAGGTCTATTTATCTTCCTATATTTTGCAGCACTTATCTTTCCTTGTCAACAGAATTGTTCGTAAGGCGCGAGGGCAGAACACAAAATCCCAACATTGATTCTATTCCGCTGGAAGAGAGAAGACGTGCGGTCTTAAACATCCAAAATTCTGACATGTGCTTCATGTGGTGCGTTTCGGCACATCTGCATCCTGCCACAATAAATGCAGAAAAAGTCTCTACTTACAAACAGTATAGACATGAGCTGAACTTTGAAGGCATAGAGTTTCCGGTAGACATCGACAGCATTACTCAATCTGAAGAACAAAACAATCCAATCACGGTAAACGTATATTTATGGTCTGACTTCTTCTATCTACTGCCGGTGCGAGTCTCCCTAAATGCTCCTATTTTTGGCGAGTCGCATCAAACCCATGTAGACCTGATATTAATTAGCGATGGCAAGAAACGTCATTATGCATTGATCAGAGCATCAAGCAGCCTTATGGATGGTACACTAACAGACATGCATAAGCTGGATTTCTGTAGGAGCTGTATGGACGTAATCTCACTTGCAGAAGCGGCTGTCCCTCATAAGCGCTGCTGTAAGAGTGTTGTGGGTAGTGAGCCCGGCCGTTCTCGTTCTATACTGGTGGTCAGAATCCATAAATGTAACAATCTCAATGACCGCGCCCAAGTTTTCAGGATGGCTGACGCGCATCCCGGCGTAGAATATGAGCTCTATTTGGCAATTTGCCTAAATGATCCAGTGGCGAGCTGTTATACTTTTCCCCTAAAAACTCTGGAAACTCTGGAACCTCTGGAAAATACCTATACTTTTTACGTTGTAACCCTTGAAAGTGCCCAATATAAACTCACCCCCAATACATATCCACCCCGCCTAACAGTCGGTCTCGCCCTAGCCTGAAGAATCTCCCCCCAATCCCAATCCAATCCTAGTCCGTCTTATCCGTCCAACAACAAGACCACAGAAGGGCCCTTTAATGAACAAGGCGATACAAAAAAAGTATCCGGCCCTCCCAACTTTTTTTTCCTCAGTTACTCTCAGGTTAAAGTCTCAAAGTCTAAAGTTACTCTCAAGTTAAAGTCAGTCTAAAGTCAGCCCAAAGTCAGTCTAAAGTTACTTTCAGGTCGGTCTCAAAGTCAGCCGAAGTCAATCTCACTCCAACCTCAAGCCCACTAACGGTCGAATAATTCCAAACTTTAGTCAACAATCCGCCGAAAGTTAGTCAACAATCAACCGAAGTTAGCAAGCTAAAGTCAAAAAGTCAATCAACAATCAGCCGAACTTTAGCAGGAGCTGTATGGACGTAATCTCACATGCAGAAGCGGGCGTGCGTTTCTATTTTTGAATCTTATTTTCAAGGAGTGACATTAAAGATGAATGCATCCTGCCTGCCTAGCCTTGAAACCAGAAAGAAAAATCCATATGAATACTTTCCCCACTTTGATTTGTTTTATTATGGCCGTGAGCCCGATTACCAGAGAGAGGTTCAAAGACACGCTTTAATGTTTCCTGAGAGGCCCCGTGTCCGCAGAAATGGATATGCGCACATGTTTGATGACCCCACCTACGAAGACGAGTACGACTGGAACAACATGGCCAAATATCCACTTCTAATTGGAGAGAGGGACACCCCGCTTGATCCAAAAGAGGTCCCTCCTACCGAGATTAGAAAAAAAAATCAACTTGAATACTTTCCCGATTTGGCCCCCGAGTATGACCCACAGGAGTTTAAAAGGGCGGCCAAATATCACGCGTATTGGTTTCCTCATCGGCCAAAGATTGTTCTGAAAACAGAGCACACGGACACAAATTCTTACAGTCGGCCCGTTTATGAAGGAGAGCCATATCCACTTCTAATACAATTTTGGTAGCCACCTATCAACTCTATCATAGCCACTGGCATTTTTGAATGTTTTTTGTTGGTAACTACAAATGGATGCAGATTGTATTCCCAGCATAACTGCAAGAAAAGCAAATCCCCTAGAGTATTTTCCCTATTTTGATCAATCGTATAATGGAGACGAGCCAGAATATCGAGAGGCCGTAGAAAGGCATGCTGCAATATTTGTAAACAGACCTCCGTCCGTCGAAATGTTTATATTAGACATGGAATTTCTGAGATAGATAGATAGATAGTTATAAAGGACAAGCCCTTTCCACCATAAAGAGGTGATATCAGAGCTATACACTGAGGGTCATTACGTGACTTGAGTTATACAAACACATATGCAATCTGCAACCTTAAAATGTAAAAAACAACAACTAAATCTTATAAAACATGTTCACATCTTAAAAACTGAAATATCACAGATACTTGCACATTTCTAAAAAGCTCACTAAGTGACATTTTATCAAAATATTTTCCTCTGATCTCACCGAGATCATCACACTCAGTCAACACATGCTTAAGAGTGTATACACAATCGCATGCAAAACAATGGGGTCGATCTTCTCCCTTTAAGAGGAAAGAATGAGTAACATAACTATGTCCAATATGCAGTCTACTTAAAACACATTCTTCTTTCCTGTTTTTGCAAACCGAAGGTAACCATTCAGACAAGTCTGGCATTATCTCATGAAGTTTGTTTTCCGATTCCAAATTCCAATCATCTTGCCAACATTTCTTTACAAACTTATTTATTAGCTGTTTAAGATCCGGATATGGTAACCGATGGGATCGCTGGACAGGATCATTTAACGTTTTCTTTGCTTGTCTGTCCGCTATCTCATTGCCCGTAATACCGCAGTGGCTAGGGACCCACCAAAACACATCTTTATCTACAGGGAGTTCGGTTAAAAGTTCTAAAATGGATATTAACTTAGGATGGTCACAAGTTGACGATTTAAGAGCTTGTAAAGCTGAGAGAGAGTCAACTACTATAACAAAAGACTTTCGAGTTGAACTTTGCACAGTCTTTAAAGCTAAGTATAGTGCTTCTAATTCTGCAGTAAAAATAGAAGAATGATCTTTCAGACGAAAAGAATGAGAATGGCCCGAGGCAGATGTCGATGCTGCAGCAACTTTCTCTTCCAATTTGGAACCATCCGTATAGAGAAATGTTCGATGTTTATGTTTCTCTTTCTTTTCTAAAAACAAATGTTTATAAATCTCTGGACTTGTTGTTTCTTTCTTATAAGCAGAGAGAGAGAAATCTATTTGTGGAGTTACCAGTCTCCATGGCGGGACACCGGCAACAGTAAGGTCATCAACATCCACTAAATTTATGTTAGCCTCTTCAAAATAGTCCTTTACTCTCTGGCCAAAAGGAGGGGTCAACGTAGATGCCTCAAACAGGCTGGCAGGTGGAGGCTCAAAAACACAAGAGTAGGCTGGATTCTCTGGGGAAGCCTTCAGATAAGAGATAAGATAATGTTGCTTATAGCCCAGCCGACCGCAAGGGGCCACATCAGGGCTGTCACCACGTTAAAATCAACTCACAAGTCATTTAAAAAAAAAAAAAAAAAAAAAAAAAAAAAAAAAAAAAAAAAAAAAAACCACCTTTCACACATCTCTTTAAATGACATCGTCTAGAAACGCACCAGAAACTTCGTTAAAAATCTTTCATCCGTAAAATCTTAAATCAGATGAAAAATGTTAATCTCTCTCAAAAACTCAAACATCACGTCAGGCGGGACATCTCTGAACAGGATTTTCATGGACTCTGCTGTAAAATGTTTGTGTCTCACATCGTGCAAGTCCCAACACTCTAAAAGAATATGTTTCATTGTGAGTGGCACATGACATGGAATGCACCACGGAGCTTCTCCATTCTTTAAAAGGTACGAATGGGTAAAATACGAATGGCCGGTGTGCAGCCGGCACAGAACTGTTTCTTCTTTACGGCCACCAGACCTAGATGGGAGGAACTCATTAAGGTTTGGACGGATCTGAAAGAGTTTGTTATCCGTCTGGGTATTCCAATCCTCCTGCCAGAGGTCTCTCACATAATCGTTAATTTTGGGTTTCAGATCTGAGCAAGGGATATAAATATTGGACAATTTCTCTCTTGTGGCATTCTTGGCTAAACGATCAACCATTTTGTTCCCTCCGATGCCAACATGACCAGGAACCCAAACCAGAATAATGTTGTAACCATCCGCTTTCAACTTGCTAAAAAGTTCAAAGAAATGTAAAAGTTCTGGATGCTGAAGGTTGCGGCCAGCTATGGCCTCCAAAGATGACAGCGAATCCGACAGAACCAGAAAGTCCCTCTTGGTAGATTGTGAAATTATTTTCAATGCCAGAACCAGAGCAGTAAGTTCAGCAGAATAGATAGAGGCATCTGGAGGTATATGTTTTAACAGTATCTGAGAAGGAGCACCAGGGCAATAGGCTGCACAGGCCACTCCATCCTCAGACTTGGAACCGTCAGTGAAAATTTTCTGACAGGATGGAAATTTTGAACAGAGGTCAGCATACAATGCCTTGTATGCCTGAGAGCTGGTGGACTCTTTACGAAAAGCTGCGAGATCAAAACGAATCTCTGGTGTGAAAAAGGTCCATGGAGGCTGATCCGGAAACTTGGAAAAATCAGACACAACTCCTAGGTCTAGACCTGCATTCCGCGCGTGAGGCTGCATACGAACACCAAACGGCGGAATACAGTTAGGGTTGTTTTCGAATTTGTTTTGAAACTGGGGGTCAAAGACACAGTCATAGGCAGGATTCTGCGGTTCTGAGAACAGTCTGATATAGTAATTTAGAGACATTTTCAGCCTGCGGTTGGACAGTGACGGTTCACCTGCCTCTGCGTACAGGCTGTACACAGGGGTGGTGCGGAATGCTCCAAGACAGAGACGAAGCCCTTGATGGTGGATAGGGTCCAAGAGTTTCAGATAAGAGGGTCTTGCAGAGCCGTACACAGCACAACCATAGTCCAGTTTGGAGCGGACCAGGGCTCTGTAGAGATGCAGCAAAGTTTTCTTATCAGCGCCCCAGTCAGTGTGCGCTACGACCCGCAGAATATTCAGAGCTTTCTGGCAAGAGGTTTTGAGATTTTTAATGTGGCTGAGAAAGTTGAGTTTTTGATCAAAAATAACTCCTAGGAATTTGACTTCTTTTACAGCTGGAATGGTGGACTTGTCCAGACGAATTTCAGGATCAACAAAAAATTGACGAAAATTGTGAAAATGGATTGACTGAGTTTTGGTACGTGAGAAGGTAAACCCGTTGTCCTCGGCCCACTGCTGGATCTTGTTGACACAAAGTTGGAGTCGACGCTGTACGCTGGGGTAAGAAGCTCCAACTGCATACAGCGCAAAGTCGTCAACGAACAGAGAGGACTCAGAGCCCTGGCTTACCGATTTCACAATGTCGTTGATTTTAATGCTGAAAAGAGCAGGAGAAAGGATGCTCCCTTGAGGGACACCCAACTCCTGCCCATGGATGTCAGAGAGTGTGGTGCCAACACGCACCTGGAACTGTCGATCAGCCAAAAAGTTCTGTATGAACAGAGGCAGGTGACCACGGAAACCAAGTCTGTGCAAGTCCAGAAGAATTCCTGATTTCCATGTGGTGTCATACGCTTTTTCGAGGTCGAAAAAGATAGCGACCACATGCTGTTTATTGACAAAGGCATTGCGGATGGTGGTTTCCAGACGGATTAGATGGTCGACTGTCGAGTGGTATTTCCGGAACCCGCACTGTTCACTGGCCAAAAGGCCATCGGTTTCCAGCTTCCACATCAGACGGGAGTTGACCATCTTCTCCATCAACTTACAGAGGCAGCTAGTCAGAGCTATCGGACGATAGTTGGAAGGGTTGGTAAGGTCCTTTGCAGGCTTTGGAATTGGAATGATCAGGGCTTTCCGCCAGGAGGGCGGAAAGTACCCTGTGGTCCAGATATGGTTGTATACTTTAAGAAGTCTGGAGACAGCTTTCTGGAAAATGCTTCAAAACCTGATAATGAATATCATCCAGACCAGGGGCAGAATCAGTGCAGGTTTGTAAAGCTGTTTTCAGTTCATTGATTGAAAAAGGGAGATTGTAGGCTTCAGAGTTATCTGATGTGAAATTGTATAAAGATTTCTCTCTGAGTTGTTTGTTTTTTAAAAAGGCTGCAGATTTATTTGAAGATGAGGAGTTCTGTTGGATGGTGGAGGCCAACAGATTGGCAACAGCTTCTTTGTCAGTGATCAGAGCATCGGCAAGTTTCAAGTGATGAATGGAGGGGTTGGTGTTTTTCCCTTTGATTTTTCTGATGATGTTCCAGACTTTTTTCTTTGAAGTTTTTGATGTCAGCCCGGAGCAAAAGTTTCTCCAAGACTGACGTTTACTGATTTTGAAAATGTGTCTCGATTTGGCGCGGAGTTTCTGATGGGCTCGAGCGTTGGGACCTGAAGGTCGTTGGTATACCCGACGCTGAGCCCGTTTGCGAACTTTTGAAATTTGTTGGCAGTCCGAATTAAACCAGGGTGTTTTGGGCATTTGGAGTTTATTGGAAGACACTGGAATACAGGTTTTAGCACACTTTATCACAGTGTTAGTCAGAGATTCAGCTGGGTCTGGACTCTGAAGAAAATCAGTGTCCTGGAATTCTTTCAAAATATTGGTGGCAAAAAGATTCCAGTTGGCCTTCTTATAATTAAGATGTTGTGAGACAGAGATGTTTTCAGTTAATAAGGGTTTTAAAAGAACAGGGAAATGGTCACTTCCGTGCAGATCGTCATGGACAGACCACTCATAGTCCAGGACCAGCGAGGGGTCACAAATCGACAAATCTAAGCACGAAAGTGAACCTGTGGAAGAGTGGAGGTAAGTTGGAGCTCCATCGTTCAGACAACACAAATCAAAGTCAGAAAGGACATCCTCAAGAAGCAGACCTCTGGATGACGAACTGACACTACCCCAAAAAGGATTGTGACCATTAAAGTCACCCAACAGCAAAAAAGGTCGAGGAAGTTCTTCGATCAGACTGACAAGGTCCTGACGACAAACCGGGACAGAAGGTGGCAGATACAGTGAGCAGATTGTAACAGTCTTGTGGAGAGTGACTCTCGCAGCTACAGCCTGAAGGGAGGTAGTCAGAGCGACAGGACTAAACAGCAAAGTTTTGTGTAAAAGAAGGGCAACACCGCCTGACAGTCCCAATGTGGATGGTTGTGCAGGTTTAGAAAGAATATTAAAGCCAGAAAGAGTGAAGGTCTTCTGGCTTTGAATTTTAGTTTCCTGAAGAGCCATGACGGAAGGTTTTACAGTTTGACACAGAAGTTGCAGCTCCTCAAAATTTGAATTTAGGCCACGGATATTCCAATGGACTAGTTTACTACTATCCATGGTGCAGAGGATGAACAGGAGAGAAGTCAGGTCATCTCCTCATCATCGTCTGCATTCAGTGGAGCAAATTTATTGCTTAGTTTCACTGGACTGTTTGGGTCTTCAGACCTGCTGGCAGACTTGCCCACAGGTGAAGAAGGTCTGGATTTTGGAGATGGTGGAGGTTTCTTCCTCATCTCCACCATCTCCACACTTGGTTGAACTCCCTTGCCCGCACGGGCACTGCTCGAGGAAGTTCGAGGCGGGAGGCCTGGCTTTTTCATCTGCCCAGCAGCAGATGGAGTAGACTGCTGGGCAGTCTGAGGGGTGGCGGATTTTTTGCCTCCACCAGGGGCACCCACTTTGGGTTGGAAGGCAGTGGACTTGCTTCCACCAGAGCTTAACGGTCTTTCTTGCAATGTCTTGGTGAAAGTAAAATTGTCAGTCTGGCAGCAGACTGAACGGGTGGAAACTTTCTTTATAACGGAAGCATAAGAAGACACTGTTGACGTCTGACTGCCAACAACCTGTTTGTGGGCCTCAAAAAACGAAATTTTCTTTTCAGTCTTCACTCTTTGGATGGTGGACTCCTGAACCCAAACAGGGCAGTTGCGTGAAGAGGAGGGGTGGTCGCCACCGCAGTTCGCACAATGAGCCGGGTCTTTACACGGCCCATCATGGGTTGCCTTGCAACAAACACCACACACCTCCTGCCCAGAACAGCGGTCTCTGACATGTCCAAACTTCTGGCATTTGAAACACCTCAACGGGGATGGGACATACAGTTGGACACGTACATTTAAGTATCCGACTTTAATGACCGGAGGCAGCACAGGGTTGCAGAATGTCAGAAAGAGGGTGTTGGTGGGCACTCTTTCTGCACCTTTTTTGACTGTCACCCTATGTACCTCTGTCACACCTTGGGACGCAAGTTCTGTCTTGATCTCCGCTTCCGAGACACCTTTCAAATCCGGGCACCGGATAACCCCTTTGGTCGAATTTAACTGCTTATGGGGGGTCACCCGGATCTCTCTGTCCACAAGTTTTGTTGCTCTCAGCAGCTGCTCCGATTGCCTCTTTGATCTGCACTGGACGAGGAAAGTGCCATTCCGTAGCCTTTTCACTGACTGAGGGTCACCTGCTAGACCCTGAAAGCCCTTCTGAATAGCAAAAGGACTCAGAGCAGAAATAGGCTTTTCCTGCTCTGTCCCTTCAACCACAAGCCAGGAAGCCCAAAAACCTGTCCTCTGTCTCGTCTCCATATCCGAGTCACTGTCGGAATCGTTATGACTAGAAACGGGGTCCACTGCCTTCCTCTTCTTTATGGGGGGTGTGATTTTGGATAAAGCCATGATTTATGTTTAGAAATTTCGTCTCTCCCTTACCCACCCACCATGGAGTCCAACTAAGGGGCCAGGGCCAAGAACTCATTGTCTTGACCCCTTCCAGGCTTCAGGAGAGATATACGACAAACAGAAGCCTACTGACCCTATCCCCCCTGATCATGCCCAACTCCCGGGAACAGAGAGCTGAGCACTGCAGGGGTTACCTTGGCACATCGTGCAAGTCCCAACACTCTAAAAGAATATGTTTCATTGTGAGTGGCACATGACATGGAATGCACCACGGAGCTTCTTCACTCTTTAAAAGGTAGGAATGAGTAAAATACGAATGGCCGGTGTGCAGCCGGCACAGAACCGTTTCCTCTTTACGACCACCAGACGTAGATGGGAGGAACTCATTAAGGTTTGGACGGATCCGAAAGAGTTTGTTATCCGTCTGTGTGTTCCAATCCTCCTGCCAGAGGTCTCTCACATAATCGTTAATTTTGGGTTTCAGATCTGAGCAAGGGATATAAATATTGGACAATTTCTCTCTTGTGGCATTCTTGGCTAAACGATCAACCATTTCGTTACGCAAAAAAGGTCGAGGAAGTTCTCCGATCAGACTGAAAAGGTCCTGACGACAAACCGGGACAGAAGGTGGCAGATAAAGTGAACAAATTGTTATAGTTTTATGGAGAGTGACTCTCGCAGCTACAGCCTGAAGGGGGGTAATCAGAGCGACAGGACTAAACAGCAAAGTTTTATGTAAAAGAAGGGCAACACCACCTGACAGTCCCAATGTGGATGGTTGTGCAGGTTTAGAAAGAATATTAAAGCCAGAAAGAGTGAAGGTCTTCTGGCTTTGAATTTTAGTTTCCTGAAGAGCCACGACGGAAGGTTTTACAGTTCGACACAGAAGTTGCAGCTCCTCAAAATTTGAATTTAGGCCACGGATATTCCAATGGATTAGTTTACTACTATCCATGGTGCAGAGGATGAACAGGAGAGAAATCAAGTCATCTCCTCGTCATCGTCTGCGTTCAGTGGAGCAAATTTATTGCTTAGTTTCACTGGACTGTTTGGGACTTCAGACCTGCTGGCAGACTTGCCCACAGGTGAAGAAGGTCTGGATTTTGGAGATGGTGGAGGTTTCTTCCTCATCTCCACCATCTCCACACTTGGTTGAACTCCCTTGCCCGCACGGGCACTGCTCGAGGAAGTTCGAGGCGGGAGGCCTGGCTTTTTCATCTGCCCAGCAGCAGATGGAGTAGACTGCTGGGCAGTCTGAGGGGTGGTGGATTGTTTGCCTCCACCAGGGGCACCCACTTTGGGTTGGGAGGTGGTGGACTTGCTTCCACCCGAGCTTAACGGTCTTCCTTGTAATGTCTTTGAGAAAATAAATTCATCAGTCTGGCAGCAGACTGAACGGGTCGTTACTTTCTTTATTGCTGAAGCATATGAAGACGCTGTTGGCGTCTGACTGCCAACAACCTGCTTACATGCCTCAAAAAATGAGATCTTCTTTTCTGTTTTAACTTTCTGAATGTTGGACTCCTGGATCCAGACAGGGCAGTTGCGTGAAGAGGAGGGGTGGTCGCCACCGCAGTTTGCGCAATGAGCCGGGTCTTTACATGGCCCATCATGCGTTGCTTTGCAACAAACACCACACACCTCCTCCCCAGGACAGCGATCTCTGACATGGCCAAATTTCTGGCATCTGAAACACCTCAACGGGGATGGGACATACAATTGCACACGGACATTTAGGTACCCTACTTTAATGACCTGAGGCAGCACAGGGTTGCAGAATGTCAGAAAGAGGGTGTTGGTGGGCACTCTTTCTGCACCTTTTTTGACTGTCACCCTATGCACCTCTGTCACACCTTGGGATGCAAGTTCTGTCTTGATCTCCACTTCCGAGACACCTTTCAAATCCGGGCACCGAATAACTCCCTTGGATGAATTCAATTGCTTATGGGGAGTCACCCGAATCTCTCTGTCCACGAGCTTTTTTGCCTTCAACAGCTGTTCCGATTGTTTTTTTGACCTGCACTGGACGAGGAATGATCCGTTCCGTAGCCTTTTCACGGACTGAGGGTCACCTGCTAGACCTTGGAAGCCCTTCTGGATCGCGAAAGGACTCAGAGCTGAAATGGGCTTTTCCTGCTCCGTCCCTTCTATCACGAGCCAGGAAGCCCAGAAACCTGTCCTCTCTCTTATCTCTATATCCGAGTCACTGTCCGATTCGAAATCCCCTGAAATAGGGGCTGCTGCCTTCCTCTTCTTTTTTGGGGGGATGATTTTTGAAAACGCCATGTTTAGTTTAATTATATTTCGTCTCTCCCTTACCCACCCACCTTGGAGTCCAACTAAGGGGCCAGGGCCAAGAAATCACTGTCTTGACCCCTTCCAGGTTTCAGGAGAGATATACGACAAACAGAACGCCACTACCCCTATCCCCCCTGATCATGCTCAACTCCCGGGAACAGAGAGCTGAGCACTGCAGGGGTTAACTTGGCCAGCGGGAGAACTGCCTGTCTTGACCCAGCCCCAAGAAGGGGGAGCCGATTAGTACACGCGGGCCAGAGTGTACCTCCTGTCTAGGAGAGGTCCGAGCCAAAGTGATGTGTTGAGGGCGTTGGCCCTCTCAATCACCAGGATCTCATCCCCCTCTGTCACAGGTCGCACCGCACGGCAAACGCGGCGGATCTTAAGAAGACCACAGAGAGAAAAGGAGTGTGGAAAAGAAGACTTGAAGGGGAGACGAAGATAGAAAAGAGCCAAATAAGAAAGGCAGAAAACAAGAAAAGGAGAAAGGCGGGTTACTATTAGTCAGGATCCTCACCCTTAGCCTATCTGACATGGGAAGCCCTACCAGGGGCATCAACTCCTTACCACGTTATGCTTAGGCCAGACAGCATCTTGACTTCTCAGGCCTAGAAGCAGTTTTAAAAAACCAGCCTATCTTCAAGTATTGATGCCCCCGCCAGCAAAGCCTAAGGGATCACAGGACCACGCAAGCCCTCCGACCACGGCAAGGTTGCAACCCCCGGAGGGCGAATGTTGCAAGCATTCTTACAATCCTGGTTGAACCATGGTGTACCAGGTAATTGTGGACCTGGTTTTGTGAGTGGGATGGTATCTCTCGCACATGATAACGAAACATTAGTGAAGGACTCCGCTGGATCTTCTGATCGGAAGACGATTTCAGCATCTAGCTTATCAGTTATGGCTGAATGAAAGAAATCCCAATTAGCCCTTTTAAAGCAAAAATACTGAGGAAAGGAAACAGGTTCCTTCAAAACTGGAGAAAGTATTACAGGGAAATGGTCGCTCCCGTGCAGATCATCGTGAACTGACCAATCATAGTCTAGAACCAATGAAGGATCACACACTGACAAATCCAAACACGAAAGAGTACCATTTGAAGAATGCATGTATGTTGGTGATTTGTCATTTAGACAACACAGGTCCAGTTCGTTAAAGATCTCTTCCAGCATGAGACCCCGAGGTGAGGAATGTGAGCTACCCAAAGGGGGGAGTGCCCGTTAAAGTCTCCCAAAATAAAAAAAGGACGTGGAAGCTGATCTATTAGATCAATGACTTGTTGCTTAGATATTGTACCAGAAGGAGGACAGTAAATTGAACAGAGAGTTATTGTTTTATTGAAAGTAATCCTGGCCGCAACAGCTTGCAATGGGGTATTTAAGTTAACTTGGCTGAATAACAAAGATCTGTGAATAAGAAGGGAAACACCCCCAGTGACCCCATGGCCAGTATCTGTAGGTAAAGCAGGAAAACCTACTGAACTAAAGCCTGCCAATGAAAAATGTTTTCCTGGTCTCAACAATGTTTCCTGCAGCGCAACAACACTAGGTTTGAGGTCAGAACACAACCGCTGGAGTTCCTCATATTGGGCATTAATGCCTCTTATATTCCACTGAATAAGGGCCATGACAATAAAAAAGAAAAGAAAATTACTCCATCTCATTGTCCTCATCACCTTCTATCTCCAAAGGAGAAAAGCGATTGGAAGAAGGCGATGGAGATACCACCTTCTTGGCTGACGAAGGACGATACTTATTTCCACCCCCAGATGGACGAGGTGGAAGAGGAGGCTTCATCACAGGTCGACTTCTGGAGTGTTCCCCAGACAAAGAGGCTACCTGTGCAGCCTTCCCAGAGGGTCTGGGATTGGAGGAAGGGGGCTCAGACCCTCGAGGAGTCCGGGGGGAGGTGGATATTGAGCCTCCACCCAAGGCACTGTTTGAATTTTGCTTTCTTTTTCCACTGTCTTTCTGTACATGCTGAGGCTCCTGTTGCGTCTGCCGATCCTGATGCTGACAGCCGGCCTGAGGTTGAACAGTTTCAGTCTGAACACCAACACTGACCATGCTCCCCTTGGCGACATCAGCATATGACTTGCTGAGGGAGGGCTGTCTATTCTGCACAAGTTTCCTTGCCTCAAAGAACGAAATTCGATTCTCCGTGCGTACCTTCTGGATCTCGGACTCGACGCGCCAGACTGGACAATCCTTCGAGAAAGCAGGATCGTTGCCTTTACAGTTTATGCAACAGGGCGGACAATCACACGGACCTTCATGCACTGGTTTTGAGCACTTGCCACACGCCTCCTGTTCTGTACACCTGTCCTTAATGTGTCCGTACTTTTGGCACTTAAAGCATCGCAAAGGTGAAGGAATGTACATAGAGACGGGAACCCTCAAATATCCGACCTTCACACACACAGGGAGAGTAGTCGTACAGAAAGTTAGAAAAAAAGTATCAGTTGGCACACGGTCCTCCCCCCCACTTACAGGACGCACAGCACGGCAAACACGGTGGGTCTGAAGAAGACCGCAGAGAAAAGAAGAAGTGTTCCAAAGAAGGCTTGTAAGTAAAGATTAAAGTACAGAGTAAAGAGCCAGGTAGGCAGAAACTAGACGAAACAGAGGCTGCAGTTTCTGTGGGGAGACTTTATGGGGGAAAAAGAGATAGTAAAAGACACAGTAGGCAGAAAAACAGGAAAGATAAGAAAAAGGGGTGGGCTCAGGTTAGTCGAGAAACACCCCCGCCACGAGAAGGCCGGCCCGTGGGGGCGGCACCCAGGCCAACAAAATCTCAAAACCCCTTGAAACTAATGAAGAAAACATGGTAAAAAACTTGATAAGAGCCGGATGTTTTATGTTTCTTGCTCCTATAGCCTCTAAAGCCGAAAGAGAATCTGTGCAAATAAGGAATTTCCTAGACTGGGACTGCCTGATCAACTCCAAAGCCAAAAGTAGTGCAGTAAGTTCCGCAGTGTAAATAGTGCTTTCTGAGGGAATGTGTTTGGCCAGTTTTTCTCCCCAAGCTGGAACACATGCGGAGGACCCTACACCAACATCGGACTTTGAACCATCAGTAAAAATAACATGTTCTTTAAGGTTAGAACACATGTCTAAAAATAATTGTTTATAAATTAAGGAACTCGTGTTCTGTTTGCGCTGCACGGTTAAATCAAACCTAATTTCTGGAGACGAAAACGTCCAAGAAGGTTGTTGAGGAACCTTGGAAACGTCAGAGATGACCCCAACATCAATATCCGCCTCCTCCAGAAAAGGAAGGATGCGAATACCAAAAGGGGGAATACTGGATGGACTTCTTTCATATTTCTCTTGGAAATGAGGATTCATAACACAGTCGTAGGCAGGGTTGTTTGGTTCTGAAAAAAGCTGTGTGTAGTAAGATAAGATAAGATAAGATAATGTTGCTTATAGCCCAGCCGACCGCAAGGGGCCACATCAGGGCTGTCACCACGTTAAAATCAACTCAAGTCATTAAAAAAAAAAAAACAAAAAAAAAAAACAAACAAACAAACAAACCTTTCACACATCTCTTTAAATGACATCGTCTAGAAACGCACCAGAAACTTCGCTAAAAATCTTTCATCCGTAAAATCTTAAATCAGATGAAAAATGTTAATCTCTCTCAAAAACTCAAACATCGCGTCAGGCGGGACATCTCTGAACAGGATTTTCATGGACTCTGCTGTAAAATGTTTGTGTCTCACATCGTGCAAGTCCCAACACTCTAAAAGAATATGTTTCATTGTGAGTGGCACATGACATGGAATGCACCATGGAGCTTCCTCATTCTTTAAAAGGTACGAATGGGTAAAATACGAATGGCCGGTGTGCAGCCGGCACAGAACTGTTTCTTCTTTACGACCACCAGACGTAGATGGGAGGAACTCCTTAAGGTTTGGACGGATCTGAAAGAGTTTGTTATCCGTCTGTGTGTTCCAATCCTCCTGCCAGAGGTCTCTCACATAATCATTAATTTTGGGTTTCAGATCTGAGCAAGGGATATATATGTTGGACAATTTCTCTCTTGTGGCGTTCTTGGCTAAACGATCAACCATTTCGTTCCCTCCGATGCCAACATGACCAGGAACCCAAGCCAGAATAGTGTTGTGACCATCCACTTTCAACTTGCTAAAAACTTCAAAGAAATGTAAAAGTTCTGGATGCAGAAGGTTGCGGCCAGCTATGGCCTCCAAAGCTGACAGCGAATCCGACAGAACCAGAAAGTCCCTCTTCTTAGATTGTGAAATTATCTTCAATGCCAGAACCAGAGCAGTAAGTTCAGCAGAATAGACAGAAGCATCTGGAGGTATATGTTTTAACAATATCTGAGAAGGAGCACCAGGGCAATAGGCTACACAGGCCACTCCATCTTCAGACTTGGAACCGTCAGTGAAAATTTTCTGATAAGATGGGAATTTTGAACAGAGGTCAGCATATGTCACCGATCGGCGGTACTAAACTAGTATGTCCACGTGTTTAAGAGTAGTGGCGGTTCAAGGTAGAGAGCGTGTGCGCGTATGCGTGCGAGCGTGCATGTATGCGTGCATGTATGTGTGCTTGTGTGTGTGTGTGTGTGTGTGTGTGTGTGTGTGTGTGTGTGTGCACGCGCGCACAGGGTAAGACTGGGGTTTAGTTAGCTGGGGTTAGGCTAAGTTCCTCGGGGCTAGGTAGTAAGGTTAGGCTAGGTAGGGGGCAGGTGAAGTAGGACATACAGTATTTTTGCCTTCCAGTCTTCATTTATTGAGGGAGTGGAAGCGGGAGGTTGGTTTCGTTCCCGATTGTTACCCTTTTGTTACTTTGGTTCTATACCAGAGAAGACGGGGCAGGATATCGGCTGTTGTTGTGTTGTCAAGTCTGTGAGTTGTTGTGGTAAATTGTCGTGTTGTTGCACGAGCAACAACTAGTCCGTTGGTCAGGGGTGTCAGCTCTGCGGAGGGATACACTGCTCTGACCAATCGTTGTTTTGTGTGGTGAGTAGAGTTCGCTTGATTCCGACCAGGGCGGAATGCGTTGGGGTAGCTTCACTTCGGTCCCTGGTGTTCGTCGGAGTGGACGTACGCCTTGTAGGTGCGGCGGCAGCGCCGTTAGTTTTTGAAGAGTGACTTCAAGTCATAGTTAGTGCCAGGTCCTCGTCGGGTTTGGGTGCCCTTGGCCTGTGCTGAGTCGGTGTCGTCCTTGTTGCAGCCACTGTCAGCCCGTTGCAGAACTGGTGTGGTTGATCGTCTGTATGTCCAGGTTGGTGATCTGTTAGGTTCGTTGTGTTGTAGTTCGTCGTGTTGTCTTGTATTATGGCGAGTTGTACTGTAGTTGTCTCATGTTGGGATTAGTTGTATGGTGTTCGTTGCGTATACTGGTTGTCTGGTATGATGTTGTCTTGGTTCCGTGATTGAAATTTGTTGTCAGCCGGTTTGAGTTGTCACCTTTTTCCTGTATATTTTTGTAAGTAATGTACATAGTGGTTCCTGAGTTCGATTTTCTCAGGACAGTTTGGCTAGACAATGTGGGTTCAATATAATGACCGTTGATGGACGGTGATGTAGATATTGTTTGTGGTTAGTTCGTGTTAATGTCAGTGGGTTTAATAAGAGGGTAGTACGAGGTTGCATTTGGTTGAGGATCATAATATGAGTCAGGTGCAGATGTGTCTGCGTGAATCATAGAGGGGTTTGATGATTGTGCTCAATCTCAATTGTAAATAGTAGGAGTTCGTTGAAATCGATTAACGATTTCGGAGTTGACCTGCACAGCATTGGAATCGGTTAACTGTGTAGTAAAGCCAAGGCCAATTTGTGGTCGAGTGGTTTATACTGGGGTACGGTCGTAACCATTCAACTTATATTGGTGTCTTTTCACTTTCGTTACGAGTTAGGGTTCTCGACGCGGGTGTCGTGCGCGTGCAGACTGTATCTGTGGCGTACGCATTTGGTACAGGACAGTGAGTCCATATGGTTAGAAGTTTTGTAAGAAAGTGACAGTCGTCACACGTGCAGGGATGTATGTATTTGTGACAGAACGGGGTTGGAGACAGATATCTTAGGTTGTGGGGAGGCAACCCAGTTATGAATTTTAGTAAGCAGAAAGAAGGGAAAGGTAAAGTTTAAGGCGAGTAGCTTAGCAGTTGATAGGATAAAAACGGATGATGTGCAGCATGTAATATTGTATGAAGTGTGGTTGTGTTGGCATAACAAAGATTAACCACTGGGTTATCTGACAAGAGATGACATGAGAGTGAGGTGCTGGATGGAA
Organism: Conus canariensis; assembly: GCA_033310375.1. Lineage (NCBI taxonomy): Eukaryota > Metazoa > Mollusca > Gastropoda > Neogastropoda > Conidae > Conus > Conus canariensis. The sequence continues at coordinate 31,918,239 of CM065747.1, forward strand.
ATTGTGGCAAACAAATCATGTTTTGGATATATGATTATAATTGACGGTGCAAAGAGGGGTAAGAATGTGAAGGATTGTGGCTGCGAGCCGATTCTCTTGTGTGAACATGCTGGAACTGTAAACCGATGAAATTGATGTTTGTTTGTTTTTTGAGAGATGTGTATTGCTACTGATCATTATGTGGAGACATTTCCTTGTGAAACTGCCCATTTCCTAGTTTACGTAGCATTTCCTAAGGGGACCCGTGGAGTCCGTGTTGGATCGCTTAGATTGGTTTATTTCTCCGAGAATTGGGTGTGATTCATAATTTCATATGTAATAGCGTGGATTGGCTCAGGGAGAGTATTGTTTTACCGCTGTTGTAAGGGTTGGCAGGAAATGGGTCTGATAACCCCAAAGTGAGTAATGGGTTGGGGGATGTGTTCGAAATTTAAGGGGTCACTCTCATGCCCGAGTGGGAAGTAAGCAAGGGAGATGGAGAGTTAAAGCTTTACCAAGTAGCCTATGTGCCTTGATGACTCGGGTAGTAGCAACATTACAGTAGGGGCCTACAGTTGTGTCAGCAGGTATCCTGTTCCGTCCTGAGGCTGGGGCCAGATCACCGCAGTCTACTGCCGCGTGCCGGCAGGTGAGCGGCGCTTTCCAGTACCTGTTGTTTTCCCAGGAGAGGGAGACCACCCAGGCCGTCTGCCTTCTGTGGGGCAGCTCTCCTCCGGCTACCGGTGCTCTTCCGGGAGTTCTCCGGCACTGGTTCCTCGTCCCTGTTTAGGCGTCCTGTGAGAGGGCGCTGCACCAGGCCTTTTTCCACCCTTGGTGTCCGGCGGGGCCTTCAGAGGTGGAGGCGTCCTACGAGCCCCGGACCCGTCGAGAGGGCGTCTGGGGTGTGTGCGTTGGGTGTCGTGCCCATCGCGGGGAGGAGTCAGACTGCGGGAGGCCACGGTCAGCGCCGGGGTGCAGAGTCTTTGGGGAGGGTGTCGGCCCGCGGAGCAGCCACGGACAGCGCCGGGGTGCGGAGTCTTCCGGGGTGGTGTCAGCCTGTGAGGGGCCACGTACAGCGCCGAGGACTGGAGCTTTCCGGGCCGGGATGGGTTGTCCCATGTTTGTGGTAGAAGGGGTGTAGCGTTAGGCAGTAGGGTTAGGGGTGTTAGCTACTGCCTCCTTTTAGGACGTAGTGGCCGGCACAGTGTAGGGTACTTGTCGTTGCCTCCATTAGGGACGCAGCGACCAGTTTGGTAGTGGTCCCGGGTTAAAAGAGAAGGGTGAGTCCTGGGGAGAGGTGTGGGTGGTAGCAGTAGTTAAGAGATTAGAGTCCCTTTGGTAAATCCTTGTCCCTAGTAGTTAGTCACCACGTGTGCGGGCTATCACTGTGTCCCCAGGTCACAGTGATATACTGTAACTGGTGTTTTAGATTAGGTTAGGGTCTTCCAGGTCATTATAGTAGAGTAGGGTGAGTCAGCGGGAATTGGGATACTTGTGTGCAGTTGTGGATGTGCGTGAGTGGTGGTGCCATGGAGTGTGTGTGAAATAAAGAAGCGTGCGTGATTGTAAAACTGTGCTAGTGTGCTGTGTTGTCTGACCTAGTGTGTGATAGGCGTGGGTAAGGGTGGTAGGGCCGTCCGGCTTAGCGACCGTGACAGCATACAAGGCCTTGTATGCCAGAGAGCTGGTAGACTCTTTACGAAAAGCTGCAAGATCAAAACGAATCTCTGGTGTGAAAAAGGTCCACGGAGGCTAATCTGGAAATTTGGAAAAATCCGACACAACTCCTAGGTCTAGACCTGCATTCCGCACGTGAGGCTGCATACGAACACCAAACGGTGGAATACAGTTAGGGTTGGATTCGAATTTGCTCTGAAACTGGGGGTCAAAGACACAGTCATAGGCAGGATTCTGCGGTTCTGAGAACAGTCTGATATAGTAATTTAGAGACATTTTCAGCCTGCGGTTGGACAGTGAGGTTCACCTGCCTCTGCGTACAGGCTGTACACAGGGGTGATGCGGAATGCTCCAAGACAGAGACGAAGCCCTTGATGATGGATAGGGTCCAAGAGTTTTTGGTAAGAGGGTCTTGCAGAGCCGAACACAGCACAACCATAGTCCAGTTTGGAACGGACCAGGGCTCTGTAGAGGTGCAGCAAAGTTTTCTTATCAGTGCCCCAGTCAGTGTGTGCTACGACCCGCAGAATATTCAGAGCTTTCTGGCAAGAGGTTTTGAGGTTTTTGATGTGGCTGAGAAAGTTGAGTTTTTGATCAAAAATAACTCCTAGGAATTTGGCTTCTTTTACAGCTGGAATGGTTGACTTATCCAGACAAATTTCAGGATCAGCAAAAAATTGACGAAAATTGTGAAAATGGATTGACTGAGTTTTGGTACGTGAGAAGGTAAACCCGTTTTCCTCGGCCCACTGTTGAATCTTGTTGACACAAAGTTGGAGTCGACGCTGTACGCTGGCGTAAGAAGCTCCAACTGCGTACAGCGCAAAATCGTCAACAAACAGTGAGGACTCAGAACCCTGGCTTACCGATTTCACAATGTCGTTGATTTTAATGCTGAAAAGGGCAGGAGAAAGGATGCTCCCTTGAGGGACACCCAACTCCTGCCCATGGATGTCAGAGAGTGTGGTGCTAACATGCACCTGGAACTGTCGGTCAGCCAAAAAGTTCTGCATAAACAGAGGCAGGTGACCACGAAAACCAAGTTTGTGCAGGTCCATAAGAATTCCTGATTTCCACATGGTGTCACGCTTTTTCAAGGTCGAAAAAGATAGCGACCACATGCTGCTGATGACAAAGGCGTTGCGGATGGTGGTTTCCAGATGTATCAAATGGTCAACTGTGGTTCAATGTTTGCGGAAACCACACTGTTCTTTCGCCAAAAGGCCATTGGTTTCGAGTTTCCACATGAGTCTAGCATTGACCACTTTCTCCATCAATTTACAGACACAGCTGGTCAAAGCTATCGGACGATAGTTGGATGGGTTAGAAAGATCTTTTCCAGGTTAAGGAATGGGAATAATGAGGGCTTTTCGCCAAGAAGGTGGAAAGAAACCAGTAGTCCATATATAGTTGTATACATGTAGAAGGATGTTCAGACCTTTTTGCGGAAGATGTTTCAAAAGTTTGTAATGGATTTCATCTATACCCGGAGAGGAATCACTGCAAGGCAGATTTCAGTTCGTTTAAAGTCAAAGGAAGATTGTAGTCTTCCATGTTGTATGACGAAAAGTTGCAGGGTGATTTTTCTTTAAGGGCTTTGTTTTCGACAAAACTGGCTGATTTGTTAGAAGACGAGGAATTCTTTTCAATGGTTGAAGCATGCAGATTAGCAACTGCTTTTTTCTCTGTTATTAAAGAGTCAGAAAACTTGAGATGGTTCACAGAGGGACAGGTGTTCTTCCCTTTGATTTTCTTGATGATTTTCCACACTTTTTTCTTCGATGTTTTGGATGTGAGACTTGAGCAAAACTGTCTCCAAGATAAACGTTTACTGGTCTTATAAATAAGTTTGGATTTGGCCCTCAGTCTCTGACGTGCTCGGACGTTGGGCATCAAAGGTCTGCAAGAGACCCGATGTTGAGCTTTTTTGCAGGTTTTGTTAATTTCCTTGCATTCAGAGTTGAACCAAGGAACTTTTGGCATTAGGGGCTTCTTGGAAGATGTGTGGATGGTTGACTTTGCGCAATTCAGTATGAAATCTGAAAGACTTCCTGCCAGATCTTCACTCTGCAGGATCTTGTCCTCTTCCAGATCCATAAGAAACTTAGTGGCAAAGAGGTCCCAATCTGCTTTGTTGAAATTGAGGCGTTCTGGTAAAGACTCACTCTCTGCGTTCGTATACCGAAGCAACACAGGAAAGTGGTCGCTACCATGCAGGTCCTCATCAACCTCCCAGACAAAATCCAAAAACAAAGATGGGTCACAGACAGAAAGATCCAGACAAGATGTGGTGCCATTAGTGGAGTGAAAGTAAGCTGGCGATTCCTTCTTAAAAGAACGAAAAATTAACAGAACATCACAGCCAAGAACAGAGAAACCCTTGTTTTTTGTTTTAGTATAGGTATAAGTTTTGAATGAATTAACCTGTTCATTCCAGAAATATATATATAGTTTTCATTCAAACTGATGATATAAATGTGCCTTTATTTAAAACTTTAAATGTGCTTTCATTAAATCTTATTTGTTATTTTGCATGTCGTAATTAAATAGATCAGTGATGTTTGGATAGTGCTTTTGTCAATCCTCAGTATAACAGCATATATGTATATGCTTCTTTTTGATTTAGGCTGAGGACACACCTAACACATCTGATCAGTTGGAGGACTGTGGCCAAGTAACTGGCAACTGTCCAACCACTGAACGTCAGTCAGTGGGATAAGATAAGAAAATGTTGCTTATAGCCCAGCCGACCGCAAAGGGCCACATCAGGGCTGTCACCACGTTAAAATCAACTCACAAGTCAGTCATTCAAACAATTCTTTAAAATACTTTTTTTTTTTTAATCCAAAAGTTTGTTAAAAATCTTTCCACTGTAAAATCTCAGATCCGATGAAAAATGTTAATCTCTTTCAAGAACTCAAAGATCGTGTCAGGCGGAATGTCTCTGAACAAGGTTTTCATGGAATCTGCTGTAAAATGTTTGTGTCTCACATTGTGCAAGTCCCAACACTCTAAAAGAATATGTTTCATTGTGAGTGGCACATGACACGGAATGCACCATGGAGCTTCTTCGCTCTTTAAAGGGTACGAATGGGTAAAATACAAATGGCCAGTGTGCAGCCGGCACAGAACTGTTTCTTCTTTACGACCACCAGACCTAGATGATCTGAAAGAGTTTGTTATCCATCTGTGTATTCCAATCCTCCTGCCAGAGGTCTCTGACATAATCGTTAATTTTGGGTTTTCAGATCTGAACAGGGGATATATATGTTGGACAATTTCTCTCTTGTGGCATTCTTGGCCAAGCGATCAACCATTTCATTCCCTCCGATGCCAACATGACCAGGAACCCAAGCCAGAATAATGTTGTAACCATCCACTTTCAACTTGGGAAAAAGTTGTTTTTTTTTAAGTGTAAAAGTTCGGGATGCTGAAGGCTGCGACCAGCTATGGCCTCCAAAGCAGACAGCGAATCTGACAAAACCAGAAAGTCCTTCCTTGTTGATTGAGAGCTTATCCTCAATGCCAGAATCAGAGCAGTAAGTTCAGCAGAATAGACAGAAGCATCTGAAGGAATATGTTCTAACAATATTTGAGAAGGAGCACCAGGGCAATAGGCTGTTGTGAAATGTGTTATTTGACATCAGAGTTTTTGGGCCACGCTAAGGGAAAGGACATGACAGACAAGTTTCAGTCCATTTTCAGAGATTTCAATCTGAAAAAGAGTGATGTTTTACAGCATTGCATGGATAGACCCGGCGTGAACAGGACAGTCTGTAACATCATCAACTGTGACCTCAAAGACAGCCATGAGGTTTCTTTGCTGCATGTTGGAAGCTGTGGCCTACACACTGTGCACAATGCCTTTCGCACAGGCTGTGAAGCAACTGGGTGGAAGATAGAATTTCTTTCTGCAGTTTATACTATGAAGTCATGTAGGCGAAGGTCCTTTTAAAATGACCCGAGGTCCTTATAAGTCCTTTAAAGGTCCTTTTTTTTGCTTCATGCCCAGCACCTGGTGACCCTGGCAAGAACTTGCCAAGCTGTTTTGAAAACTGGGTGAACATGAAAATGGTATTCACTTGCCTGGGATCCATCATTAGCAATGAGAGCTCCAGATCAGACATGTATCCTTTCAGTGGCAGCAAGAAGAGAATCAACATTGTGCGGACTAAAAGCCATTTGCGGAAGACAATAACATTCTATGAAACACAAGAGCAGGTTCTGTATGCATGCAAGACTGGACCCTCATAGCAGTTGTTGAATGAAGAACCCAAGCCTTGGAAATGAGGTGATATCACAAAGCACTGAACATCAGATATACTGATATCACTATCAACAATGGAAATGAGGTGTTATCACAAAGCACTGAACATCAGATATATTGATATCAATATCAACAATGAATAAGTGTGTCAAACCATCCAGCATCATGTCAAATCATATGGAGATCTACTGACATCAGATCATATGGAGATCTACTGACATCAGATCATATGGAGATCTACTGACATCACTTCAAAAAAAAAAAAAAGGGGGGGGGGTGACTTTGATAGTATGACTATGTAACAAGATCTTAATGCTTTGCTAAAATAATTGTCCAGGAAACTGTCAAAGGAGGAAGACGGAGGGGGAGACAAAAAACAATGGATGTGTTATTAGTGTCAACAGTACAAAAAAAGGAAAGAAAAAAGATTATCATTGTATGTCAACTGTACAGAATGGACAAGAAAAAATAGAATTGCCAAGACCCAATCTTTGTCACCTTACTGACAGAACTGGAGGAACCTTGTTCATTGCTGTGCCCCTGTGACTCCTCATGGATAAGGAAGAAGATGATTTAGTTTGTATATAGTTTTGAGTTTGTTTCCAGCCTTGATGTGGCCTCCATTATTGGCTGAACCATAAATATTTCATATTTGACTCTAATTTTTCTTTTCTTCCAGTCCCTCCCTTCTGTCAGTCCCCATGCTGTGGTTCTCCTTTTTCTGATATTTGTTTGCAGGGGTCCTGAATCAGACCACACAATTGGTTTTTGTAGAAGACCATTTTTGTTTGACACCGCTGCCGCACACCAGAGGTAATATGGATCCTCAGGACTATGCTACCTCCAGCCATTCGCAGACTGGTCAGGACCATCTGCCTGGTGCATCGGCAGCTGAAAAGGAAGGCGAGAAAATAATATTCAGGGGATCAGATACGCAGCCTGAGGATAGAGAGGAAGCTGAGATGTTGGGGTTGTTAGTTGTTAGCATGCATTTGATTTTAAAATAAGAGAGTCTTGATTTTGACTTATCAGTGAGAAGTTGGTGGGAAATTGCCGGTGGTGGACAAATGACAAGTGCATTTGGAAAAGTCTGATGGAGTGCCTGAATGATAATTATGTACTATTAAGTAACTGTTTCTAGAAGAAGTTTCTAGATGTCATGTGATGTAGCCTCACATGGCGACATGTGACGTTCCATCGCGTACGCCCTTATTTGTTATAAAGCATTTCCCTAGGTAGGGAAGAGGAAAGGTAAAAGAAAAGAAAGTTTGAATGGCCTGACCAGTGTGATCGGTGTCGCTGGTGGCTATAGACGTAGGGCAATTATTGGTTGAATGGACGGACGTTGTCCATTCGTCAGCAACCATGGGCTGGTAATGCGTAGAGTTAGACGAGTACTCACTGAACGGGTACTCAAAAAGAGCGCAGGAGGGAAAAATAAGGAATAGGAAGGAGATGGCTTGGGGACACTGACTGGACAGGTTGTTTGAAGAACGAGTTCCACCTGCGATTCACCATTACCAGGTGAGGTATAGACAGATGGGGAAGAAAAAAAAGAGTTAAGAAAAGGGAAAAAGGGAAAAGAATTTATCATTATTCAGATTTTGAAATAGATTACTTACACGGACTTCATTCGTGTTTCAGCCCTTCCCAGTGCTGTGGCAGCACCAGTTAGGCAGTCGCACAAATATTTGGGCTACAGTGCTGCGGCAGCACCTAATCGTCTCCAGGGTTGGAGAATCGAGCTGTAGAAGACAACGACTGCACCAGTTGTGAGAAAAGAAAGCATTTGTCATGTTGACCCATAATGATTTTTTAATTGTCCCCCCTGATGAACTCAGTCGATACTACTATATTTTAAGCCATCTTTTGATTTGTCTTTGAGAATATATACATTGTTTCTCCAGTGAGGAGGAGAAACCGGTCAAAGATATATTTGTGAAGTATTATGTATAATGAGATGAAATTTGGTCCCAACTAGTGGATCTGTGGAATGATTGTACCTCCACTGGAGAGGAGGAATGAAAAATAATTCCTTGAAGACAAACCAGTTGAATATGATGGAAAATTGATTATTGCTTAGTAAATTATTCCCCGGAGAGGAGGGGGAGAAGAAGAGTTATTGTAGTGCGCCTTCTGGTTGTTTGGAGAGATTGCGTGTGCACGGAGTGAATGCTGGGCTGAGTGCAGGCATGCATTTATGCACAGTGTGACAGTGGTGACCCCGACTTAGGACTTAGGACATAGGACAAGGTTGTTTTTTTTTGTACCCCCTCCAAGAAAAAAAAAATTTCTATTTGTACCCCTCCAAAGAAAAAGTAAGATTTCCCCTCCAAGGAAAAAATTAAGGGAGGAAAGAAAGTATTATTGATTGTTTGATTATTGTTTGTAGTCTTTATTTTTCATTTGTTTCTGTATGTGTGTGTTCGAGTGTTTGAGACTTCTTTTGTTTGCTCTACTCTGTTAGGGTTGTTTTTTTTTGGTAGGATTTCTTTTTGACCCTTTCTCCCCTCAGGACCGATATCCTCAACCTCCTCTTGCTCGTACCTGGCAGCAAGGGGGCAGGGCATTGAGGAGTCGTTTTCCTTCCCTTAGCTTAGATTTTGTTTTGTCCCCTTCCCCAGGACTGATAGCCCCAACCTCTTCCTGCTCTGTTTTAGCAGGGGGGCATGGCGTTGGGGAGTCGATAGTCCCTCCCTCTCTCATTACTATCTAATTCTTTATCTTTCCTCTCGTTTTATTTGGATTTTTCCCCTTTCCCCTCTGAGTGTGGGATCGACTTCACCTCCGTCACTCAACTAGTGTAGGTGGTGGAGTGGATTACCGCTCACTCCAAATAAACGGGTTTTTTTTTAATATCTTTTGGGTTTTGGGTTGTTTTTGTGTGTGTGTGTTTTTCTGATTGTATATTTATTAGATTGTTTATTGCATTGAGTTTTAGTATATTGTGTGTATCATTATTTGAATACTTCCCCGTCTCCAGCTTTACGGGAGACAGTTGCCATTAGGGTGCTGTCTGAGGGCCTCTTTCGCTTTTTCTAATTTCCTCTTTCTATACCGGACCTGTCTATTCTTTCATTTCCTTTTCACCCCCTTTACAAAAAAGATCTCCAAACCTTCTCTTCAATAGGTGCCTATTTAGTTTCTTTTCATCATTGTCATCTTTTAGGTAGGATTTCCGTTAGTGTACGTTTTCTCCCCCTCTTTTTAATTGTTCGTTAATTCATTTGTTTTGTAATTTTGTATTCACTTATTGTGTAAGGCGATTCATTTGTTTTGTGAACTCATCTATTGTTTAACCAAGTAACTAAGTAAGAAAGTAACAACTACAATAAGAACAGTTAAGAACATAAACATTATAAAGAATTTATTTCCGGGAAAAAAAAAAAACACTTTATATTTTGTCTGTTTTCTTTTCATTCGGAAAAAAAGAGTTATTAGTATTGCATTTCATTTTCTTAGCTGTCTTTTTCCCTTTCGGAAAGAATATTGGTGAAAATCTCTTTTGGAAAGATCACATTGCCACTTCTTATTAGTGCTTCTCTTTTGTAAGCCTTTATTATTTTTCTGTTTATACCGGCATTTAAATTCTTTATTTGTACATACTGTAACAAGGTTGTTGTTTTTTTTTTGGAAACGTATATAACATCACATATCGTCTTATTTTAATCATATTTAGTCACTGTTTCTTGTTTCTTTGTGGTAACTATTCATGATGGAAAATTTTGATGAATATGTACGACAGGCCGAGCGTTTAGGCTTTGAAGGTGATAAATTAGCAAACTATGTCCAACAATGTCTGGATAGGGCAGACAGAGAGATAGAGAGAAGGAAAAACAGAGACAACTACAAGAAAAAGATAAAGAACGACAAGAAAATCTAAAAAGATTAGAGTTTGAAGAGAAAAAACTACAGAAAGAGATGGAAGAAAAAAAAAAAGATTAGAGTTTGAAGAAAAAAAACTACAGACAGAGAGAGAGGAGGTTCAGAGAAAACTAGAGCTAGAGGATAAGGATAAGGAACGGCAGTTTAAACTGAGACAACTTGAATTAGAGACTGATGCGGAAATTAAAAAATTACAGGCATCGAGAGAACCTCCACCACCTCCATCAGTCGGTTCCGCGAGTTCATTTCATCCGAAGTCAACATACATTCCGAAGTTGCCGCCGTTCGAAGAAAAAACCGATGATACTGACAGTTTTCTTTTTCGGTTCGAGAACCACGCTACTTCTTGTGGTTGGCCGAAGGAGAAATGGACGTTGTTTATCACGTCGCTGTTTAAGGGAAGTGCTTTGGCACTATACCACACACTTGCGGCAAAGGAAGGGTTGACTTGGGATCAGTTAAAAGAAGAACTCTTAAAGAAGTTTCAATGCTCAGCTGACCGTTTTCGTGAGCGTTTCCGATCCATTCGTCCTGACAAGGGAGAATCATTTCCGTCTTTTTTGATAAGAATGAGTCATTGTTTAGACAGATGGATAGAGCTAACAAAGACAAATAAAACTTTCGAATCACTGCGAGATTTGCTACTTCGAGAGCAACTTTTTCAAAGCGTCAGTAAAGATTTGGCCACTTTTCTTAAGGAAAGACAGTTCGATAGCATTGACGAAATGTGTCAGATGGCGGATCAGTACTGTATTGCTCATCCGGATAAAGGTGTTGCCCGCAAGGAACATTCGTCCCTTTTCGAGTCTCACGTGGCATTTCAGATACATTCTGGACAAGGAAACTTTAGAAGAGGAAATCGCGCTTCGTTCCAAGGTCCGCACTCTTACACGTCTTTTGGCAACAGACAACGACCTTTCCGTGGTCAAGGCCATGTCGGTTCTGGCGATTTCCGTCAGTACCAATATTCACCACCGGAAAGACCTTTTCCTTTCCAAGGGCGTGGTGAACAACAACCGCGCAGACCCTTTGGTCCAGCTCGTGGACAAGGTCGAGGTTCGCAGACTAACGGTAACCAGTTGTCCACCGATCAAACCATACGTTGCCATTTTTGTGAGGGCAAATTCCATTTGAAACGGGACCGTCCTTTCAAAGGAAGTGGAGCAAAGACTGGATTTGTTTCCACTACATGTGAAGAAGGTCTTGTTTTGGCACCAGATCAGTCCATTGATGGTCTTCTTTTGGAGGATTGTGCCATTAATGGTTTACAGGGTTCTGTTTTGCGAGATACAGGTTGTACCGCAGCTGGTGTAAGGAAATGTTTTGTTCTACCAGATCAATATCTTGACAGTGTTCAGAAATGCAGATCTTTTGGTGGAAAAATTGAAACTTTTCCACTTGCAAAAATTTCCGTTGATACACCATACTACTCCGGGTCACTTACCGCCTGTGTTATTGAGAATCCAGTTTGCGATTTGATTTTGGGAAATCTACCAGGTGTTGCGACAGTACATGGTGGTGCCGGAGGATCTTTCGTTCCTTGTCTCATCAGTACAAGATCAAAAGTTGTAGAGCAGGGAAAACCAACAAAACCGCTCAAGGTTTCAAGACTGAATGAACTAAAAGTTACGCCAGATGTTTTGAAGACCATGCAGAGAAGCGACGAGACATTGACGACTGTACCGTCTACTGCAAAGCAGAGTGTCTCTGACGAACCAATGGACAAGCCGACATACATACTGGACTCTGACATCCTCTACAGGCATGTACCTGGACAAGACAACAGATTGTGGTTCCCAAAGTGAAAATGGCAAATGCTGAAAAGGTGTTCCATGTAAACATGCTAAAAAAGTATGTTGAACGTACAAATGTTGCCATTAATGAGTCAATTGAATGGATATGTCCTGTGTCTGGAACAGATGTGGCTGTTACAGAAGTCATTGATTCTGATTTTGTACCTGATGTCACATACGGAGACAGAGCAAAGACTGTGCAAACAGCAAATGTGGGATTGTTAACATCTACCAGTATAGATGATACTGTACCTCTGCCCGTTCTTTCTGTCCAGGGAGAACTTATCGTGATGTTGTTGTGTGTGACGATCTGTCTTTGATTCAGAAGGAACAATTGGAAGGTATTTTGAAGGACTTTCAGGATGTTCTGACTGATACCCCAGGGACAGTGACAGCAATTGTACCCCATACTATTCACTTGAGTACGGAAAACCCGGTCCGAGTCAAACCATACCCTCTCCCATTTGCGAAAAAACAGGTTGTCGAAAGAGAGATTCAGGTCATGCTCGGGTTGAAAGTTATGAACCGTCCTCGTCACCATACAGCTCACCAGTTGTATTGGTGGACAAACCTGATGGCTCGGTGCGGTTTTGCATCGATTACAGGAAGTTAAACAAAATCACTGTGTTTGATGCAGAACCTATCCCAGACATTGAGGAACTTCTTTGTCAACTCTCAGAAGGAAAATATTTTGTCAAAATAGATTTGACTAAAGGATATTGGCAAATCCCGATGGCTGAGGCAGACAAGGAAAAAACAGCTTTTCAGACACCTTTTGGACTGTTTCAATGGACGAAAATGCCATTTGGATTACAAAACGCCCCAGCTTCTTTTGCCAGAATGATGCGTGCACTAAAACTTCATGAGTGTGGAGCAGTAAGTTTTTTTGATGACATTTTGCTTGCTGCAAAGTCATGGAATGATCTTCTGGGAAACTAGAGAGCTGTTTTTTGTAAACTCCGGAATTTTGGTCTGACGGCTAGACCGTCCAAAATTCGTGCTGGATTCCAGACTCTTGAGTTTTTGGGTCATGTCATTTCTGTTGGCAAAATGACACCAGAGGAAAAGAAAGTAGAAAAGATCTTGGCCTTGAAGAGACCCAGTACAAAGAAACAGATCAGATCACTCATTGGATTGTTGTCCTATTACAGAAGATATGTACCGCACTTTGCGTCATTGACAGCCCCTTTGAGTGACTTGACAAAAGGAACAAAAAACAAAAGTATCGTCTGGTCAGATGAGTGCCAGAAAGCGCTGGAATGTGTTCAAAACATCCTCAATTCATTTCCTGTGTTGCTTTTGCCCTCTCTTTCAGAGGATTTTGTTTTGAGAACTGATGCCAGCTCCTAAGGCATGGGAGCTGTACTGTTGCAGGAAAAGAATGGATTGTTACACCCTGTCCAATATGCAAGTAAAAAGTTCTCTAACACACAAGTCAAATACTCAACAATTGAGAGAGAGTGTCTTGCCATTGTTTGGGCTTGTGAGAAATTTGCCAGATTCCTGACTGGAAGACAGTTTCGGTTACAAACCGACCACAGGCCATTGACGTTTTTGCAGTCGTCCAAGACCAAAAATAGCAGGCTGTTGAGATGGGCTTTGTCATTGCAGGAGTTCAAGTTTGACATTGAGCCATTACCTGGAACTCAGAATGTCATGGCAGATTTTTTGTCTCGTGCGTGAGTGCACAGTATCCTTCGTGCTGCTGTAACTGCTGTTTGTTTTCATTGTGGACAGATTTTTTATTCTGCTGTTTGTTTTCATTGTGGAAAGACTTGATTGATATTTTGGCAGCGTTATGTCTGCTACTGTCAATCTGAATTGATAAGTAGTTGTGACTGATCTTTCTCCAAAAGTGCATATGTATTGGCATTGGTGGCTCGTTGTGGGATGCTACTTTGTGAATGGGTGCAGAATACTTCATTTGATGTGTTACAAGTGCTTTTTGTTTTTCTTTCACGTCGGTCCATTATGAAGAATGAAAAAAAAGTGTTTAACTTTCAAGTGGACTACTATATTGTATATTTTTGCTTGAACAAAGACTTTTCACTTGCCAGTTTTTTTTCATCAAGTGAGTCATGAGGAAATTCTCATTTTGTGATGATGTTGGGACATATGATTATGTGACAACAGGCTAGAAAAAACTGTTTACATTTTGGCATTTGGAATAATCAGTATCATATGTTCTTCGTGTCTATGTAACTCGTGATTTGTGGTGATTGAGTATGAATTTGTTTTTAAAAAACTAAACAAAACTGATCGTATTTTTTTTTCTCAAACTAAGATTTTGGAATGTGATTTTGGATCTTTATGATGTTCATAAAGGTTAGTTCTATGCATTGATGGAAACTCTTGAATGATGAAAAATTGATGATTGATGGCTGAGGTTGTATATGAACTAGATGTGTATGTCTATTTAAAAAAAAATTTTCTTGGCGAAAGTTTTTTTTCACCCCGGGATGGGGGGTGTCATGTGATGTAGCCTCACATGGCGACATGTGACGTTCCATCGCGTACGCCCTTATTTGTTATAAAGCATTTCCCTAGGTAGGGAAGAGGAAAGGTAAAAGAAAAGAAAGTTTGAATGGCCTGACCAGTGTGATCGGTGTCGCTGGTGGCTATAGACGTAGGGCAATTATTGGTTGAATGGACGGACGTTGTCCATTTGTCAGCAACCATGGGCTGGTAATGCGTAGAGTTAGACGAGTACTCACTGAACGGGTACTCAAAAAGAGTGCAGGAGGGAAAAATAAGGAATAGGAAGGAGATGGCTTGGGGACACTGACTGGACAGGTTGTTTGAAGAACGAGTTCCACCTGCGATTCACCATTACCAGGTGAGGTATAGACAGATGGGGAGAGAAAAAAAAGAGTTAAGAAAAGGAAAAAGGGAAAAGAATTTATCATTATTCAGATTTTGAAATAGATTACTTACACGGACTTCATTCGTGTTTCAGCCCTTCCCAGTGCTGTGGCAGCACCAGTTAGGCAGTCGCACAAATATTTGGGCTACAGTGCTGCGGCAGCACCTAATCGTCTCCAGGGTTGGAGAATCGAGCTGTAGAAGACAACGACTGCACCAGTTGTGAGAAAAGAAAGCATTTGTCATGTTGACCCATAATGATTTTTTAATTGTCCCCCCCTGATGAACTCAGTCGATACTACTATATTTTAAGCCATCTTTTGATTTGTCTTTGAGAATATATACATTGTTTCTCCAGTGAGGAGGAGAAACCGGTCAACGATATATTTGTGAAGTATTATGTATAATGAGATGAAATTTGGTCCCAACTAGTGGATCTGTGGAATGATTGTACCTCCACTGGAGAGGAGGAATGAAAAATAATTCCTTGAAGACAAACCAGTTGAATATGATGGAAAATTGATTATTGCTTAGTAAATTATTCCCCGGAGAGGAGGGGGAGAAGAAGAGTTATTGTAGTGCGCCTTCTGGTTGTTTGGAGAGATTGCGTGTGCACGGAGTGAATGCTGGGCTGAGTGCAGGCATGCATTTATGCACAGTGTGACACTAGAAGTTGGCCCCTCTGAGGGTTACAACCTTGCCGTTGTCAGAGGGCTTGAGCGGTCCTGTGATCCCATAAGCTCTAACTTGAATGGAAGGCTAGGTTTTGTAAATACTTCTAGGTTTGTATAGCAATGAATTTGAGTGTTTGGTGATCTGAGGAAGTCTGGTTCTCAGTTTCAGTCAAAAGGAGCAGCAGCTCGCGATACACTGGTACTGGAGTGAGGTATAGCATGGCAGTCAAGGAAGAATCTATACATCTCCTGTTTGAAGTTGACTCTAGTTGCAGTCTTGATTGTTTTCTTGATTGTTCTAATGAAACATTCTGTCTCTGCATTAGCACAGGGCCATAATAGAATAACCTTTCTGTGTTTGATACCACTGTGGGTGTAAAACTGTGTGAAGTCATTGCTGTTGAAGGGTGGTCCACTGTCTGCTTTCAATGATTCCAGGATACCAAATTCAGCAAATATATTGTCAAGATGGGAGATCACACTTCCACTGGAGGTGGACTGTAGAATATGAACCACAGGATAGCGAGAGTATACAACTGTCACAACCAAAAAGTATTGTCCGCTGGGTCGATGATCAAAATCAGCAGACAGTTCTTTCCATGGAGCCTAAGGAAGCTCGGACATGCAGAGAGCTTCACGTGCTGCAGTCAGTGTAGTGACCTGGCATGTCATACAGTTCTTGACAGTGTTCTCCATGTGCTGCAGTCAGTATAATGACCTGGCATGTCATACAGTTCTTGACAGTGTTCTCCATGTGCTGCAGTCAGTATAATGACCTGGCATGTCATACAGTTCTTGACAGTGTTCTCCATGTGCTGCAGTCAGTGTAGTGACCTGGCATGTCATACAGTTCTTGACAGTGTTCTCCATGCGCTGCAGTCAGTGTAATGACCTGGCATGTCATACAGTTCTTGACAGTGTTTTCCATGCGCTGCAGTCAGTATAATGACCCGGCATGTCATACAATTCTTGACAGTGTTCTCCATGTGCTGCGATCAGTATAATGACCTGGCATGTCATACAGTTCTTGACAGTGTTCTCCATGTGCTGCAGTCAGTATAATGACCCGGCATGTCATACAGTTCTTGACAGTGTTCTCCATGCGCTGCAGTCAGTATAATGACCGCATGTTATACATTCTTGACAGTGTCTCCATGTGCTGCAGTCAGTGTAGTGACCTGCACTATACAGTTCTTGACAGTGTTCTCCATGTGCTGCAGTCAGTATAATGACCTGGCATGTCATACAGTTCTTGACAGTTTTCTCCATGCGCTACAGTCAGTGTAGCCACCTGGCATGTCATACACTTCTTGACCGTATTCTCCATGTGCTGCAGTCAGTGTAGCCACCTGGCATGTCATACAGTTCTTGACTGTGTTCTCCATGTGCTGCAGTCAGTGTAGCCACCTGGCATGTCATACAGTTCTTGACTGTGTTCTCCATGTGCTGCAGTCAGTGTAGCCACCTGGCATGTCATACAGTTCTTAACCGTGTTCTCCATGTGCTGCAGTCAGTGTAGCCACCTGGCATGTCATACACTTCTTGACCGTGTTCTCCATGTGCTGCAGTCAGTGTAGCCACCTGGAATGTCATACACTTCTTGACTGTGTTCTCTATGTGCTGCAGTCAGTGTAGCCACCTGGCATGTCATACACTTCTTGACTGTGTTCTCCATGTGCTACAGTCAGAGTGTAGCCACCTGGCATGTCATACACTTCTCAACTGTGTTCTTCACCAAAATCTGCATTCCCCTGAACAACACTTTTTCTCTGATGGGGCGACGTTTTTCATGATCCCTTGATGGCCAAAATGGGCAATATCCACAGTGTCAGGATGCAGGTAGCATGATTTGTCAACCCTTCAAGTTTTTCATGATCCCTTGATGGCCAGAATGGGCAATATCCACAGTGTAAGGATGCAGGTAGCATGATCTGTCAACCCTTCAAGATGATGCGGGAGTCATGGCCAAGTAGAGTTCAGTTTGACACAGACTGAGTGTTTCAAATGTCTTGCTGTCTACATCCTTGTCTTTGATGAACCATCGGTTCGATGCCCACATTTCAGTGCCCACATCACTTCAGATTTTAATCGATCGTTGTCAACATTGCTGCTAACCTTAGATCACTGTGGCTGACTTGAGCTGATGGACATTCACTGATGGCACTACTAGTGCTGCTACAGGTAGTGGAACTGACTGTGCTTGACACACGACTTTTTGTTGAACAGACGTAGAAGGAATGAATAAATCAGTTATGCTGCATCTGGTATCTGCTTTGAATTTTCATTCATTTTTCTGATGTCCGTCACTCTTAACGTGCTGCCTAAGAACACTCTTGCCCATCCATGACAGAAAAGTTTTAATATTAAATGGTCCAAAGACTAATTTCTTGAGAGAGAGAGAGAGGAAGAGAGAGAGAGAGAGAGAGAGAGAGAGACATAATGTTGCTTATAGCCCAGCACGACAATGTTATGCAACAACAAAATGCCTCGCAAAAAGCTATGATGAGATGTCATGCCAACAACAAAGCCTATGCGAGACTTTCAGATATTAAAGTCGGTGATCCCGTTTCCTGTTTTTATAGGTTTTCAAGAGAAAAAATGTAGGTTTCTTAAACCTGAATGAACTCAATTAAAACATAACAATGTGTTGGTGGTAGCTGCCAATTGTCTGTTTTCTATGTCCCTTTGGCAGGAGGAAAGAAGACGAAAATTTCTGTGACGGCTGGCCCACCTACCCCCCCAAAGCGGCCAAGAACTGACAGTAAGTGGAGTTGGGCACTTGTAGTTTTTGAAGCACGGGAACTGGAACTTCAAAAAACAGAAAAAAAAGAAATGAAAGGACTGTATATGCAGGTTAACATTACTGATTCCGAGCTGAAAGGACTTTGGGTTGGATTCCTGTCACAGCCATTTATTTTAAGATTTTTGCACCCCAAAGGGCTCCTACCCACAGTTGAGTTTGCTGTAGGTTGAGTTGGGAAGGCTTAAATTAATAGAAGCGTCTCTGAGAGAGTTGCTCAAATTTCCAGACCAACACTGCAAGTATGTGACAGGCCTGGATGACAGCAGGTGAACCAACATGGTAGCAGTACACTTGTACACACTGAAGCAAGTACTGACAAACACATGTACGTTCATATCAAACTCTTGCATGCAGTCACCTCCTTTCTACTCACCATATCCCTTTCCCACTCCCCCATCCTTTCCTACTATCTGAAATCACCTTTTGCGAACAGACATTAAAGAGACTAATAACACACACACACGCACACATACGCACATGCACACACACACACACACACACACACACACACACACGCAAACACACACACACACACACACACACACACACACACACACACACACACACACACACACCTGTCAGATAACAAAACTATATAAAAAAAGTTATATCAAAAAGAATTAAATACCCTTTCTGCTTACATGACTGAGATAAGATAAGATAATGTTGCTTATAGCCCAGCCGACCGCAAGGGGCCACATCAGGGCTGTCACCACGTTAAAATCAACTCACAAGTCATTTAAAAAAAAAAAAAAAACCTTTTCATACATCTCTTTAAACGACATCTTCTAAAACGCACCAGAAACTTCGTTAAAAATCTTTCTTCCGTAAATCTTAAATCAGATGAAAAATGTTAATCTCTCTCAAACTCAAAGATCACGTCAGGCGGGACATCTCTGAACAGGATTTTCATGGACTCTGCTGTAAAATGTTTGTGACTCACATCGTGCAAGTCCCAACACTCTAAAAGAATATGTTTCATTGTGAGTGGCACATGACATTGAATGCACCATGGCGCTTCTTCACTCTTTAAAAGGTACGAATGGGTAAAATACGAATGGCCAGTGTGCAGCCAGCACAGAACTGTTTCTTCTTTATGATCACCAGATGTAGATGGGTTAGTTAGTTAGTTAGTTACAAAGGACAAGCCTTTTCCACCATAAAGAGGTGATATCAGAGCTATACACTGAGGGTCATTATGTGACTCGAGTTATACAAACACATATGCAATCTGCAACCTTAAAATGTAAAAAAAAAACAACTAAATCTTATAAAACATGTTCACATCTCTTAAAAACTGAAATATCACAGATACTTGCACATTTCTAAAAAGCTCACTAAGTGACATCTTATCAAAATATTTTCCTCTGATCTCACTGAGATCATCACACTCAGTCAACACATGCTTAAGAGTGTATACACAATCGCATGCAAAACAATGGGGTCGATCTTCTCCCTTTAAGAGGAAAGAATGAGTAACATAATGTCCAATATGCAGTCTACTTAAAACACATTCTTCTTTCCTGTTTTTGCAAACCGAAGGTAACCATTCAAACAAGACTGGCATTATCTCATGGAGTTTGTTTTCCGATTCCAAATTCCAATCATTTTGCCAACGTTTCTTTACAAACTTATTTATTAGCGGTTGAAGATCTGGATATGGTAACCGATGGGATCGCTTGACAGGATCATTTAACGCTTTCTTTGCTTGTCTGTCCACTATCTCATTGCCTGTAATACCGCAGTGGCTAGGGACCCACCAAAACACAACATCTTTATCTACAGGGAGTTCGGTTAAAAGTTCTAAAATGGATATTAACTTAGGATGGTCACAAGTTGACGATTTAAGAGCTTGTAAAGCTGAGAGAGAGTCAACGACTATAATAAAAGACTTTCGAGTTGAACTTTGCACAGTCTTTAAAGCCAAGTATAGTGCTTCTAATTCTGCAGTAAAAATAGAAGAATGATCTTTCAGACGAAAAGAATGAGAATGGCCCGAGGCAGATGTCGATGCTGCAGCAACTTTCTCTTCCAATTTGGAACCATCCGTATAGAGAAATGTTCGATGTTTATGTTTCTCTTTTTTTCTAAAAACAAATGTTTATAAATCTCTGGACTTGTTGTTTCTTTCTTACAAGCAGAGAGAGAGAAATCTATTTGTGGAGTTACCAGTCTCCATGGCGGGACACCAGCAACAGTAAGGTCATCAACATCCACTAAATTTATGTTAGCCTCTTTAAAATAGTCCTTTACTCTCTGGCCAAAAGGAAGGGTCAACGTAGATGCTTCAAACAGGCTGGCAGGTGGAGGCTCAGAAACACAAGAGTAGGCTGGGACATAAGATAATGTTGCTTATAGCCCAGCCGAACGCAAAGGGCCACATCAGGGCTGTCACCACGTTAAAATCAACTCACAAGTCATTTAAAAAAAATAAATAAATAAAAAAAAAAAACTTTCATACATCTCTTTAAATGACATCTAAAACACACTAGAAACTTCGTTAAAAAATCTTTCGTCTGGAAAATCTTAAATCAGATGAAAAATGTTAATCTCTTTCAAAAACTCAACAATCACGTCAGGCGGGACATCTCTGAACAGGATTTTCATGGACTCTGCTGTAAAATGTTTGTGTCTCACATCGTGCAAGTCCCAACACTCTAAAAGAATATGTTTCACTGTGAGTGGCACATGACATGGAATGCACCACGGAGCTTCTTCACTCTTTAAAAGGTACGAATGGGTAAAATACGAATGGCAGGTGTGCAGCCGGCACAGAACTGTTTCTTCTTTACGACCACCAGACGTAGATGGGAGGAACTCCTTAAGGTTTGGACGGATCTGAAAGAGTTTGTTATCTGTCTGTGTATTCCAATCCTCCTGCCAGAGGTCTCTCACATAATCGTTAATTTTGGGTTTCAGATCTGAGCATGGGATATAAATGCTGGACAGTTTCTCTCTTGTGGCATTCTTGGCTAAACGATCAACCATTTCATTCCCTCCGATGCCAACATGACCAGGAACCCAAGCCAGAATAATGTTGTAACCATCTGCTTGCAACTTGCTAAAAAGTTCAAAGAAGCATAAAAGTTCTGGATGCTGAAGGTTGCGGCCAGCTATGGCCTCCAAAGCTGACAGCGAATCCGACAGAACCAGAAAATCCCTCTTCTTAGATTGCGAGATTATCCTCAGCGCCAGAACCAGAGCAGTAAGTTCAGCAGAATAGACAGAAGCATCTGGAGGTATATGTTTTAACAGTATCTGAGAAGGAGCACCAGGGCAATAGGCTGCACAGGCCACTCCATCCTCAGACTTGTAACCGTCAGTTAACATTTTCTGACAGGATGGAAATTTTGAACAGAGGTCAGCATATAATGCCTTGTATGCCTGTGAGCTGGTAGACTCTTTATGAAAAGCTGCAAGATCAAAACGAATCTCTGGTGTGAAAAAGGTCCACGGAGGCTGATCCGGAAACTTGGAAAAATCGGACACAACTCCTAGGTCTAGACCTGCATTCCGCGCGTGAGGCTGCATACGAAGACCAAACGGCGGAATACAGTTAGTGTTGTTTTTGAATTTGATTTGAAACTGGGGGTCAAAGACACAGTCATAGGCAGGATTCTGCGGTTCTGAGAACAGTCTGATATAGTAATTTAGAGACATTTTCAGCCTGCGGTTGGACAGTGACGGTTCACCTGCCTCTGCGTACAGGCTGTACACAGGGGTGGTGCGGAATGCTCCAAGACAGAGACGAAGCCCTTGATGATGGATAGGGTCCAAGAGTTTTAGGTAAGATGGTCTTGCAGAGCCGTACACAGCACAACCATAGTCCAGTTTGGAACAGACCAAGGCTCTGTAGAGGTGCAGCAAAGTTTTCTTATCAGCGCCCCAGTCAGTGTGTGCTACGACCCGCAGAATATTCAGAGCTTTTTGGCAAGAAGTTTTGAGGTTTTTGATGTGGCTGAGAAAGTTAAGTTTTGGGTCAAAAATAACTCCCAGGAATTTGGCTTCTTTTACAGCTGGAATGATGGACTTGTCCAGACAAATTTCAGGATCAGCAAAAAATTGACGAAAATTGTGAAAATGGATTGACTGAGTTTTGGTACGTGTGAAGGTAAACCCGTCTTCCTCGGCCCACTGTTGGATCTTGTTGACACAAAGTTGGAGTCGACGCTGTACACTGGAGTAAGAAGCTCCAACTGCGTACAGCGCAAAATCGTCAACAAACAGTGAGGACTCGGTGCCCTGGCTTACCGATTTCACAATGTCGTTGATTTTAATGCTGAAAAGGGCAGGAGAAAGGATGCTCCCTTGAGGGACACCCAACTCCTGCCCATGGATGTCAGAGAGTGTGGTGCCAACACGCACCTGGAACTGTCGGTCAGCCAAAAAGTTCTGCATAAACAGAGGCAGGTGACCACGAAAACCAAGTTTGTGCAGGTCCATAAGAATTCCTGATTTCCACATGGTGTCACGCTTTTTCTAGGTCGAAAAAGATAGCGACCACATGCTGCTTATTGACAAAGGCGTTGCGGATGGTGGTTTCCAGATGTATCAAATGGTCAACTGTGGTTCGATGTTTGCGGAAACCACACTGTTCTTTCGCCAAAAGGCCATTGGTTTCGAGTTTCCACATGAGTCTAGCACTGACCACTTTCTCCATCAATTTACAGACACAGCTGGTCAAAGCTATCGGACGATAGTTGGATGGGTTAGAAAGATCTTTTCCAGGTTTAGAAATGGGAATAATGAGGGCTTTTTGCCAAGAAGGTGGAAAGAAACCAGTAGTCCATACATGGTTGTATACATGTAGAAGGATGTTCAGACCTTTTTGCGGAAGATGTTTCAAAAGTTTATAATGGATTTCATCTATACCCAGAGAGGAATCACTGCAGGAAAGCAAGGCAGATTTCAGTTCGTTTAAAGTCAAAGGAAGATTGTAGTCTTACATGTTGTATGACGAAAAGTTGCAGGGTGATTTTTCTTTAAGGGCTTTGTTTTCGACAAAACTGGCTGATTTGTTAGAAGACGAGGAATTCTTTTCAATGGTTGAAGCAAGCTGATTAGCAACTGCTTTTTTCTCTGTTATTAAAGAGTCAGAAAACTTGAGATGGTTCACAGAGGGACAGGTGTTCTTCCCTTTGATTTTCTTGATGATTTTCCACACTTTTTTCTTCGATGTTTTGGATGTGAGACTTGAGCAAAACTGTCTCCAAGATAAACGTTTACTGGTCTTATAAATGTGTTTGGATTTGGCCCTCAGTCTCTGATGTGCTCGGACGTTGGGCATCGAAGGTCTGCAAGAGACCCGATGTTGAGCTTTTTTGCAGGTTTTGTTAATTTCCTTGCATTCAGAGTTAAACCAAGGAACTTTTGGCATTAGGGGCTTCTTGGAAGATGTGTGGATGGTTGACTTTGCGCAATTCAGTATGAAATCTGAAAGACTTCCTGCCAGATCTTCACTTTGCAGGATCTTGTCCTCTTCCAGATCCATAAGAAACTTAGTGGCAAAGAGGTCCCAATCTGCTTTGTTGAAATTGAGGCATTCTGGTAAAGACTCACTCTCTGCGTTCGTATACCGAAGCAACACAGGAAAGTGGTCGCTACCATGCAGGTCCTCATCAACCTCCCAGACAAAATCCAAAAACAAAGATGGGTCACAGACAGAAAGATCCAGACAAGATGTGGTGCCATTAGCGGAGTGAAAGTAAGTTGGCCATTCCTTTTTAAAAGAAAGAAAAATTAACAGAACATCACAGCCGAGAACAGAGAAACCCTTGTTTTTTTGTTTTAGTATAGGTATGTGTTTTGAATGAATTAACCTGTTCATTCCAGAAAAGGTGAGCTTATATATACTACTAAAAACAATTGAAGTACCACCCCTAATTTTTGTATGCAATTTTTAAAAAGCTCTGATAAACCAATTAATATTGATAATTGAATAAACTCTGCTGGATAAGCTTACTCGGTTCTCAAATACTACTCCTCGTGCATTTTTGTTATGTTAAAGTCGGTCCGCAGTTATCTACCGTGTCGCATCTGAGGCAAAAAAATCCCGAGAAATTATCGAACTTGTGTCGCTCCCAGATTTTGACACAGACACAGCAAGAAAAAAAAATGTGATGCACGTGAAAGCAAGGTCTTTTCTGAGCAGAATTGCAATCAGTTAGCACATTTGACGGGTATAAAAAGTCGCGAAATTTAGGAAGATTTAACCATGCCTGCGAGACAATGACTAAGCAACACCGACAGAGGAAGAGCGATAGCATGGTACCAAGAAGGTATTGGCTTGAGGGAGATTGGTCGACGGCTTGGAGTGAGTCACCCAGTCATTCTGAGGCTCAGAGACCGTTGGCTTAACATTGGAAGTGTTGAAGAACAGCAGGGACGTGGACGGACGAGAAGCACCTCCAGACAGCAGGATCGGTTCATTGTTATCGCTTGTCTGAGAGACCGTTCAGCCAGTGCTACAGTACTCCGAGACCAGCTACGACAAGCCAGCAACGTCAACGTCAGTACCCAGACAGTTCGGAACTGGCTCCACGACGCCAACTTGAGGTCAAGGTCCCCAGCAGTGAGATCAATACTGACCCCAGCGCATCGAGCTCATCGTCGGGCCTGGGCAGCATGTCATAGAAGGTGGACAAGAGCTGAATGGGCAACAGTACTCTTCACAGACGAGTCAAGGTTCACCCTCAGGTTCAACGACGGGCGGGTTCGCGTCTGGCGACGTCCTGGAGAACGCTACGTTGACGCTGCCGTCAGGGAGCATGACCGCTATGGAGGTGGGTCCGTGATGGTGTGGGGTGGATTCAGCCTACGTCACAGGACCCCCCTACACCGTGTTGAAGGCCGCCTGACCGGTGCCACCTACCGCGACACCATCATCCGCCCCCTTGTGATGCCCGCCCTGAGGGCAGTTGGCCAGGGCCCCCAGTTCCAGGACGACAACGCGCCGTGCCACCGCGCCGCCATCGTGAATCAGTTCCTACAAGGGCAGCAGGTGACAAGAATGGACTGGCCTGCCAGGTCACCAGATTTGAACCCCATAGAGCATCTGTGGGACGTGCTGGGAAGGCGAGTGCGGGCCCACAACCCTCCAGCAGACACCGTGGACCAGCTGTTTCAGTTGCTGGAGCAGGAGTGGCAGGCGATCCCCCAGGACACTCTCCGCCGCCTGGTGCACTCCATGAGACGTCGATGTGACGCTTGTTTGAACGCGAACGGTGGTCATACCCGTTATTAACATCATGACATCTACCATAGACTCTTGTTACTTTTCATTTTGGGGGTATGCCTCTTTAATCAAGTGTAAAACAAAGATAATTTTTTGTCACGGTGTTTGAATAAATTTGAATGGATTGAGGAATAATAAAAATAAAATATTAAATCATTAAATTATGTTCAGCTTTGTTTTCTTTCGAATGACAGCAGTTTTCCTAAGTGGTACTTCAATTGTTTTGAGTAGTGTATATATATATATATATATATAGTTTTCATTCAGACTGATGATATAAATGTGCCTTTATTTAAAACTTTAAATGTGCTTTCATTAAATCTTATTTGTTATTTTGCATGTCGTAATTAAATAGATCAGTGATGTTTGGATAGTGCTTTTGTCAATCCTCAGTATAACAGCATATATGTATGTGCTTCTTTTTGATTTAGGCTGAGGACACACATAACACATCTGATCAGTTGGAGGGACTGTGGCCAAGTAACTGGCAACTGTCCGACCACTGGGCGTCAGTCAGTGAGATAAGATAAGATAATGTTGCTTATAGCCCAGCCGACCGCAAAGGGCCACATCAGGGCTGTCACCACGTTAAAATCAACTCACAAGTCAGTCATTCAAACAATTCTTTAAAATACATTTTTTTTTAAAATCCAAAAGTTTGTTAACAATCTTTCCACTGTAAAATCTCAGATCCGATGAAAAATGTTAATCTCTTTCAAGAACTCCAAGATCCTGTCAGGCGGAATGTCTCTGAACAAGGTTTTCATGGAATCTGCTGTAAAATGTTTGTCTCACATCGTGCAAGTCCCAACACTCTAAAAGAATATGTTTCATTGTGAGTGGCACATGACATGGAATGCACCATGGAGCTTCTTCGCTCTTTAAAAGGTACGAATGGGTAAAATACAAATGGCCGGTGTGCAGCCGGCACAGAACTGTTTCTTCTTTACGACCACCAGACCTAGATTAGAGGAACTCCTTAAGGTTTGGACGGATCTGAAAGAGTTTGTTATCCATCTGTGTATTCCAATCCTCCTGCCAGAGGTCTCTGACATAATCGTTAATTTTGGGTTTTCAGATCTGAACAGGGGATATATATGTTGGACAATTTCTCTCTTGTGGCATTCTTGGCCAAGCGATCAACCATTTCATTCCCTCCGATGCCAACATGACCAGGAACCCAAGCCAGAATAATGTTGTAACCATCCACTTTCAACTTGGTAAAAAGTTTATAAAAAAAAAAAAAAGTAAAAGTTCGGGATGCTGAAGGCTGCGACCAGCTATGGCCTCCAAAGCAGACAGCGAATCTGACAAAACCAGAAAGTCCTTCTTTGTTGATTGAGAGCTTATCCTCAATGCCAGAATCAGAGCAGTAAGTTCAGCAGAATAGACAGAAGCATCTGAAGGAATATGTTCTAACAATATTTGAGAAGGAGCACCAGGGCAATAGGCTGTTGTGAAATGTGTTACTTGACATCAGAGTTTTTGGGCCACGCTAAGGGAAAGGACATGACAGACAAGTTTCAGTCCATTTTCAGAGATTTCAATCTGAAAAAGAGTGATGTTTTACAGCACTGCATGGATGGACCCGGCGTGAACAGGACAGTCTGTAACATCATCAACTGTGACCTCAAAGACAGCCATGAGGTTTCCTTGCTGCATGTTGGAAGCTGTGGCCTACACACTGTGCACAATGCCTTTCGCACAGGCTGTGAAGCAACTGGGTGGAAGATAGAATTTCTTTCTGCAGTTTATACTATGAAGTCATGTAAGCGAAGGTCCTTTTAAAATGACCCGAGGTCCTTATAAGTCCTTTAAAGGTCCTTTTTTTGCTTCATGCCCAGCACCTGGTAACCCTGGCAAGAACTTGCCAAGCTGTTTTGAAAGCTGGGTGAACATGAAAATGGTATTCACTTGCCTGGGATCCATCATTAGCAATGAGAGCTCCAGATCAGACATGTATCCTTTCAGTGGCAGCAAGAAGAGAATCAACATTGTGCAGACTAAAAGCCATTTGGGGAAGATAATAACATTCTATGAAACACAAGAGCAGGTTCTGTGTGCATGCAAAACTGGACCCTCATAGTAGTTGACTGAAGAACCCAAGCCTTGGAAATGAGGTGTTATCACAAAGCACTGAACATCAGATATATTGATATCAATATCAACAATGGAAATGAGGTGTTATCACAAAGTACTGAACATGAGACATATTGATATCACTATCAACAATGGAAATGAGGTGTTATCACAAAGCACTGAACATCAGATATATTGATATCGATAGTTAGTTAGTTAGTTAGTGTTTATAGGGTCCAGCGGACTACTAGGAGCCAAATCAGGACCTCAGCTATCATATCTAAGTCTCTAGATACAAATACCCACACTAGTATTAACACATCACTTAAAATTTATGAGAACAAAAGCACAATTATCTGTTCAACTCCGACGACACCTGTATACATTATTAAAACACTATATTTTATAAAATAAGTTTACCTCTTTCAAAAAGAAAAAATAAGATCTACTGAAATCTCACGAAAAAGAACTGATAAATCACTGGTGGAAAAGAACTTCTCTCTGATACACATCAAATCAGCACATTCTGTCAAAAAATGATTAACACTGAACAAGCTGTCACACGCAACACACCATGGGGGATCTTCCCTTCTGAGTATCCAACTGTGCGTTATATAGCTGTGCCCAATATGTAACCGTGACAAAACCGATTCCTCTTTACGGTTACGTACCACCGATGGGAAAGGATTGGTTAAATCTGGGCAAATTTATTATGAATTTGATTACACCATTCACTCTGCCACAGTTCACGACAATACAAACTAGATTTATGACGTAGATCAGAGTGAGGAACAAACTGCATAGGCCTCCTGGAAAGACTTGCACCGAGAGCTTGTTTGGCTGCTTTGTCCACCACTGAGTTACCATAGATTCCCATGTGGCTGGGGACCCACAAGAAAACTATATGCTTTCCCGAAGAGACAAGCTGAGTATGAAGATCATGAATATCAGCCAAAACTGGATGTGAAGCTTCTTTTGTCGATAAAGCCGACAATGAATCCAATAAAATAAGGAAATCATTCTGATCTGACCTGGACACCGCACTGAGGGCCAGATTTAAAGCCTTCAGTTCAGCAGTATAAACAGACGACCAATCCTGCAATCTTAACAAAGTAGGCTCCTGAAAATTGTTATCACACACAATGGCAGCTGCAGCCCTCTCACCTTTTTAGAACCATCTGTAAAAATCTTGATAAAATCTTTATAAAGTTCACATTGCCCAAGATAAAGTTGTTTATATGCAGCACTCGAGGTGACCTCCTTTCGAAATTGAGTTAAATATAAATTAATCTCTGGATTGGCGACTTTCCAGGGAGGTACATCAGTCTGTAATGGACCGTCATCAACAGCATCAAGGTCAATGCCAGCTGCCCCGAAGTGGGGCAAAATACGAATACCCAGTGGAGGAATCTCATTTGGCTTTGGATCATATTTGGCTCTAAAAGGCGGGTTCATGACAATATCATTGGCAGGGTTTTCTGGATTAGCCCTCAGTTTCAGATAGTAATTCATGGAAAGACACAACCTCCTTAGCTCCAGAGGGGGTTCACCAGATTCAACATACAAACTCTCTTTTGGAGATGTGCGAAGTGCTCCCAGAGCAATCCGCAATCCTTGATGATGAATTGGATCAAGAGCTTTGAGGTAAGATTTTCGTGCAGAACCATATACCACACACCCATAATCTAGCTTTGGTCTCACCAAAGCCCGATACAATCGCAACAAAGTTCGCTTGTCTGCACCCCAATCAGTGTGACTAATAACCTTCAAAACATTCAAACCTGACTGGCAAGATTGTTTAATGTACTTAATGTGAGGCAAAAAAGAAAGCTTATTATCAAAAATAACCGCCAAAAATTTCACTTGTTTGGAAACTTTAATTACCTGACCATTGAGACTGATAGCTGGTTCTAAGACCTGAGATCTTTTCCTATGGAAATGAATACACTCTGTCTTAGTAGCTGAAAACTTAAATCCATTTTCAGTAACCCACTGCTGAACACGATTAACACACAACTGAAGTTGACGCTCAGCTGCAGCCAAAGTTTTCCCCTTGGCAGAGATGGAGAAGTCATCAACAAATAATGACTTATCAATTCCAGACTTTACTGACTGGACGATGTTATTAATCTTAAGATTGAACAGAAGTGGAGAAAGGATGCTACCCTGAGGGACACCCATCTCCTGCTCAAAAGGATCCGAAAAGGTCGAATGAAGTCTAACACTGAAATGCCTGTTAGACAAAAAATTAGCAACAAACACTGGTAAATTACCTTTGAAATCAAGTGCCTTCAAGTCCTGAAGAATTCCATGCCTCCATGTTGTGTCATAAGCTTTTTCTAAATCAAAAAGAATAGAAACTACATGTTCTCCATTAATCAAAGCATTCCTGATAAAAGACTCATATCGAACCAGGTGATCAGTAGTACTGCGGTTGTTCCGAAATCCACACTGGGAAACATCTAAGGCCCCCAGACATTCTAACTGCCATAACAATCGAGAATATACCATTCTCTCCATAGTTTTACATAAGCAACTAGTGAGAGCTATAGGACGATAGTTGTTAGGATCCGAATGATCTTTCCCTGGTTTAGGAATATGGATAACAACCGCCTCTCTCCAAGAAGGTGGAAAATACCCTGAACACCAAACATGATTAAACAGAGACAACAACACCTTTAAACCCTCAGCTGGCAAATGTTGAATAAATTGGTAATGAATGTCATCTGGTCCAGGAGCTGAGTTGTTGGCTTTCAAAATGGCGTCCTTTAACTCATCCATGCTGAAAACGCAGTTGTAATCCTCAGAACTATCTGGCATGAAGGAACAAGATTTTGACTCTGCTGATCTTTTGATACGCTGGAATTCCTTGCAATAATGATCAGCTGACGAATTTTGATGGATAGTAACAGCTAACGAATTAGCAACCTCCTTTTTATTAGTAATAATCGATCCATTTACTTGCAAACATTTTATAACTGATGTAACCGACTTTCCCTTAATCTTACGGATTAGTTTCCAGACTTTCCTTGAATTGACCTTAAAGGACAGATTTGAACAAAATTTTTTCCAAGATTCTTTCTTCTTAGTTTTAAAAGTATACCGACACTTAGCCCTACATGCCTGATGTTTAACTTTGTTCGCCACCATAGGAAACCTAGCAAAAAGTCTTTGAGCACCTTTTCTCTTACCCTTCAAAGTTTTGCACTCTTTATCATACCAAGGGGTCTTAACATCATTTGGTTTATCACGGGACTTGGGAATAGCTTCCTTAGCACTCTACAATCACTTTAGTGAACTGCAAAACAGGATCATCATAACTCCGCAACAGATTCATAGGCAGTCTACTTAAAATCTGTTGCTGATAAAGACTCCAATCTGCAGAGCGAAACTTCCATGTTTCCCGAGGGGACTCCTGCATTTGCTTCGTAAAATAAATAAAAATCGGAAAGTGATCACTCCCGCTTAGGTCCGAATGAACCTGCCACTCTAAGTCCAAAAATAAGGAAGGGTCGCAAATGGACAAATCCAAGTGAGTCAAAGAACCAGAAGGAGAACAAAAGGTCGGTGAGCCTGAATTCAAAAGACAGAGATCATGATCCGATATAAAATCTTCAAGAACTTTCCCTTGAGAATTGGTGCAGTTACTTCCCCACTGTGGAGAATGGCCATTCAAGTCACCCAATAAAAGAAATGGGCGAGGGAGCTGAGAAATTAAACCATCCAACTGACTCTTCGAAATCACAGAAGATGGAGACAGATACAAACAACATATCGTAACGACCTTGTTTAACGAGATACGAGCTGCCACTGCTTCCAGATCCGTCTGAAGTGGAATTTCTGTATGTAGTACCGAATTATGAATATAAAGAGAAACGCCTCTCCTTGAAAAGTCTGCAGAAGCTGGCTTGAGTAAGCAGGAGAAACCAGGAATCTCATGCTTCTTACTTGCAGTTAAAAGGGTTTCCTGAAGAGCAATTACCGAAGATCTATACTCTGTCAATAATAGCTCAAGGTCCCGACAATTTGCTTTAACTCCCCTTATGTTCCACTGGAGTATGTCCATGTTAGGTTGTTAAAAGAATATCTATCAGCCCTCTTCTCCAGAAACTTCACTGTCCACCAAAGAACTAAAACGGTTCTTCAAGACAAGATCAGAAGCCGATGCTCCTGATAAATTTCTAAGTTGTTTGTTGCCATGCTTGGAATTTGCTCTTACTGGACTGAAACCTGCTGCACCAAATACCTGACTTCGAGATTTCCCCTAGGAGGGTCTGGAGTCCGAAAAGGACGCTCCTCACTGCATGCCTGTCTCGTACTGCTGTTATTGGCCTGTGAGCGAGGGGACATCTCTTTCCTCCGATCCTTCACCCCTGACCTCTGATCCACAGCACTTTGTACAACTGAAACACTTCTTCCCTCACCAGCAGGGACTGAAGCCTGTTGTACACTGCTGGACGGAACACTATTGCATTTCTGAGACAAAACCTCAACTGATTGTTCAAGTATAGTAAGCCGATCCAAAACGATGACAACAATTCTGTCAATTTCTTCTCCAGAGCAGTGAATGGAGCTGCTCCCAGATCATCACCCGATGACCGGTTCGCAGAATCGTTAACCACCTTCTGTGCATAAGTAGCAGCCAAGGAGTCCTGGCCTCCACTAACCTTCTAGCCTCAAGAAAGGAACATTTCCTCTCAATCTTTACTTTCTGAATCTCGCATTCCTTTTTCCACACTGGACAACTTTTTGGATTTGCTGGATGATCACCCTTACAATTGACACAGTATACAGCATTTATACAAGATTCATCATGCTTCTTCTGTCCACAGTCACGACAGATCTCCTGACCCCGACAAGCTTGGCTGGAATGCCCAAAGCGTTGGCACTTGAAACACCCGCAAAGGAGATGGTACAAAAGGCGTAACTTTCACTCGGACATAACCCACTTTGACAAACTCTGGGGGATATGGCATAGCAAAAGTCAAGAATAGCGTGTTGGTTTCGATTAAGTCACTTCCTTTAGAGATTTTAACTCTATGGACCTGCAGAACACCCTGACTTTCCATCTCAGTCCGAATTTCTGATTCAGCAACTCCAGCCAAGTCAACACATCTGATTACCCTTTCGAGTAGTTGAGAAAGGGGTGAATGGAAACCTTAACTGTGATCTGCATGAGTTGAGAACCATCCCTTTTCAGCAGCAACCGAGACGCCGCTTCCGTAGCACAGTTAACAAGGTAACTACCAGATCGGAGTCTTTTAATCATTTTAAATCCTGTGGACGAAACTCCCTCGAACCACTTGCAAACAGCGAACGGAGAAATCCGAGCAATGGATTCTTTCGGATCTTTTGCTTCCACTCGAAGGAAGCTTGGCCATGTGTTTTGGATACCCTTTCTCTTTGCCACTTCTCTTATCTCGTTATCTGAATCTGAATCTCTACTCATAGTCTCGTCCATAAGCGTGCCATGTCCATCATCGTTTCTTCTCTTTTTGTTAGGGGGTAGTTGTTTAGATGTCATAATGAAAGAAAAAAACTTCACCTCCCCTACTCCCCACCCGCCATCGAGTGCCCACAAGGGCGATGCCCCTAAGCGGTCCTCCAGCAAAGGGAAACACCAGGGTTATAGTGCAGGTATACACCGCGTGGCACGCACTCCACCCCATCCACCAGGCTCATGACCAACTGCCGGGAACGGACAAGAGGCCACTCACCTGACTTCCAGGACAAGCAACGTGGCACACGGTTTGACCCATGCCATGCACACACTGTGAAGGCGACCGGTTGACAGCATTGGGCCCCATGCTGCCCCCCGTCTAGGGGAAGTCCGGGCCAAAGTGGCGTGTTGAGGGGTGCGGATCCTACTCCGAGTTCCTCTCAACCACCAGGACACCATTCTCCCCCGACACGGGTCGCACCCACGGTCAACACGGTGGACCAAGAGGCCACAGAGAAAATAGAAAGTGCTACAGAAGACTTGTGAAAAAAGGAAAATAATAGGATAAAGATCCGTAAAGGCAGAAGATAGACAAAACAGAAAACTGCAGATTAATAAGGAGAATGTTGAAAGAGAAATGCAGGTGAAAGAACCATGGGTAGGCAGAAAAAACACAAAAAACAGAGAAAAAGAAAGCCCACTTAAAACAAAGTCCCACCCTCAAGGGGCACAAGAGGGTGACCCTGAGAACTAAAAATAAGACACCCCACCCAGGTCCCCAGGGCAGACCCCGGTGGGGGTGATAGCGATATCAACAATGGAAATGAGGTGTTATCACAAAGCACTGAACATCAGATATATTGATATCAATATCAACAATGGAAATGAGGTGTTATCACAAAGCACTGAACATCAGATATATTGATATCGATATCAACAATGGAAATGAGGTGTTATCACAAAGCACTAAACATCAGATATATTGATATCGATAACAACAATGGAAATGAGGTGTTATCACAAAGCACTGAACATCAGATATATTGATATCAATATCAACAATGGAAACGAGATGTTATCACAAAGCACTGAACAGATATATTGATATCGATATCAACAATGGAAACGAGATGTTATCACAAAGCACTAAACATCAGATCTATTGATATCAATATCAACAATGGAAACGAGGTGTTATCACAAAGCACTGAACATCAGATATATTGATATCAATATCAACAATGAATAAGTGTGTCAAACTATCCAGCAGCACGCATCAGATCATATGGAGATCTACTGACATCAGTTCAAAAAAAAAGAAAAAAAAAGGGACTTAGATGGTATGACTATGTAACAAGATCTTAATGCTTTGCTATAATAATTCTCCAGGAAACTGTCAAAGGAGGAAGACGGAGGGGGAGACCAAAAAAATGGATGTGTTATTAGTGTCAACAGTACAAAAAAAGGAAAGAAAAAAAAATTATCATTGCATGTCAACTGTACAGAATGGACAAGAAAAAATAAAATTGCAAAGACCCAGTCTTTGTCACATTACGGCAGAACTGCATAAGATAATATTGCTTACAGCCCAGCTGACCACAAAGGGACACATCAGGGCTGTCACCATGTTAAAATCAACTCAAGTCATTCATTCACACAATTCTTTTAAAATAAAAAAATAAAAATAAAAAAAAAATCCTAAAGTTTGTTAAAAAAAACCTTTCCACTGTAAAATCTCAGATTGCAGGACTGGAGGAACCTTGTTCATTGCTGTGCCCCTGTGACTCCTCATGGATAAGGAAGAAGATGATTTAGTTTGTATATAGTTTTGAGTTTGTTTCCAGCCTTGATGTGGCTCCATTATTGGCTGAACCATAAATATTTCATATTTGACTGTCTGTAATTTTTCTTTTCTTCCAGTCCCTCCCTTCTGTCAGTCCCCATGCTGTGATTCTCCTTTTTCTGATATTTGTTTGCAGGGGTCCTGAATCAGAGCAGCGAACTGGTCTTTAAGGAAGACCATTTTGCCTTAATGCCGCTGCAGCTGTTGTCAGAACTTGATGAAGTAAGCACCAGTGGTGGCAAGGGTCCTGCTCACTGTGCTACCGCCAGCAAGGCCCAGACTGGTCATGACTTGTCTGCTGCATCGGCAGCTGAAAAGGAAGGTGAGAAAACAATCTTCAGGGGATCCGATACGCAGCCTGAGGATAGAGAGGAAGCCGAGATGTTCGGGTTGTTAGCTGTTAGCATGCATTTGATTTTAAAATAAGAGTCTTGATTTTGACTTATCAGTGAGAAGTTGGTGGGAAATTGCTGGTAGTGGACAAATGACAAGTGCATTTGGAAAAGTCTGATGGAGTGCCTGAATGATAATTATGTACTATTAAGTAACTGTTTCTAGAAGTTGTTTCTAGAAGTTGGCCCCTCTGAGGGTTGCAACCTTGCTGTTGTCAGAGGGCTTGAGCGGTCCAGTGATCCCTTAGGCTCTAACTTGAATGGAAGGCTAGGTTTTGTAAATACTTCTAGGTTTGTATGGCAAAGATGCTGACCAGCCTAAACACAACATGATAGGAGTTGATGCCCCTGGTAGGGTCTCCTGTGTTAGACAGGTTAAAGGTGAGGGCCCTGACAAGTAGTAACCCCTGTTCTATCTTTAGCTTTTCTGAATGGATCTTTTCTGTCATCTTTCCCTTTCAAGTCTTCTTTTCCATATTATTTTCTCTGTGGTCTTCTTAAGATCTGCCACATTTACCATGCGGTGCAGCCTATGGTTGAAGGGAATGAGATCCTGGTGATTAAGAGGGCAGGTGCTGTCAACACATCTCTTTGGCTCAGGCCTCTTCTAGACAGGAGGTACACACTGGCCCAGGTGTATTGATTGGCTACCCCTGCATGGGGCGGGGTTAAAACTAGCAGTTTCCTAGCTGGCCAAGTAATACCTGCAGTGCTCAGCTCTCTGTCCCTAGGAGTTTAGTATGATCGGGAGGGGGGGGGGGGGTTAATGGGCTTGTGTTTGTTATGTCCCTTGGGGGAAGCCTGGAGAAGCTAAAGACTATGATATCTTGGCCCCGGCTCCTTAGTTGGACTCCATGGTGGGTGGATAAGGAGGGATGAAATAAAAACAGAACAAAAATGGCTTCTTCACAAAAAATTCCTCCCTTAAAAAAGTGAAAAGCCCAAGTAACATCAAAAATGGCACAGGACTCTGATATTGACAGTGACTTGGACTCAGAAATTAGGACAAGGAATTTTACAAATAAAACTTGAAAAACAGTTTCATGATGAAATTGTTTGAACCGCACACCTCTCTGAAATCTTATAGTTACAAAATAGTTTTTGCTCGGCCCCGGTCATGTGGGCATTTGAGGCAATGAGGCGGGTGATAAACCTGCCAAGAGTGCCCCAAAGAAAAGGTTTGAGCAGACGTCTGTCTGTCACGCACGAACTGGTTACAGGTCGCCTCAGCGACAATTGTGGAGTGTGGCCCATCCGTTTCTGGGTGGGCAGAGGACATGAAGTGCGTGATTCCTGCCGAGAGTTTGCTTACCTGTCAACTCTTGGAGGGGGGAAGGAGGAGAACATTTAGACTCGCTGGAATAGTGGGTTTTACGTGTGTAAACGAACACTCGTGAAACTGGAGTTCTTCGATGTGATCATGGAATTCCGTGCATGTGAGTGCTGTCTTGCGAGTTTCCGAGGTGAATTCGGAGTGTCGTCGTGTGTCTGCAAATCAGTACAAACTGAGGCTTCATCCACGAGGGTTGGGTTAGCCTAGTGCTCAAGTTTATTTCTGCTGTTGAGACAGGGGTTCTGGGTATGCCCTCGACCAACTTCTGAAGGTTTGGCTACCTGAGTTTTGACTGTCGGTGTTTTGATGTTCAGTGATGAGTTCTGCATCTACCAGGGCGTTGGCTGTCTGGCAGTGTCCCGGTGACTGAGAGTGTCGTCCAGTGTGTGTCGTTCCTGTTTTGACCAAGGTGAGCATGTAAAGTAGCGGAAATTCTGGAGGCTGTAAAGTTGGTTGTTTGCAGATATTTCATCAACTTTTGTATTTCAGTCCCCAGAACTGGAGGATTTTTTATTTATTTTATTCGCAAGGTTTCTTTTTATGTGAGTTCGACTAAGGGGGAAATTCTGTGGGAGGAGAGAAGAGAGTGAGGGCATTTAAATGCGCGAGAAGTTTGAAAGAAAAAAAAAGGATATAACTTGAACTTAAAGTCGAGGAAAACCGTACATGTGGGAATAAAACAATGTGTGTTTCTGATCTACATTGATGCAGATTGGTGGATTAGTTACAGTAGGATTGATGCGCCAAGACATATGTTGATGTACTTGGTAGTGGTCGTAGGTGTACAGAAATATTGTTTTCAAGTTTGGTCAAGATTGGTTATTTTCTGAGAGTGTAGGTTGGTGTCGGAGGACCGAAACTTTTAGCATTAGAAGAGATGAGTCTGTCACGCAGTGCGTGGCGGGTGCAGAAGGTAGACCGCGTGCGCTGTGTCTGAGTGTGTGTGAGGTTTATCGATCGATAGGTGACAGGTGGTGGTACCCTGGACTAAGACTCGTCTTGCAGAGGTTCACTTTTGGTGTTTGAGCGTGGAACCAAACCGGGTTGGATGGGCGGAAAGGTAAAGTAGGGATTATTACATTAATAAAAAGAGTTTTTTTTCCTAATTATTGTTAAAGATTTGCAGGTGAATTAATGATTCTTAAATACAATAGTAGTATCAGTTAGATTACTTAGTAAGGTTATCACAATTGGAAAAAAGAGAGAAATAGCAGATGATAATAAAAAGGTGTTTCAGATACTTAGGAACTGTGCCTCAGAAGTCTATTCTTGGTGTATATATATATGTATATGGTTTTTGTTTTAGTCGACAGGGTGCGCCAGTATTCGAAAAGTTTTCCTCAGCATTGTGGTATCGGTAGGCAATGTTTAGGACAATGTATAGCAGCACTCGGAAATCCTTGTCGAGCTTACGTAATTGATAATGGTCCTAGCGCTTGATAATTTCTGATAACATTTGCGGGATTATGATTGTGCCTGCTAGGAAATTAGGATACCCAGGTTCAATTCTATTATTTTGTTTTGCTTGAGATGTGTTTGATGATTCTATTAAGCATGTTATTGGGTAATGGGCCCTGAACTGTGACTGGTACTGGTAGTCACTAACAGTCGGTTGTTTGTTGGAATAAATATGATTTATGATCTTACTGAATCATTGTCTTGGAGACTTCGATGGGGACTGAAGTCGTGGGAATATAATTCGGACGGTATAACCACTGTTATGAGGGAACGGTTACAATTATGTTCGCGGCCATTGATGGAAATGGAAAGTCAATGGAGTCGGTTTAAATTTGTGATGCAAACTTTCCAGTGAGAGAGAATTTTGATGTCAAGGTGGCTGATGGTATAAGTCAAGATTTAAAATTCCAGTCAGCTGTCGCACTGTGGGTTGTGACGTGTACATCTCAGGACTATATTTAATGAGTCAATGTGAAATGCTAAAAAATATGAAAACACTCAGAACTGTTTCCTTAAGTGAAGCAGCAAATCTTTATTCTTCTGTGGTAGTAAGACGTTTTCCTTCTTCACAGGTTCCGGCAAGTTTTCTGACTTCTTCTCCTGCATAGCAAATCCATGAGGGTTGGCCTATCAGGTTGGGGGGTCATCTTACCTCCACCTCCACTGTCATCCCTGCCCATTCCTCTGCCTGGAGTGGGGACGCACCTGGATCCGGCAGGGTGGGTTCTGGACTGGGTGCCAACTTCGTCTTCTGCAGTTCCAGTGGTTGCAGTTCCTCCAACTTCGGTTCTATCCTTTCTTCGGGGTGGGCAAGCACCTCAAGGGCCCACTGCGGTACATCATCTGCGTGTGAATTGTGAGTGGTGTAGTTGGTGCACTGTAGGTAGGGGACCGGACTCTTCGATTCTTCACTACTTTATTCCAGCTGCTTCGTCTCAAGCGCTTCAGTGCAGGTCTTGTGGGTTTTTTTTGGTGGTACATTGATGTGAGGGCGTGGTGAATCAGAGACAGACTTTTACGTGGTGATATTAGAAAACACTGTATTGCCCCCTTTTTTTTTTTTTGAGGTTTTTTTCTGTGTGCATGTGTTGAGTGTCCGCCAGGGACTTTGAGTGAGATACTCAAATTGCAAGATTGGGTATCGGGTCACTTGAACAATTTAAGTGCTGTGAATGATATTTTGGGGGATTGTGTATGGGTGTAGGGATAGTCTGACACCAGTAGAGAAAATTTAGTATAAGGAATACAGCTTAGGAGAAGGTGTACACTGAAGCATCACGCGGGCATCTCGGGTTCGATGGAATATCAACCTTGTTTGATGTTTCAGCCCGGGATTACCAAGTGATGTAGTTCTTCACCCTTGTCCCCTCTGGTATTGGCCTTCAGTGGGCTGAGGTGTGTGTGTGTGTGTATGTGCTTCTTGGGGGAAGGGTCATTACATATGAATGCGCATCACATGCGTGCACAGGTATGCACAAGGGGCCATGTGATGATGGACGCGCATTGGTGTTATTAGTATAGTTGGATTCCTTTTGCTTTGTTTTTTTTGCATGTGGGGAAGCTGCGTGTGTGTGCTGGACGTAAAAATCTTGGTGTTTTCATCTGCTATTCTGTTGGCGAGACTGCGTGTGTGAATGCAAATAAAGCCTTCTGTTTGTGCACCATATTTCCCTTTGTCTGTGTGTTTGTTGTGTGGCGTTCGTACTCTTAGGTAAAGAGTTAGCACATTGACCATTCCTTTTACACCCTTTCATATCTTTTAAAAGGTGAAGAAGTTCTGTAGTGTATTCCATGTCATGTACCATTGAGAATGACACATGTTCTTGTCAAGTGTTGGGACTTAACATGTCAGATAAACACTTTACTGCGGATTCCATGAAAACCCGATCAGGGATGTCCAGCCTGATGTGATTTTGGAATTTCTGAAAGAGACCAACACTTTCAATCTGA
The DNA here is from genome assembly GCA_033310375.1 of Conus canariensis. Taxonomy (NCBI): domain Eukaryota; kingdom Metazoa; phylum Mollusca; class Gastropoda; order Neogastropoda; family Conidae; genus Conus; species Conus canariensis. Next base: position 31,957,908 of record CM065747.1, read on the forward strand.
TCTGAGATTTCAAAGGAAGAAAGGTTTTTACAAAGTTTCTGGTGCATTTTTAGAAAATGTTTTAATGAGTTGTATGGATGTGTCCTTTTTTCATGACTTGAGAGTTGACTTCAACACGGTGACAGCCGTGATATGGTTCTCTATGGTTGGCTGGGCTATAAGCAACATCATGTCTCTCTCTCTCTCTCTCTCTCTCTCTCTCTCTCTCTCTCTCTCTCTCTAGAAATTAGTCTTTGGACCATTTAATATTAAAACTTTTCTGTCATGGATGGGCAAGAGTGTTCTTAGGCAGCACGTTAAGAGTGACAGGCATCAGAAAAATGAATGAAAATTCAAAGCAGATACCAGATGCAGCATAACTGATTTATTCATTCCTTCTGTGTCTGTTCAACAAAAAGTCGTGTGTCAAGCACAGTCAGTTCCACTAACTGTAGCAGCACTAGTAGTGCCATCAGTGAATGTCCATCAGCTCAAGTCTAGCCACAGTGATCTAAGGTTAGCAGCAATGTTGACAACGATCGATTAAAGTCTGAAGTGATGTGGGCACTGAAATGTGGGCATCGAACCGATGGTTCATCAAAGACAGGATGTAGACAGCAAGACATTTGAAACACTCAGTCTGTGTCAAAATGAACTCTCACTTGGCCATGACTCCCGCATCATCTTGAAGGGTTGACAAATCATGCTACCTGCATCCTACACTGTGGATATTGCTCATTCTGGCCATCAAGGGATCATGAAAAACTTGAAGGGTTGACAAATCATGCTACCTGCATCCTTACACTGTGGATATTGCCATTCTGGCCATCAAGGGATCATGAAAAACTTGAAGGGTTGACAAATCATGCTACCTGCATCCTGACACTGTGGATATTGCCCATTCTGGCCATCAAGGGATCATGAAAAACTTGAAGGGTTGACAAATCATGCTACCTGCATCCTGACACTGTGGATATTGCCCATTCTGGCCATCAAGGGATCATGAAAAACTTGAAGGGTTGACAGATCATGCTACCTGCATCCTTACACTGTGGATGTTGCCCATTCTGGCCATCAAGGGATCATGAAAAACGTCTCACCCCTCAGAGAAAAAGTGCTGTTCAGGGAACGCAGATTTTGGTGAAGAACACGGTTAAGGACTGTATGACATGCCAGGTGGCTACACTGACTGCAGCACATGGAGAACACAGTCAAGAAGTGTATGACATGCCAGGTGGCTACACTGACTGCAGCACATGGAGAACGCGGTCAAGAAGTGTATGACATGCCAGGTGGCTACACTGACTGCAGCAAATGGAGAACACGGTCAAGAAGTGTATGACATGCCAGGTGGCTACACTGACTGCAGCACATGGAGAACACAGTCAAGAAGTGTATGACATTCCAGGTGGCTACACTGACTGCAGCACATGGAGAACATGGCTAAGAACTGTATGACATGCCAGGTGGCTATACTGACTGCAGCACATGGAGAACACAGTCAAGAACTGTATGACATGCCAGGTGGCTACACCGACTGCAGCACATGGAGAACACAGCCAAGAAGTGTATGACATGCCAGGTGGCTATACTGACTGCAGCACATGGAGAACACGGTCAAGAATTGTATGACATGCCAGGTGGCTACACTGACTGCAGCACATGAAGAACACGGTCAAGAAGTGTATGACATGCCAGGTCGGTATAATGACTGCAGCACGTGGAGAACACGAGAACGTATGACATGCCAGGTCATTATACTCACTGCAGCACGTGGAGAACACTGTCAAGAACTGTATGACATGCCAGGTCATTATACTGACTGCAGCACATGGAGAACACAATCAAGAACTGTATGACATGCCAGGTCATTATAATGACAACAGCACATGGAGAACACTGTCAAGAACTGTATGACATACCAGGTCACTACGCTGACTGCAGCGCATGGAGAACACTGTCAAGAACTGTATGACATGCCGGGTCATCATACTGACTGCAGCACGTGGAAAACACTGTCAAGAACTGTATGACATGCCGGGTCATTATACTGACTGCAGCACGTGGAAAACACTGTCAAGAACTGTATGACATGCCAGGTCACTACACTGACTGCAGCACATGGAGAACACTGTCAAGAACTGTATGACATGCCGGTCATTATACTGACTGCAGCACATGGAGAACACTGTCAAGAACTGTATGACATGCCAGGTCATTATACTGACTGCAGCGCATGGAGAACTCTGTCAAGAACGTATGACATGCCGGTCATATACTGACTGCAGCACATGAGAACACTGTCAAGAACTGTATGACATGCCAGGTCACTACACTGACGCAGCACGTGAAGCTCCTGCATGTCCGAGCTTCCTTAGGCTCCATGGAAAGAACTGTCTGCTGATTTTGATCATCGACCCAGCGGACAATACTTTTTGGTTGTGACAGTTGTATACTCTCGCTATCCTGTGGTTCATATTCTACAGTCCACCTCCAGTGGAAGTGTGATCTCCCATCTTGACAATATATTTGCTGAATTTGGTATCCTGGAATCATTGAAAGCAGACAGTGGACCACCCTTCAACAGCAATGACTTCACACAGTTTTACACCCACAGTGGTATCAAACACAGAAAGGTTATTCTATTATGGCCCTGTGCTAATGCAGAGACAGAATGTTTCATTAGAACAATCAAGAAAACAATCAAGACTGCAACTAGAGTCAACTTCAAACAGGAGATGTACAGATTCTTCCTTGATTGCCATGCTACACCTCATTCCAGTACCAGTGTATCGCCAGCTGCTGCTCCTTTTGGCTGAAACTGAGAACCAGACTTCCTCAGATCACCAAACACTCAGATGACAATGTTATGCAACAACAAATGCCTCGCAAAAAGCTATGATTAGATGCCATGCCAACAACAAAGCCTATGTGAGACTTTCAGATATTAAAGTCGGTGATCCTGTTTCCCTGAAAGACTATCATGCTCTGAAATCCAACGCTCCATTTCAGCCTGTTCCTCTGGTGGTGACCAACAAGAAAAATTCCATGATCACCACTCAATGAGATCCTCAACGCGTCACCAGAAACAGCTGCTTCTTCAACAAATCTCCCTGGCATCCATTGGCTGCAAAGACTGAACCTGATCCACCAGAGCGTAAACAAGGTGAACCAGATAGATTTGCATAGCATAGCTATACAACTCAGCATAGCTGAGCATATACAGGCATTAGAATGCTTCCACACTGCCGCATGTCTGTGTATGGACTAGCTGGTATCCACTTTCACATAGCACCACTGAACCAACATTGTAGCAGTGCAGCGTCTCCATCTGTTAAGCTGCTGAAGATGACTGCACATCGACTGCTTTCTATGAGGTGCTGGAACTGTGACAGGACAGTGCTGGGTGTGGTTGTGTATGGGGCAGCAAGAAGAGCAGAACTGGCAGGAGCAGGCTTGGGAGATTAGTCCGAGGGCCACATTGAGCTATCGATCAAGTTCATCGGCTAGAAAACCGTATCGCAATTTTTTTTTTTTTTTTTTTTTTTTGCAAAAGGTACTTGGATAACATAAGATTAAAATTTTATAGTCTAGAACCACCGAACCTATCTAAATTAATCAGTAGAACACAAAAGAGTTGGCGAATTATTGAAACCGAAAACGACTTTTTACCGGCCGTTTTCATCGCGAGTTATTTCCCTTAACATGCAGACGCCTGTCTTGTTCATTGTTGCGAACATGAAATTTCTACCTATTTAGAACAATTTTCTGATTTTCGATGGATTACAACCATACGATCCTGTCACCAGTGGACGGTCTTAGATGGAGAAGAACAGGTGATCGCTCAAAAGCTTCTGGGTTTCGACTCGAAGAAAGTGCACGGTATCACCCCCAGTGTTATATGCGGTTCAATAGCAAATGCAGAATGGAACAAGCACAGGTGCGTTTTCAGAAGGGCAAAGCTACTGGTACAGTTTCACCAAGAAAGAACGCGAGACCATGACGACAGAAAAATGGAAGAGGAACAAGTTCCAATGTTTTGCCACCCATCTGCATTTTATGCAAGAAGACCAAGTGGAAGCACAACATAGCCACAGGAACATGGTGTCCAGAAAAACTTTGCCAAGTAAGTATTTAAAGTATTTTTGTTATGACAGTAAATAAATTTTGATGTGGTGTCACGCATCACATAGTGAATGACAAACATGTCATGAGCAAACAAATATTGTGCTGACATCAGACACAACTTCAGTAAACAAGGGGATGTTGCTGAAGCAAACTGACAAATTTATCACACAGAGAGACAGAGAAGGGTGGTCCTTGCCTTGATACCCAGTTTCACAAACTGCTTACAATTCTAACCTCTCCCTACCATTCTCTACCACCACCCCACTTCCCTCCCCACCTCACCCACCCCCTCTGGCATCCCATTCCGTTTCAAGTCAAGAACACTTTATTATCTCCATGACACAGCCCTGATGTGGCCCCTTGCGGTCGGCTGGGCTATAAGCAACATTATCTTATCTCATCTCCATGACATGACGTACGTGTGTGTGTGTGTGTGTGTGTGTGTGTGTGTGTGTGTGTGTGCGCGCGTGTGTGTTCGTGTATATGCATGTATGTGTGCGTGTGTGTGAAAGACTGAAGGAGTGAGGTTGTGTGTCTGTCATTTGGTCTCATTTACACTTCCCCACCCTCTTCCCCATCCCTTCACCTTAAGACAAACTGGCATAAACACAATGTGTGCTGTAGACTGTCACTAGTGTCAGCTGCTGTGGCGAGTAGCCACTGAATGCGTTTTACCATGGTCATTGAGTTTGTGAGAGTGTGCTAGTCTGATGGGTCCCAGTCTGACAACTGACAAAGATATTGTTTTTTGCTTGTTACTTAATTAATACATGTTTGTCCTTTATATTCAAATCAAAACAAACCAGTACAACTGTACCAAATACAATTTTAAGACATTACTGAGTGCGCACCAATTGATGTCAAAATAGTAATAATACTAATGATGATGATACTAATGATAATAATAAGCATTGATCATCAAAAACAAATGTTACAAAGCATGACTTCTGCATTTAAAAATCTATGCAGTGTGCAGAATCAAGAGAAGCAAAATTCTGGTAATTTGATGTGTAGCTTTATTTTCCAGAAATGAAAGATGTGACCGACATAAGGACAATCAGCAGAAATTTTAGTGTCATGTGTATGATTTACATGTAGCATAAATAAGTTTTTACTTTTGATGGGTGTGTGAATATTAAAATTTCACTTTTAATCATATGTAAGGGCATGGGTATTTGAATGCATAGTTGTATATCCTGATTGGTTAAAACATTAGCAGTGTGTGTGTGTCTGTGTGTATAAATATGCATTAATATGTGATCGGTTTATTTGATACCAACAGGGAGGCCCTTCAGCAGAAGGATTCTATGATGCCATTGTCAGTCTTCAGAGAGCTGATGTCCTCCATGACATTCAGTACAGACTGGACTTTCTGGCTGTGAGGGCAAAGTAAGTTCACATACTCACCCCATTTTCACACTGAAGACCTCTCTCTCTTCCACGCACACTGGGCGCCTGTGTGTGTGTGTGTGTGTGTGTGTGTGTGTGTGTGTGTGTGTGTGTGTGTGTGTTGCTGTTTTTCTTGTTTTTGTTGAGAAGTGTATGACAGGTGTCATTGTATGTGTGTCACTGTGCACATGAGTGGTGTCCTCAAGAGACGGACAGATGCAGAAAGAAAATGTTCAGAGATTCTTGTTTGAAGAACAAAACAAAACAAAACAAAAAAATTGTAAGTTAGACCTACTTTCTCATTTGGGATTTTTTTCCTCTCATTTAACATCCCTTTTGGTCATAATGTTTCATTAGTTTTCTTTCTAATTCATTCATCCTGTCACCATTCTCCTCCTAGTCTTACATTCTTTTTGTACCTTCACTCTCAAGCTACCTTTTTTGTGGTGGAACTTCACTATAGAGCATTCCTTTTTTTCCATATTCATGGTATGCTAATCTCAATCCACTTTCTTCCTTACCCCACTTTACTTTTGGTGCCAGTATTACTGCCTTTTGAGAGTTACCAATTGCTGTGATGGTTTTTGTTATTGTATTTATTTTTTAAAAGTGATGATAATAGGGATGATGATGTGACTGTGGTTATGTTGCTATTATTTATTTTGTTTTAAGAATTCACCAGTATATTTTATATATATTTCAAAGTTTCAAAATGGAGTGACTGACGGCGGAGAACGAAGCAAAATTTAGAGAGGGTGTTAGTTACCGCCAATGACATTGACAAACAAAGCACATGACAAGACACGATGCATTTCAACCACTTGGGTCTTCTTCAGGCGAAAAAATAAATCACATTTAACATTTAAGACAGTACAAACAAAGAACGAAAATGACTCATCTGTTGTTAGTCCATGTGGTGGGGAGAATAGCCGCTAGGCGGAAATGACAAGGGGGATTATGGGAGAGCAAAAGGCGGGGGGGGGGGGGTTTCGTGGGGGAGTGGGGGGGGGGTTGTGTGATACGATAGGGTTGTGTGTCTAGTTTAGTGGGGTGGTGTGATATCTTTGTGACAGTTGTGAAGAAGACCCAAGTGGTTGAAATGCATCGTGTCTTGTCATGTGCTTTGTTTGTCAATGTCATTGGCGGTAACTAACACCCTCTCTTTCTAAATATATTTCAAAACTTTTTTTTATTATTCTCCCTACCTGTTCTCCCTGTCACCTCCCTCTCCTTTTGCCCCCTTCCCTCCCTCCCTCCCTCACTCTGAGCCTCTTGTCTTAGTTTTAATATCAATCTTCATTGCTCTCACAGGTATCACAACTCCTGGTACAGAATCCGATGCATACAGCATCCAAGGGGACAGTGAAGGCCAAAACAACTGATTGTGATGGTTCATCCGAGTCAACTTCTACCCTGTGTTCACCACGCCCATTCCAGAAATCATTCGATTCATTGTGTATGAATGTTATAGAACCACAACTGTGAAAGGGTGGAAGAATTGCCACTAAGCTCAACTGACTCAGTGACTGTTTAGGCAAATATGTCAAGAAGAGGAAAATATTTCTTTGAGCAAACATTGTAAAAGCATATTTGAAAACATGCCTTCAGGCAGTATACTCCTACATTATTTTTGCAGGGCAAAGGTGCAAAAGCAAGTCACAGGTGGTGTTTTTTTTTTTTTCCAGTGCTGGGCAGAGCATTGTTGCGAGCACAGAACTAGAAGACACTGAAACTGACAACAGTGATGAATCAGAAGACAGGGACTTAGAGAGTAATGTCAGTCTAATAATGATGTCATCTATACTTAGGATCTTAAGGCCCAGAGGAATACAGCTGTTACAGACTCTAATGCTGAATGTCAGCAAACTTGTGAAACAGTAAGACAAAGGCTTGCGACTGGGATAAAACAGTCAGAGATAACTACAGAAGCTGCAAGTGATGATTCGGAAAATGAATGGAAGCAACTTTACATGTCTGCTCTTTCTGTGAGGAATGTTTTGAGAACAACTCCAAAAATAGCTTCATGGCCTCCTTCTTCAGATGATGGAAATGAAGACAATCTTTTAAAGATTGTTCTTGCTGAATTATTCACTTCATTGCCTGGATCTGTGGTTTCACATGTGAATTTGAACAGGATCATGTACATGTTCCATGAGATGTAAAGCAAAAGATACTATCCATCTCACAGAACATTATTTCCTTGGCAAACAAGAATTACACCACACCAAAGCAGATCATGTATGCTTGGGATGGCGGTAAGACACATAACAGGATCAGGAAGACTTGTTAACATACTGAATGGGCTTGGGCATATCTCACAGACAACACTTCAGAGAGTTGAGACTTCTATCGCTGAAGCTGAAATGAGAAATCCAGTGCCATCTTCTATTAACAGGTCTCAATATGCAACACTGGCATGGGACAACATTGACTTCCAAGAAGAAACTATGAATGGACAAAACACAACACATTGTGCGAATGGGATTGTAATTCAGTGGGGACAACATTGACTTCCAAGAAGAAACTATGAATGGACAAAACACAACACATTGTGTGAATGGGATTGCAATTCAGTGTGGACAACATCCTTTGCCAGCTACATCTGTGGAAAATGCCACTACCCATAATTCTAACGTCAACAATTCCATGAAAAGAAAACTGGAGTGTGCTGAGACTAACATTGTGTATTTCTCTAAAAAGAGGAGGACAGATCCTCAGTTTCAGAATTAGAGCTGCACAACAAAATGAGTGGCCATTGTAAAACAAGACATGTTGTATTTTGTGCTCAAGCTATGCGCCCAGTCACTTGAAAGCCTTCCTTTGCCACCCTGGACTGGATTTAATGCAGCTGTTCAGAAGGAAGTGCCAGCCTGTGCTTCTTTGACATACCTTCCAGTCATTGATGGCAGTGCTATTGACATGTCAACAGTCAACACTATCCTCTGCAGAAGCATGGACTTTGCTGAACATTTAGACCAGAAAACAGTCAGTATTATTTGTGATCAAGCAATATATGCCAAAATTCATACTTTCGCTGGTGGACTGTCATCTAAAGTGACAACAAAAATAGAATGTGAACATAATTCTGTGAATATTTGTGCTATGCTTGACTTGAACTGTGTAGAATGTGGGCTGATTTCAATGGAAATATATATGTGCACATAAGGATTGCATAGTTCAACTAAGGGACATAATTCATTCTCAGAATCAGGTAAATTGATAACTATTTTTTATGTTCTTTTTTTGCCTTTTTTGTGCCTGTTATGAACCCAGTACCGCAGACCTTACATTATTTTATTACCTGAGGTGTCTGAAAGTTGGTTTTGGAGTATGTCATATGACTATTTTTCAGATTTTGCTTGTTTAAAAAATACATGTCTTTTTGACTGGAAGTATCACATTTAAATGCATATTTCTCACAAACAGATTGAGTCAAAAAGTAATACACTAATGACCCTCTTTCCAAATCAATCAAAAAATTTCAATGCAGGGACCTAGCTGACACTTTCATTTTCTAGGTCTTTTTTGGTGGGGTGGCCCTTGGACTAGACGGGATGGAAATCAGTAGGCTTTCTTAGGATATGCCTCTATATGGTTCCCATGCAGAGATTTGAATTGTAATTGTATCAATGCACAATTTGGTGGTCTCTGTTGGTGGTGTCCTTTAACTGTCCTTGGGAACTTTCGATTAACTGTTTCGGCCCAGGGTCAGTGGGGTGGGGCGACTACCATCAGGAGACTACCACCCTGTCTCCACCACTTATTTCAGTATATGAAGACTGTTGCAACTCCTTTCCTCTAGCTGCCCATTCTGCCCCTATACTTGTAAATATGTGACATATAGAACTCTGTGTGTGTGTGTGTGTGTGTGTGTGTGTGTGTGTGTGTGTGTGTGTGTGGTGGATGCCTGGGTTTCGTTGGTTTTTTTTTCCCTTAAGTTTCATATTGTAGAGTTATGGTTATACTATGTTGTTATTATTTCATCCTTGTCCCCTTTTGCTTTGATCTGTCTTCCTCTAATGTATTTTTTTTAAAAAAAACCTCTTCAACTGAATCCCATTCATTTACTTATACATGTACAACTACATCTTTTAATTTAAAATCATTGTGAATGGATCATGACTGATAATATGATATAACAAATGCTTATGTTGAAGAAGGAAAGAAAATGTTTAAAAAAACAAAAAAGAAAAGTCACCTTGGATACCCATCAGAAGACGTTAATACTCTTGGAGCTTGGTAAAAACAATGGCAATACGTAAACAAATAAAGTCTTCTTTTTGAAGACACGCCCAGAAGGACATCTTTCTTGTCTGCATCGAAGGTTAGGCACATTAAAGAAAAGGAGCTCAATGAAAGAAAACTTTTTTTTTAACTTGTTCATTAAATACCTAGAAAACACAGTGATATCATGACATTGATGACCGAATCAGAGCAAACTTGGAATTCCTTAAAGCAGAAAGAGGTTTTGTGAAACCCCTTAAAAAAAATTCCAAAAAAAAAATCAGTAGGCTTGTTTTTTGTGTAAAGTTCTGTTCTTTGTTCACAACAGCAACCTCCATTTGTAGACCTGTATTCCACTTGTTTTTAACCTGATGTGAGGAATGCTTGCGTAAGGTGTACACTTGCGAGTTGTTTTATGCTGACTTGAAAAAAAACAAACAAACAAACAAGCAGTGCTTGCTCCCAGGTGGCACAAAATAGGAAAGTTTTGAGTTCAGGCATGTTGGACTTAAATGCTTTCTACAAAATTATTTGATATTGGCATAATTTCATCATAGAATGAGTTGGTTCTGGCTTAAACTATTCTGCCTCACTTTTGAATTCAGTTTAAACTGCAGTCAGTGACTCAGAGATGAGTTTGAATTATAAACTGATTTACCAATGAAGGGACTTAGAACAGAATGTAACTCAGTACTGTGTTTGTTGTTTGTTACTAATGTTAGTGGACTGATGTTTGTGTTGAAAATTATGTTAATTGTTTTGGATGTAACTAGTGGAATCTTTATAGTACGAGGCTAAATCAAACCGGATCTCAGGAATAAAGACAGTCCATGGTGGGTCATCAGGAAACTTGGATAAATGGCAGACTACTCCAAGAACCATGCCAGATCTCCTCACGACAGCTACAAACAGAAGAGCCTGGAGAGAAACGGAGGCTGCCTTATCACGTCTCCCCAGTGACCCCAGCGGTCAGGGGAATGACAGACTGACTGACTTGACTCCAAGAATACCACCAAATAAACATATTAATTATGTCTTCATAAGGTCACAAGCAGAGATACTTAATTCATGTATGTAATGTCTAGTATAACTATATGGCACACAAGAAGTTAGGTAAACGGGTGGGGGGTGGGTTGGAGGTGGGTTGGGTGTATACAATTGTGTTCACAAGTACAAATGTCTTTCTTATATGATAGATATTGTTATCCTAATCATTTTGATATAAATCATATATGCCTGTATGTCAGCTGAAAGCAGATAAGTCATTTTGTAACTGGTTTTGGTTGCTGATACAAGAAAAGAACTAAGTCAAAATAAAGATTTTGGCATTTTTAAAAGTGTGGTATTCTGAGTCTGTAAGAGCCTCAGGTCTGAAAAAAAAAAGCAGTGTATTTGTCAAGTAGCTGACATTAATCACCCATGGTTTCAGACATGTTACTTACCAAATGGCCGAGTTACAGGCCTCCAAACATGGCCCTTAAGCCGACTGTCGTAAAAAATTTAAAAAAAGAATCACCTATTTGAAAATTCATAACATAGCTTCTAATTAATCTACAGACATAATTTTTTGAAATAATTTCCTTTGTTTTGAGTTGTTCTATCACCTTGACTTACTGGGGAAAAAAACACAAAAACATTTTAGTTTTAAAAACCACTTTGGAGTACCCAGTTACAATGAACACAGATTGTTAACCAGGCAGTCTTTCACCTCCAAATATTCTAATCTAAGTCATACAGCTGGAACATAACAGATTAGGCGCAATTTTTGAGACAGTATGTAAATCTGTTTGGACTTATAAGTCAACACAGAATAAACCCTTGTCTCATTCTGACTGTTCAAGTACTGATGTGTCTGTAGGTCTACATCTGAAGTGTTTTCCCTACACTCTATACAAGTTCGTTTATATCCCTGGCACTTGCACATTCACACACACGCACTGTACCTTACCTGGTCAGTCCAGACTGACTTGGGGGGTTCGTCAGGATTCTTTCCCCAAGCCCTTCCATGGCACCAACTAGTAGGTCCAGTTCTGTCAGTGTCAGTCTCCGGGCCCAGCAGTGGTACTGTCAAAGCCGTCCTAGCCGTTGTAACCGTCTACGGCCGTTCTGTCGCAGTGCTTGGGATAAACTGTCTCCTATTAACTGGAGGCCGTACTACCGGAGTTCGTCTGCTTGTTTACCTGACTGTCAGTGAACACTTCTCACGCGTGGTGCACTTCCACTGTTTCAGGGCATTTCGTAACATAAACACTGCCTTTGCCATTTCGCGCGCGGAAGCTAGCAAAAGTTGTCGTCCTTGGTCAACGTCGCAACCATCGGTACCATCCACAGTTGTAATTACCGCTAAAGAAAAAAAAATACCGTAAAGAACTTCTCTTGTTCGTCGCATTCGCCATATTTTCGCCAAACGTGCGCACAACAAAGGTAAAATCGTATGGGTAAACAGGTCTGATATACAAAGTGAAAGTTTAGTGCATATGTTCAATCTACTGTGTTCTTCCCTTTACCCCACACGCACACAGAGAGTGCAGAACGCATAACCATGCATAACAAGGATGGTTATGCAGAAACGGACATTACTTGTATCTTTAAAAACGGGGAGCGTAGCCAGCCGGGAAACTATAGACCCGTCAGTCTAACATGTGTACTTTGCAAAGTGGCAGAAAGCTTTGTTAAGGAACATGTATACTCTTTCTTGGAAGAGAAGAATTACTTCAATGATTGCCAGCATGGCTTTAGAAAAGGTAGATCGTGCGCAACACAACTACTACAAGTAACAGAAATCTTATCCAGTAGAGAGGACATGGGAGAAAGTACAGATATTTTATACCTTGACTTTCAAAAGGCTTTTGATAAAGTTCCACATAAAAGGCTAATGATGAAAATAAAAGCAGCTGGAATCAGTGGCCCACTTCTTGATTTTATTAAGGATTTCTTAGCAGACAGACAACAAAGGGTAAGGGTTGAGGGGGCATACTCGGACTGGGCAAAGGTGAGGAGCGGCATACCTCAAGGTAGTATCTTAGGTCCGTTGCTGTTTATCATTTTTATAAATGATCTGCCGGACAGTATTAAAAGTTACTGTAAAATTTTTGCCGATGACACAAAGATATTTGGTAAACCAGGTATTGAACTACAGGAGGATCTTGGAAAAGCTGTGGAATGGTCAAAAAAGTGGCAAATGAGTTTTAATGCACAAAAATGTAAGGTATTACATATGGGAAGTAAAAACCCAAAAGTGATATATAATATGAGAGATAATAAAGGAGACTTGGTTGATGTGACAGAGACTATGCTGAAAAGGACATCGGTGTGACATTCAATTCGGACTTAAAGTTTGATACCCATATACAAAACATTGCCCAAAAAGCAAACATGATGATTGGACTAATAAGAAGATCTTTTTCATACATGGATGAGGATATGTTTAGAACATTATATGCAACATTGGTCAGACCAATACTGGAATATGCACAAATAATCTGGGCACCATGGTTAAAGAAACATATAACAACCCTAGAGGCAGTACAGAGAAGAGCGACAAGACTAGTGTCATACATAAAGGACTTAACATATGAAGACAGACTGAGACATTTGAATTTGTTTTCACTAAGCTACCGAAGAAGAAGAGGGGACCTGATTCAGATGTACAGACTTATCAAGGGAAAGGACAACATTGACATAAACGAATTAGTGACCTTTAATAAAGGTAACAGAACACGTGGACACACCTTTAAGTTAAAAAAATTAAATGGAATAAAAAATTGTAGAAAGTATCATTTCTCTAGAAGAGTCTTTCAAGACTGGAATAGGCTTAGTGATGATATAGTCCTGAGCACCAGCTTGGATGATTTCAAAGCCAAAATAGACAAATTTTTTTCAAGCACACATTGGTGCACAAAATAGACCACATTTGCCAACGACTGGAAGCAAGTGAGGGAGCCCATAATAAGCCGCGAGGCTTAGGGCCCATACCTGATACCTGATACCTGAATAGGGAATGTAGTCCAGTGTCATTCAGTTTTAACTACTCACCAACAATAAACAAGTAGGGTAACTCTTGCTCCCATAAGAAAACCTAACACAGAGTAACTTTTATTCAAGACTGGCACAGCCTTTTAAACTTGAATAAAGTCAGACAAATGCAAAGACGAACGTCTAATAGTGGGGGAAAACAAGCGCAGGCCAACAACCCCTCTGTCATCACAGTAATGACTTGGCAAAGATTTGGACTTAAGGGGAGGGGGGGGGGGTGTTAAGATGAAGAAAATGGGAAAATGAAATTAAGAAAATATATTATAAATATGAAAACTCTTCACTAGCTGCATGAGGGAACCATCATAATCCCACTCGAAGGCAGATCTATTTGTATTGCCTGCTCCTAGGCCTTTCGTCCACTGGATCGGACTCATCAGGGAGACACGGCTGGTTGCGTCTGTGCTCCTGGCGTCAAATAGAAACACACCACAGTCCATAATACTGTGGTGTTCTCACCTCCAATAGTTATTTTACTGATTTTTTTTTTTTTTTTTTTTTTTTTTTGTTGCTCCCCCCATCCTCATGGATTCTATACACCTTGTTTTGTTTTATGTCAAATACAAATCTCATTTTAATCAATGGAAGTATGAAGAACGTACAAAATGTAAAGAGATCATACAATTCAGTAGATTTTTATTCTACTAACCTTACCATCATCATGGTGGTCTCAGTAGCCCTGTAGTCAAAGTCGTGATTTGCAGCGTCATGAGCAGACAGGACTCTGGAAGTCTGCTGTTGATGCAGTAGTGGTCTCTGCTTGGTGGTGGCTCTCTTGCTGCCTGGGCTTTGAGGCGATGCGCCTCTTCAAAGGTCTTTGGTGCTTTTCTTGTGATGGCATGCCAGTGTGTTCTGTCTTTAGGAGTCACCATAAGATCAGCAGGACCGAGAGTGCACTGCTGAAGACGGTCTTTTAGCCTGTCTTTGTAGCGTTTGCACGGGCGGCCTCTCTTCCTGTGACCCTGGGTTAGCTCTCCAAACATCAGCTACTTTCGAATCCAGTGGTCCTCCATTCTTATGACGTGGCTAGACAAGCGGAGCTGTGAAATGAAGATCATCACCTCAATAGAATCGGATTTTGCCTTGTCCAGAACTTCAGTGCTGGTCATCTTGTCTTGCCACGGGATTTGAAAGACGGAACACAGGGCCCTCAATAGAATTGGATGTTGCCTTGTCCAGAACTTCAGTGTTGGTCACCTTGCCTTGCCTCCTGATTTGAAAGACAGAACACAGGGTTCTTTGGTGAAAATACTCCAGCAGTTTAATGTGTCTTCTGAAGACCATCCATAACCTGAACAACACACAGAACGTAAGATGTGGAAAAAGAAATGAGACAGGGTGGAATGGGGAAAGGAGGGTGGAGGAGGAGGTGGAGGACGGAGGTAGATTTTTCTTCCATACAATGTTCGGTTTCATCCAAAATGATCTGGTGAACTGATAACTGAAGGTAGGATGAAAGTTTTGTGTGTGTGTGTGTGTGTGTGGTGTGTGTGTGTGTGTGTGTGTGTGTGCGGTGTGTGTGTGTGTGTGTGTGTGTGTGTGTGTGTGTGCGGGTGGGTGTGTGTGTGTGTGTGCACGCGTGCGTGCCGCGCCGCGCGTGTGTGTGTGTAGTGTGTGTAAGTTGTGTGTGTGTGTGTGTGTGTGTGTGTGTGTGTGTGTGTGTGTGTGTGCGTGTGTGTGGGGGGGGGGGGGGGTCAGGAATGCAACTAAGATATCATCATTATTACCAGTACTTGCATAGCGCCTGTCCTCCCTTTGAGACCAAGCTCTAAGTGCTTTACAATCCACACTGTCCGTCACACAACGGGTTGCCTGTCTGTGTAGAGCCGAGTGGTGAGCTGTCTGCTGTCACTACATTCAGTAATTTCCCACATCACTGATTCACTCAGACAATCAGTTTTCCATTCATACCTTTATTCTTTCGGTGCATGCTGTGCTATGTGTATACATGTCTTCCATACCAAAGACTAAGCTAACCTTCCCTTCCGAAAGTTGACGGGATTTCACGTGTGTGCAAAATATCAAGCATTTGCATGCGTTGACACACAGAACCCAGGTTTATAGTCTTATTCAAGGAACTGTGCTGTCCCCAACCCTTCGCCCATTCCCATCTTCTCCCTACCAATTCTGCCTCCCCATACATGGTGACAATATTTACTAACTATCCTATTGTGACAGACAACTCACTCTGCCACACATTTCCTGTCTGTCGCCCCTCCCCCACCCCCCACCCCCACCCCTACCTTCCTCCTCCCTCCATGCTCTCCCTCTCAAACTTGCTGGCTGACACAAGTCGAAAAATTTACACTTTTTTTTTTAGTACTCCCTCCTTTCCCCGACCCTAGCAGGGATGAAAAAAAAAAAGAGAGAAAATAAATTTGAACTGATAAAAGGGGGCTTCACCCACTTTAATAGCCCTCTGGGAAAGACAAACGGAGCGAGCGAGGGATGGATATTAACTCCATACCTTCGATGAAAACCTTATTTCACCTTAAATTTCCATCCATCCAATCAACAGAGTCAGCACACTCATTGTTCTTCGCATTTCAAGTTCACTTTCAGCTAAATTTTAGGAGCAGGGATAAGATGGGGGCGTAAGTGTGTGTGTGTGTGTGTGGGGGGGGGGGGGGGGGGAGGATTTAACACCCCCACCCACTACTTGCTAAAATTCCCTCAAAAACAGCTGCTTTCTTTCAAACAGTTAGGCTAAAGTCGTTGAAATATATAAACACTTAATTCACACATTGTAGAACATTTAGATTATTTTCTAATCACATTCATTCTGATCCTTGGCACAAGAGAAGATGGACAGAATTCATGTCTGAAGGCAAGAGATCACCGAACTTAGGAGACCTTTACACCTTAGTCCTTCCTATGAATTATTGTATCAAGGAGGGGGGTGGGGGTAGGTGGGAGGTTTGGGTGGTGAAGTGGGTGTGGGGGAGAGCAGCAGCCCAAAAGATCAACTGCATTCAATGGAGATGGGTTGGGAGAAGGGGAGAGAAGGTATGTACAGTGGGTGGAGGTGCGAAGAGGTGGAAAGAGGAGGGGGGTGGGGGTACTACTGGCTATTGACATGGGAGGAGGAAGGAGTGGTGGAGGCAGATTTTCCCTTGTACCCCTCTCCAGTATAAAAGTTTTCTGTCAAAATGATTTCTTTAAATTTAATGGCTATGTATGATTCCTAGTCATGCAAGAACGACCAAAATGTCTGTAAACACTTGGTCCTTGACATTTGATGGAAAGAATCTTTTACAAAATGGGGAGTGGGAAAAAAAAGAACAACGAAATTTCCGGCTCCTCTCTGTGAAAAAATCATAGTCACTTTGGCTGCAAGTAAACAGAATAGAAAAGAAGGGAATGCTAAAAGTACTACAAGAACGTGCAGTAACTTTGAAAATGAAATACTGTTCGATACAAATATTTTGCATGTAAACCCCAGCCCATCCCCTCAAAGGAAATCTTTCCCAATATATACTTTGTGTTAAAGAAGAAAAATGAAAGGGAACAAACAGAAATCTGTCCTATTGCATTCTATCAATGACGCCAAATGCAGCGCAGAGAGAGAGAGAGAGAGAGAGAGAGGAGAGAGAGGTGGGGGGAGGTGAGAGGAGACAGGGAGGGAAGGAGAGGGATATTTCTTCCATGAAACGTTGAGGACGACATTGTGGAAGTACCCAGGGCAAACAAAAGGCTATGGGCCTTCAATTTAATCCCCATTAAATAAACTCACTTTGAAGGTACATCTTCCTGTCAAAGTTCTTTACATTAAAACATGCCCACTTGTCAATGCTCAGAAGATTTGAAAATAGAAAAAAAAAAAAAAAAAAGATTTTTTTTAACGTTTCAGTCTTAGGCAATTTTCAGGACTGATGACATTAAATGATGACAAATAAATACGTATAGACAATGACGTATGAAAATATACACGTTAACGGAAGAATACATGTTCAAAGGTGCGCGCCCGCGCATGTGTGTGTGTGTGTGTGTGTGTTGTGTGTGTGTGTGGTGTGTGTGTGTGTGTGTGTGTGTGTGTACGCGTGTGCATGTGTGTGTGTGAGTGTGTGCGCGCGCGCTCGTGTGTGTGTGTGTGTGTGTGTGTGTGTGTGTGTGTGTGTGTGTGTAGGGAGAAAAGGAAGGGGGTGGGGTGGGACAGTTGGATGGGGCTGTGGATGGTCGCATGGGATGGGGACGATTGGATGGGGCTGTGGATGGTCGCATGGGGATGGGGACGATTGGATGGGCTGTGGATGGTCGCATGGGGATGGGGACGATGGATGGGCTGTGGATGGTCGCAATGGGGATGGGGACGATTGGATGGGGCTGTGGATGGTCGCATGGGGATGGGACGATTGGATGGGGCTGTGGATGGTCGCATGGGGATGGGGACGATTGGATGGGGCTGTGGATGGTCGCATGGGGATGGGGACGATTGGATGGGGCTGTGGATGGTCGCATGGGGATGGGGACGATTGGATGGGCTGTGAGTGGTCGCATGGGGATGGAGACGATTGGATGGGCTGTGGATGGTCGCATGGGGATGGGGACGATTGGATGGGGCTGTGAGTGGTCGCATGGGGATGGGGACGATTGGATGGGGTTGTGAGTGGCGGCATGGAAGGGGGCAGGAAGAGAGAGAAGAGGGAGAGAGAGGAGGCAGAGAGGGGGAGAAAGGAGGCTTGAGAGGTGTTTGAAGTCCAGGATTGGAAGTCTTCCACACAAGCAACGATGCTGCTTCATCAGGTGTTGGACCACTTGGCAAGATAACCTTTCACACGTTCCAGTACAGACGTTGGACCACTTGGCAAGATAACCTTTCATACGTTCCAGTACAGACGCTTCTTTCCCTCAGAAAATGATACTGCCTCTGCTGAAAGACATTTCAGTAAAATAACCTTTTGTACCTTTCCTGTACAAGAGCTTCTTTCCATCAAAATTTTACCTCACAAAACCATCCTTGACGTATGAGGGCAAAAGGTGTTTTCAGGACAGATATACGAAATACAATCTTCCTGAATAAAGTAGGATTTTAAATGGAAAGATACTTGTTACTTTTCTCCGATACCATTGCTTTTATCTGTCAAAAATCAATTTGGTTGCAGAGTAACACACACACACACACACACACACACACGCGCGCGCGCGCGCGCGCGCGCGCGCGCGCATCAAATATAAAAAAGACTAACATTTGACAGAGATCTTGCGCAGGAGCCCTACAAAGGGTGATCTTATCCAGTATAAACTGTGAAGCTGTTTTGTTTGTTTTGTTTTCCCCAATAGGTAAACCGTGGCGAGGAAGTGAATGGAAATCTCTCCCACGTTGTTCTGTCAACAACACCGATGTCACGCAAAGACAATGGGTCACAGAGAGAGAGAGAGAGAGAGAGAGAGAGAGAGAGTGGAAGGGAAGTGGAGGTTGAGGTCGAGTGGCGGAGGAGGGGGGGGGTCTTAATAGCTTTTTTCCTTATCAAATGTGGTTAATTGTGTGGCATTACCTGCACAAGCTTTGGGGCCCACCATTCAAAACCTCACCTCACCTTCCTTTGAAAGAGCATCTTTGATGGAACAAAACACGACAGAGAGAATTCATGCTTAAAGGCCAGTGTGTACTGACAGCATAGCTTAATTTTTTACCCATTTCCCTTGACATTGACAAATCACAATTAATTCATCTTGAATAGTTATTTTAAACTTTAGGGAGGGTAGGGGATAGGGAGGGGTAGGGGATAGGGAGGGGTAGGGCGATAGGGAGGGGTAGGGGGATAGGAGGGTTAGGAGGATAGGGAGGGGTAGGGGGATAGGGAGGGTAGGGGGATAGGGAAGGGTGGACTGAAAAAGAATGTGTGGAGTGGGAAAGGGCTGACGAGGGAGAGAGAGGAAATTGTCCAGCTGTAACACACCACACACACACACACACACACACACACACACACCTCTTACCTCCAAAAGGGCGTGTACTTGGTGGAACCTAAGCCATTTACACACGTTTCATTTACTTTGCAAGCAATTTCGTTGAAGGCTGTCACAGGGTGAAATACTCATAGTGAACTGTCACAGGCTTAAATATCCATAGCGAACTGTCACAGGGTTAAATATCCATAGTGAACTGTCACAGGGTTAACTATCCATAGTGAACTGTCACAGGGTTAACTATCCATAGTGAACTGTCACAGGGTTAACTATCCATAGTGAACTGTCACAGGGTTAACTATCCATAGCGAACTGTCACAGGGTTAAATATCCATAGTGAACTGTCACTGGGTTAACTATCCATAGTGAACTGTCACTGGGTTAAATATCCATAGTGAACTGTCACAGGTTGGTGTTGTTGCACTGCACCGCCGATTGGTCGTCTGTTGTACGACATTAACTGTCAGAGTGATTCACCTGCGCCAGTACTTTGTTCTCCGTCCCTGTTTCTTTCAATCTTTCACAGGCCTATTGTGCCCCACAGGTTCAGCGGCTATGGAGCACATTAATCTGGTTCTCGTTTGCTGTTCGAGTGTCATGGCGGGCATCGTCACGTGTTTACACGAAGCGTGGGTCGTCCTTTGCCGACATGTAGACCCGAGAATGTCGTGAGATGAGTTCACACGTGAAGTAGCTTTGAAACCTTCAGAAAACACAGTAAACATTCTCCGGGTCTCTGTGGCTTTGGATAACGTCCCACCCTGGTTGCCAGAGTTGCCTCCCTTATTTCAGCCATGAGGGGACCTGACTGTTGGATGTGGGGCGCGTGGCCCATATCACGCTTTCCTTTTCACCCAGCAGTTAGCAGAGAACAAATAAACTGCACAATCTCTCTCTCTCTCTCTCTCTCTCTCTCTCTCTCTCTCTCTCTCCTCTCTCTCTCTCTCTCTCTCTCATTTGTAGGCTTGGAGAAGTCGAACATGAACAAATTTCCTTTCGTAGCCCCTCCTGCAAAAAAGCAATGTCTGTCACTATACTGTGGCTGATAGGCTGAAAGCCATTGTACGCTTCCTTGTTGTATTAAAATTGTCAATACACTGAGGCTGATAAGTTGAAAGCCATTGTACGTTTTCTTGTACTAAAATTGTCAATATTCTCAACAGCCAAAATTCGTATAAAGAAGTGTGTATATGGGAAAGAGAATAGAGTGGACTGGGAATACAAACAGAATGTTTTCTCGAAAATAAATCCAAACTGTTAAATCGTTCATCTTCCTCTAATCAAAAGAAAGCCTCCTATAATTTTAAAAGAAACAAATGACAGTTTTTAACAGGAGGTCTATGGCAGAGAGATGGAGGATGGAGGGGTGGACATGGACTGCATATCTACAACAAAATACTCATTGTATTCCCAGTTTCTGTTCATCCACTCAATAAAGCCAGCTCGTAAGTGTTCTGCATGTTTCATATGTCAGTTTTATGTTATATTCCTAGACGTCATAATGATATGTCATGTATGTGCCTGCATTCTATTTGAATACAGCGCAGGCTTCCAATGGTGGTGCAGAATTGCTCCCAGCTGATTGGTTTGGCAGTTGGAGAAAGCACTTCCCTGGGTGCGATTCGCACCTTCGGGTGTTTCTTTTTCTTTGGGGCCAACAGGAGGCGAGCAGTTGGGGAGGTTGATATTTAAAGCTCCGCTAGTACATTCCATCAGAAAGAGTTTCTTTCTTTCAAATTTTAAAGCTGACATCTTTGAAAAATGTTAATGTTGCTAATTTCGCTCATTCAGGATGCTTTTTATAACAAATTTACTCTAATCTTTGACAGATAATTGTAATATGATGGAGAGATTCTTTGTGCAAAGACAAGGGATTGCCAGGTTTAGAAGACCTCTAAACCTCGAAACGATGGGGGAAGAGGGGAGGGGAAGGAAGAGAATGGGGGAGGGGGGGCGGTCAGTCCCTACAGATGCTTACTGATTTGTGTAAAAATCTGTGTTCGATGAATTATGTTGAGGTATCATTATTTCTAGCTTTGAGTGCATTTCTCTTTAATAGCATGCAGATTGTGCTTTTCCCCTCTATACAATTAAGTCTCTTTTCTGACATTTTATGATCCAAGACAATAATCTGGCTCCAGAATGATTTTATCCAGTTTTAAGAAATCAAAACCGTGGCTCAAGCATCACGATATCATCATGATATGTTGCTGAACGTGTATGAGGAAGGTGAGGAAGTTTCTCCAGCATCTCACATGAGCCTATCAACCTCACATTAGCTCACTTCCAGCCTCATATCTCTACATGAATGAAATGTCTCATGTTTCTCTACCCATTTCGCGTTTCTCTTCTATAGTGAACATTCCCTGTGCCTGTATTCTATGTTGTTTGTAGACCCTATTCAAAAGGGGCCATTGCCTTATTGAATAAACTCTCTCTCTCTTCTCTCTCTCTCTCCTCTCTCTCTCTCTCTTCTCTCTCTCTCTGTCGCTCCTACTCTGGGGGGCATCTACATGGTCAGTCACTCCTGTCTTTTAGAGAGAGAGAGAGAGAGAGAGAGAGAGAGAGAGAGAGAGAGAGAGAGTCAGACAGACAGACAGACAGACAGACAGAGTCAGAGACAGAGACAGAGACAGAGAATGAAGGAATGGTGGCTACTGTGGTAAGCTTTACAAAACCCTTTCACAAGGTGAGTAACAGAGGGGATGGGGACTGTACATACACAGAGATTAGAAATGAACATCACCGATACATTACAAGAAAGTGCGTCGCGATTGGATTCCAGATCACGGAATTGTAGACACCAGTAAATACAATAAGAAGATAACTGTCAATAGGATATTCCGGATGTTTATCAACGGTTTCATCGGAACAATAGTCACAACGGATCGACAAGATTTGGATGTTCCAGCTCTTTGCTGCATGTAGTGCTGCCCTTCAGCTCTTCCTTCACTTTACACAGGCGATCATTCATTTGGTTTGTCATTTCCTCCATGTATACCATCACGTCTGTGATAGTAATGTCTGCATGGGGTGTCTGTGCTGTAACACTAGTAGCATCTGCATAATCACTACTGTCTGTATCACACGGATTTGCTGCTTCGATGAATGTTATCTTGTTCCACAGAATTAGTTGCTGATGAATCATATTCACAAAACGCGTCACAGTTATTAACATCATCTCCATCAACACACAGCTTTTCATCTGTGTCAGATGAGAAATCTAAGTTTGGAGTTACTGTCACTGACTCACTGTCTGTGTCGCACAGTGCCATGTCGATGTGCTCTTTTCCATCGCGGGATAGCGAACACGGTGCAGGCAGAGGCACAGTGGAAGGGGGTTGGTGTGAATGCTGGGAAATGTCAGCACAGGGGTCTCCATTGCTGTTGTCACATCTGTCAGCATAGTAAATCAAACTAGGAGGGGTTGGACGGGGATGAAGCACTTTCACTGGCCTTTTGCTGCCTGTGTTCCTCAGCCCTTCCCCTGTCCCTGTTGACCTGCGATGGACATTTTCTTCTGAACACAGCACTGTGACATGGAGGTGGCGTAACAGGGGAAGGAACGGACATTGTTGTCAGCCGAAGGATCACAACAGTCTGATTATCCCTGCCTTCAATGTTAAAGGACGATGACGTCATGTCGCGCAGTGCGGCGTTGAGCATACCTTCCAAATTCGATGGAAGACCTTCCACAGGCATATCACACTCATTCTTGAAAAGACGACCAAAATTTAATCGAAGCAATGAAAATTCGTCTTGCTGGCAACCAGACAAGGGAAGTCACGAGAGAGAGAGAGAGAGAGAGAGAGAGAGAGAGAGAGAGAGAGAGAGAGAGAGAGAGAGAGGAGAGATGATGATGATGGTGATGATGATGATGATGATCTTTATTTCCAAGGGTAACAGATAAACAAACACGTGCTTTTTTTCATCCGGCCCTTGCCCCGTTAAGGGACCAAGTATGACTAGCGACTAAGACTTACAAAACTTTTAACAACACACATATCTTCACAACATTAAAAAGTTCATCCATTAACATTTAAGGCGTAGATGACTTTAAAGGGAAAAAAGAAACGATTGAAACAACAAACAAGAATAAAGAAACTGATTACAAAGAAGTAAAGAATCAGCACACACAGATATGGAATAAGCGATCCTCCTATTGAAGGAGAGAGAGAGAGAGAGAGAGAGAGAGAGAGAGAGAGAGAGAGAGAGAGAGAGAGATGCCATTATAATCTACCTTCCCCCTCCATCTTCTTTGTTTTCTTCTTGACCATTCATACCATACTCAAAACTATAATTATTAATTAAGTGACAATCCATCGAAACGCAGCCGTAAATAACGAAGGAGAGAGAGAGAGAGAGAGAGAGAGAGAGAGAGAGAGAGAGAGAGAGAGAGAGAGAGAGATTATAATTCCATTTTTCGATCCAAAATATCACATGCTAAACATTACTTGCCTTGCCTTGCCTTGCGCCCTTAACTCCTTATGGAGTCGTAGGGGCGCCGCCTTGATGCGCTGTACACCACTTTCCTCCATCTGTCCCGGTCATGAGCGAGAGCCTGGGTTTCAGCAAAAGGTTTACCTGTCCACTCTGCAATATTGTCTGCCCATTTTTTCTTCTGTCTGCCTCTCCTTCTGCTCCCCTCCACGGTTCCCTGAAGGATTATTTTCGATAGGCCACTGGATCTTGTTGTGTGACCGTACCATCTCAGCTTCCGTTTCTTCACCGTAGTGAGCAGATCTTCACAGGGGCCTAAGTGTTTCTGGATGGTCTGTCGGATTTGTTCGTTGGTTATGTGGTCCAAGTAGGAGATGCCCAGGATGTTTCGGTAGCATCTCATCTCCATTGTTTCTATCTTCTTTTGCAGCTCTGCTGTGAGGGTCCATGTTTCACAAGCGTACAGGAAGATCGACAGTACCAGCGTACGCACGAGTCGAATTTTGTGCTTCATGGTGATGTTTCTGTCCCTCCATATTGGTTTTAACTTGGCGAGTGCAGACATTGATTGTGCAGTTCTTGATAGCACTTCCGGTCGTGATCCATCGTCAGAAATGATTGCCCCTAAGTACTTGAATTGGTTGACAGTTTCAAGTTTATGGCCTTTGACAGCGATTTCAGTTGTTATGGTGCCATATTTGTTAGTCATCAGCTTGGTTTTCTCTGCGCTGATTTCCATCCCATATCTTGTTGAGGTGTTGTCAAGGTGGCTGACTGGTCTGGCCAATTCTTCTTCATTTCCGGCAAGCCCATCGATGTCGTCTGTAAATCTGAGGTTCGTGATGGTTCTGCCTCCAACGCTGACCGTGCCTTCATGATCTTCAAGGGCATCGATCATTAGCCTTTCTAGGAACACGTTGAAAAGGAAAGGAGATAGGAGACAGCCTTGGCGAACTCCAACAGTTGTGTGGAACCAGTCTCCCATCATGTTGTTGGCGAGTACTGCACTTGTGGCATTGGCGTATAGCTGCTGGATGATGTGGGTCAGTTTCTCTCCCATGTTGAACTTCCTCATGGTGGCCCACAGTGCACTGTGCCAGACTCTGTCAAAGGCTTTTTTAAAGTCAATGAACACGTGGTACAGTTCTCTTTGGTGCTGGAGGTGTTTCTCACAGAGGACTCGTAGGTTGAAAATTTGCTCCGTAGTGCTCCTGTCTTTGCGAAAGCTGGCTTGTTCTTCGGCGATGAGTTCTTCTACCTGAGGTCTTAAACGGTTTAGGAAAACTCTGAGCATGATCTTGCTTGCGTGGCTGATTAAGCTGATAGTTCTATAGTTCTGGCATAGTTGGAGATTGCCTTTTTTGGGAAGAACTATGATCAGCGATTGTATCCATGTTGTAGGCCATTCACCTGTCTGCCATATTTTGTTGCAGATGGTGGTCAAGATGTCTACTGTTGCCTCTCCTCCATGTTTTATTAATTCAGCGGGTATGTTGTCTACTCCTGCTGATTTTCCACTCTTTAGTGTTTGTATTGCGGCCCTCACTTCCTCGCGCATTACTGGGTGATCATCGTCAACTATGGGTTTTTGAACGTCCAGAAGCTTTTGGTCTCCTTTAATTGGGTGGTTGTACAATTCGGAACAATACTCTGTCCATCTCTCTGTGATGTCTTTGTCTTCCGTGAGAGTGTTTCCATTTTTGTCCTGTATGGTGTTCACTTTCGCTGTCTTCGTTTTAGTTAGGTCCTTCACCACTTGGAAGGCTTCCTTCGTGTTGTTTCTTGAAAGATTCTCTTCGATGTGGGTGCATTGATCAGCGATCCATTGTTGTTTTGCCTCCTTCATTGCTCTTCGTATGGTTTTGTTGATCTTTCTATACTCTGATCTGCCCTCAGGTGTGGACTTGCCTTTCTTCAGTTCCCTTCTTCTGTCGCATAGGTCTAGAATGTCACTATGATCCACGGTTTTTCTTTGCGACGGCTCTTTAACATTACTATAAATTTGAATAAAGAGCAATACATCAATATGATCAACAGTAATCCGGACAAACATTTATCACCTTGCAGTTACAGTGCTTCAAGAAATCAAAGTCTTAAGACATCAATTAATTAGTGACAATGCACCAATAAAACCAGCGACCACAACAGTCATTCATCATGATATAATCACAATCATTAATAAAACCGATAGTAACCATATCTCTCATTAACATTATTTGGTTTAAAAAAAACATCAGTGGAAAGGAAACGGCGTATCAGTTTAATATGCAGCAAAACAGAGGGTGTGCCCTGGTATATGTATTTTATCCCTAATAGCAATGGTCTGCTGTGAAATGTGTAATTAGTTTTTCCCTGAAGGATTCTGTAATTTGAGTACATCGGAGATGTAGTGGAAGTGAATTCCAAACCACACTACCTGAGTAAGATAAGCTTGATTTAAATAGATCTATTCTGGGTGTGGGAACCTGGAATTTGGTTGAATCCCTAGGGTTTATGCTAAATTTAGACTGAAGAGTTTGTGGTACTAAACCCGATGCAATTTTTTGCATTAGCAGACATTTGTTGACAGCAAACATTTCTTTTAACGGAAGAGTCCCCGCTTTAGTATAACCCCCTTCACTAAGACTAGATGATTTTAATAGGACTGCTTTAAGCGCTCTTTTGTAGACACTCGTAAGAGGTTTCATGGCATTAGCACTAGCAGAATCAAATAGTGTTGAACAACAATTGATTGAAGAGAAAACATGTGCGTATAGGAACAATTTCCTGGCATGAAGGTTTAAGAAATATTAAGAGAGAGAGAGAGAGAGAGAGAGAGAGAGAGAGAGAGAGAGAGAGAGAGAGAGAGCATGTGTGTGTGTGTGTGTGTGTGTGTGCAGTATGGATAGTGGATGGATTGATGTTGTGTGTAGCACATGAAATAAATACCAGAGAGAGAGAGAGAGAGAGAGAGAGAGAGAGGGAGGGAGGGAGGGGGGGGGGAGGGGAGGGAGTGTGGCATGGAGGAAGGGAAAGGGTGAGTGTGCGTAAGTTGTGTGTCAAGGTGAAGGTTTTTTCCTCCAGGTGATGGATTAAATGAGAAAGACATACGCTTCTTCGTACATTAAGCCCTACATTGAAAAAAAATTAGTAAAAGAATTAAAAGAAAAAAAATATAAAAGAATTAAAAGGAAGAAAGTAAAAGAATTAAAAGAAAAAAAAACAAGAAAGAAAAGATATCAATCAGAATGAAAAGCGAATACAATGTAAACTTTGTTAAAGGGAATAAATGATGTTTTTAAGCACGTACCCGCTCTCCTCGTTTGCATTCCAACGGACTGTACAACATGACATATCATTATGACGTCTAGGAATATAACATAAAACTGACATATGAAACATGCTCTTAAAATCATGCACATGTAGATGCATACATGCTATGTATACATTACTCACTAATGCGGGACACCGTTACTAGGGCGATTGGAAACTGACACGATGAATGACTAAACAACTGATTTGTGAAATCATTTTCTTTTTCATATTTTCAAACTGCGTTGTATTCTCTATGTTTGTCAAAGTTTTGGTGGTAATCTGTTCCATAAATTTCCACCAGAGTACACGTGTGCGTTTGACCTTTGGTGAGTGTAGTGAAATGTGACGGAAGTGTAAAGTGATTGCCTCAGGGTGACGAATATCCCGGACCTGGACAGGGAAGTCGGGCTGGCAAAGGTGTGTATAAAGACGACACCACTGACAGAGAGAGGGCACAGACACTGAAGCCTGCACCGCTGATCTGTATCCCTGTGTCTGCTGGACAGCTTCTGCTAGACCTCAACTCTGCCACTGTTCGTGAGAGAGAGAGAGAGAGAGAGAGAGAGAGAGAGAGAGAGAGAGAGAGAGAGAGAGAGAGAGAGAGAGGTTCTAAATTAAAGGGATAAAAAATACAAATGCTACTCTTTATTCAGATATATGCCAATGAATCTCTCACTGAAAGGAATTTTTTCATAATACAATCCATAGAAAGAACTATAATCATCCTTAAGTTTCAAAACGGAGTGACTGAGGGCGGAAAATGAAGCAAAATTTAGAAAGAGAGGGGGTCAGTTACCGCCAAGGACATTGACAAACAAAGTACAGGACAAGACACCGTGTCTTGTCCTGTACTTTGTTTATGTCCTTGGCGGTAACTAACCCCATCTCTTTCTCTTTTTTTTCAATAATTGTCCTGTTCAACGGTATGCGAAAACCGTAAAACATAGTTAAAAAAACACAGCAACAACAACAACAACAACAACAAAACAAACAAACAAAAAAACAAAAACAAAAACGAAGACATCTCAGTATCACTTGTAAAAATGCAAGAGATACCCAGCCAGTTTGAAAACAGTC